>CAJGYO010000002.1:17864645-18385153 GCA_904845875.1 Miscanthus lutarioriparius
GTGATGGCCATGCAAGAAGAGCTCAATAACTTTGAAAGAAACCAAGTGTGGACTTTGGTGGAACGATCCAATACCAATGTCATTGGTACCAAGTGAGTCTTCCACAACAAGCAAGATGAGAATGGAGTGGTGACAAGGAACAAGACAAGGTTGGTTGCTCAAGGTTTCACTCAAGTAGAGGGCTTAGACTTTGAAGAAATATATGCACCAGTGGCAAGACTTGAAGCAATTCGAATGCTTCTAGCCTATGCCATTCTTCACAACTTCAAGCTATATCAAATGGATGTGAAGAGTGCATTTCTCAATGGCCCTATTCAAGAACTTGTCTATGTTGAGCAACCACCGGGCTTTGAAGATCATAAGTTCTCCAACCATGTCTACAAACTTCAAAAGGCGCTCTATGGGCTTAAGCAAGCACCAAGAGCATGGTATGAATTCTTGCTTAAACAAGGCTTTGAAATAGGCAAAGCCGACCCTACCATTTTCACTCACAAAGTTGGTAAAGATATATTTGTGTGCCAAATATATGTCGATGACATAATATTTGGTAGTACTAATCATACTTTTTGTGAGGAATTTAGTAGGATCATGACGAATAGATTTGAGATGTCCATGATGGGTGAGTTGAAGTTCTTTCTCGGATTTCAAATCAAGCAAGTGAAGGATGGAACTTTTATTAGTCAAACGAAGTACACCCATGATATGCTCAAGAAGTTTGACATGGTGAATGTGAAAGGTCCTAATATGGCTAGAGGGGGGTGAATAGCCTATTTAAAAATCTACAAATCAACTAGAGCAATTTGATTAGTATGACAAATAGCGAAAAGCAAACTTGCTCTAGCTCTACAAGGGTTTCAAGCTACCTATCCAACAATTCTAGTTGCAATTATTACTAGGCACACAACTTACAATGTTACTACTCACTAAGAGCTCTCAATCTTGCTACTCTAAAGAGCTCCACTAGATGAACTTAAAATAACAAAGCAAGCTCTCAATTCTAATTACACTAAAAAGCTTGCCACAACTAGTTGCAAGAATATAAATAAGTGAGTAGGGTGATTATACCGCCGTGTAGAGTGAACCAATCATAATATGAAAACCAAATCAATCACCAAGACATTACCAAAGGGCAAGAGACAACCAATTTTTCTCCCGAGGTTCACGTGCTTGCTGGCACGCTAGTCCCCGTTGTGTCGATCAACACTTGGTGGTTCGACGGCTAAGAGGTGTTGCACGAACCTCATCCACACAATTGGACACTACAAGAACCTACCCACAAGTGAGGTAACTCAATGACACGAGCAATCTACTAGAATTACCTTTTAGTGCTCCATCGGGGAAGGCACAAGACCCCTCACAATAACCACGATTGGAGCCGGAGACAATCACCAACCTCCGCTCAACGATCCTCGCTGCTCCAAGCCATCTAGGTGGCGGCAACCACCAAGAGAAACAAGTGAATCCCGCAGCGAAACACGAATACCAAGTGCCACTAGATGTAATCACTCAAGCAATGCACTTGAATTCTCTCCCAATCTCATAATGATGATGGATCAATGATGGAGACGAGTGGGAGGACTTTGGCTAAGCTCACAAGGTTTCTATATCAATGCAAATGGCCAAGAGAGTGAGCTTGAGCCGGCCATGGGGCTTAAATAGAAGCTCCCATGAAATAGAGCCGTTGTACCCCTTCACCTGGCACAACACGGGGTGACCGGACGCTCCGGTCAGTTTGACCAGACACAGGACCCCAGCGTCTGGTCGCCCGATGCTTGCCACATGTCATCGGCTTCAAACGCCGATCGCCCGATCTCAACAGTCAAGTGATGACCGGACGCATCAGTTAGAAAGTGACCAGACGCTGGACCCCAACGTTCGGTCATTTCCAGTAAGGTTCCAAACGTGAGATTTCATGACCGGACACGTCCGGTCATGTCCGACCGGACTCACCCAGTGTCCGATTACTCAATGTCTCCTCTGTGCGTCCCACATCAGCGTACGTTAGCACTGACCAGACGCACCCTGCCAGCGTCCGGTCACTTTTAGCGCCAGCGTCCAATCGAAGACCGAGACCACACGCTCGCTACTACTACTGAATGGACACACCGGTCCAACTGAGACCAACGTCCGGTCACTTACAGTGACCTTCGTCTTTTCTATCTAGGGCGCTGGTGGCACTGTCGGACTGTCCGCACTCTATGGGCGGACACTCCACCGGTGAAGTTTCTAACCCTTGCTCAAATGTTCTAACCACCAAGTGTATCACCTTGTGCACATGTGTTAGCTTATTTTCACAAACATTTTCAAGGGTGTTAGCACTCCACTAGATCCTAAATGCATATGCAATGAGTTAGAGTATCTAGTGGCACTTTGATAACCGCATTTCAATATGAGTTTCACCCCTCTTAATAGTACGGCTATCGATCCTAAATATGATCACACTCGCTAAGAATATTTACCATGTGTAAAAGAATATGGACAAGTTTCATGAACTCCAAATGGTAGTAATTGCTCCCCCTACATATGTGCTAAGAGTTTGGATTGTAGCTTGCACATATGCTTAGATAGGAAATATAGGAGTCAATTTCTACCAAATGATGCTAAGGTATAAGAGATGGACCTTTGAAGCGTGATACCAATCGGAGTGCACCAATATACCATCCTTAGCACCATTAGTAACTAGACATACACAAAAACTAGAATACCCCATGAGATCAATATTACAAGTAAGGGTCTAGTTTTAATAGAATGAACATAGGTCTAGTTACTTTAGCCTATGCATGCTAGTTTTTCATTTCAACATTCAAACCTACAACTAGTATACACCACACAAGCATGGATATTGAAATTAAGAACTTGTACCATGCAAGCAAATATATGAAATGCACATTCAAATGCATCATACAAGTTTATGAGCTTGCTCCCCCTACTTGTGTGCAATTTTGATTGATCCCCTTACAATATCATTTCATTTGTTTGCTCCCCCTATCTATCTTACTATCTTTGTGCATTTCTCTCCTCCTTTGTCAACAATTAGCACAAAAAGCGGGCTCAAATTTTAGATAGGTTGGGGTGAAACCATGTAAAGTGAGAATCATTTTCCCAAATTGGTTCAATCTAGATTACTTGCAAAAGTTATTTAACTCGGTTTGATCCAAGGACAAGCTTCTTCACACCTCCAAATAAGGGTTATCTTGTACCATGTTGAGTTAAACACTTATAGCTCATTTTATAGATCAAACACTAGGTTTACAAGCCCACAAACATGTCATATGCTACCACTAGATCATTTTAAATATACAAGCAATAGTGGTACCATACAAGCATCAAATTTATTTGATTTTCATGAATGAGCCCATTCAAATGTGAAATATGTCTAGATACACTAATCATGTCCTTAGCAAGGATGTATGCCATGCCAATCAACTTTTACCTTGAATTGCTGAAGGAGAGGCATGTCATATCATGGGGGGTGCATCAACACATATTGGAGAAGTCAAGTATGTTCAATTCATTCCTTAACTTGCAAAACCTCTTCTCATCAAGTGGCTTGGTGAAGATATCGGTAAGTTGATCTTCGGTGCTCACACTCTCAATGCAAATGTCCTGTTTTTGTTGGTGATCTCTTATGAAATGATAGCGGACATCAATATGCTTTGTTCTTCAATGTTGAACCAGGTTGTTGGTGAGCTTTACGGCACTCTCATTGTCACATAGCAATGGCACTTGCTTGAATCTAATTCCAAAGTCACTCAAAGTAGCCTTCATCCAAAGTAATTGAGCACAACAACTATCGGCCGAAATGTACTCCGCTTCGGTGGTTGAAAGTGCTATAATATTTTGCTTCTTTGATGACCAAGACACAAGTGATCTTCCCAATAGTTGACATGTGCCTGATGTGCTCTTTCTCTCAACTTTGCATCCCGCATAATCGGAATCTGAATATCCAATCAACTCAAATCTTGCTCCTTTGGGATACCACAATCCAACATTTTGTGCATGCTTCAAGTACCTTAATATTCTCTTTGTTGCTTTCGAGTGACTTTCTCTTGATGAGGCTTGGAATCTAGCACACATGCATACACTAAATATCACATCCGGCCTTGATGCGGTCACATAAAGTAGGCTTCCAATCATAGACCAATACATCTTTTGATCCACCATATTGCCACTAGCATCACTATCCAAGCTTCCACTTGTCCCCATTGGTGTACTAATAGCTTTAGCATCATCCATTCCAAACTTCATGAGCATGTCCTTGATATACTTGCCTTGACTCACAAATGTGCCATTCTTTATTTACTTGATTTGAAGACCAAGGAAGTAGCTAAGCTCTTCAATCATGGACATCTCAAACTCACTTGCCATCATCTTGCCAAACTCCTCAAAAAAATCTTAATTTGTTGACCCAAAAATGATATCATCAACATAGATTTGTATTACAAACAAGTCATTTCCAAGCTTCTTGGTGAAGAGAGTGGTGTCGATCTTTCCCATCTTGAATCCCTTGGAGAGTAGGAAATCTCTCAATCTCTCATACCATGCTTTAGGTGCTTGTTTTAATCCATACAAAGCCTTTCTCAACTTGTAAACATGGTTGGGTTTCTTCTCATCTTCAAAACCAGGAGGTTGCTCAACATACACAAGCTCATTGATGTACCCATTGAGAAATGCACTCTTCACATCCATTTGATACAACTTGATGTTGTAGGCACAAGCATAGGCTAACAAGATCCTAATTGCTTCCAATCTTGCAACCGGGGCATATGTTTCTCTAAAGTCAAGACCTTCAACTTGAGTGTAACCTTGAGCCACTAATCTTGCTTTGTTCCTTATTACTATCCCATCTTGATCTTGCTTGTTCCGAAAGACCCACTTTGTTCCAATCACATTATGATCCTTAGGCCTCTCAACTAACTCCCATACTTGGTTTTTTGTGAAGTTGTTTAGCTCTTCATGCATAGCATTGACCCAATCAACATCCTTCAAAGCTTCATCTATCTTCTTAGGTTCAATGGATGACACAAAAGAGAAATGCTCACAAAATAAAGCCAATCTTGATCTAGTTTGCACACCTCTTGAAATATCACCAATGATAGTGTCCAATGGATGATCTTTTGCAACATTGGTTGGTTGAAGCACTTGCACTTGATTGCTTGCATTTGATTGCTCACTTGGTTGAGATGATGAACTAGCCATTTGTTGATCTTACACTTTGTCATGACTAGTACTTGCTTGAACTTGATCATGAGAACCACTAGCTTGCACATTTGAGTTAGAAAGCACTTGATTCTTGTCATCTTCAACATCAATCACTTCTCTAGGCCTTATATCTCCAATGTCCATGTTCTTCATTGCATTGACCAATTGAGTGCCTCTTACATCATCTAGATTCTCATCTTCCTCTTAGGAACCATTTGTTTCATCAAACTCCACATCATGAACCTCCTCAAGAGTACCACTAGACAAATTCCAAACTCTATAAGCCTTGCTAGTAGTGGAGTAACCAAGCAAGAAATCTTCATCACATTTCTTTTCAAACTTGCTCAATCTAGTGCCTTTCTTCAATATGTAGCATTTGCAACCAAACTACTCAAAAGTATGCTATGTTGGGCTTTCTTCCATTCAATAGCTCATAAGGTGTCTTCTCCATCATTGGATGACAATAGAGTCGGTTGCTATAATAGCAAGCCATGTTGATTGCTTTGGCCCAAAATGAATGACTCATATTGTACTCACTCAACATTGATCTTGCCATGTCAATCAAAGTTCTATTCTTTCTTTCAACTAGGCCATTTGATTGTGGAGTGTACTTGGCCGAGAATATATGTCTAATTCCAAATTCATCACACAACTCATCAATTCTTGTGTTCTTGAACTCATTTCCATTGTCACTTCTCACTTTCTTGATGGTTGTTTCAAACTCATTGTGAATGCCCTTTATAAATAATTTGAATGTTGCAAACACATCACTCTTATCCACTAGAAAGAATACCCATGTGTATCTAGTGAAATTATCCACAATCACAAATCCATATTTGTTTCCACCAATGCTAGTGTATGTGGTTGGTCCAAACAAGTCTATGTGCATCAACTCAAATGCCTTAGATGTGCTCATCATGCTCTTCTTAGGATGTGTGTTACCAACTTGCTTTCTGGCTTGGCATGCACTACATAGTTTATCCTTTTCAAATGTGACATCTTTCAAGCCTCTAACTAAATCATGCTTGATCAACTTGTTTAATTGTTTCATTCCAACATGACCAAGCCTTCTATGCCATAATCAACCCATGCTAGACTTAGTGATCAAACATGTTGACAATTGAGCTTCTCTAGCATTGAAATCAATCAAGTATAGATTCTCATATCTAAATCCTTTGAATATCAAGTTAGAGCCATCTATACTTATGATTTCTACATCATCCACACCAAATATGCACTTGAAACCAAGATCACATAATTGAGCTACCGACAATAGATTGAAGTTCAAGCTCTCTACTAGTAGCACATTTGAAATGCTCAAGTTATTGGATATTGCAATCTTACCAAGCCCTTTGACCTTGCCTTTGCCGTTGTCACCAAATGTGATACTATCAATCCCATTGCTCTTGTTTTCATTGATTGAATTGAACATTCTTGGATCACCGATCATGTGTTGTGTGCACCCACTATCAAGTACCCAATGTCTTCCTTCAACTTTATAATTGACCTACAAAAGAAGATCAATTCTTTTTAGGTACCCAAACTTGTTTGGGTCCTTGAAGGTTAATTACCAAGGTCTTTGGTACCCAAATGGCCTTCTTTTTTGGGCCCACAATTGGTGTACCAATGAACTTAGCCTTCACACTATTGGCACCCTTAAAAAGCATGTAACAAGAATCAAATTTAATTGAGGATACATTAGGTAGCTTGTTCTTGTTAATCTTGCAATATTGCTCTACATGCCCAACTTGGTTGCATCTATTGTAAAACCAGCCATTGCCCTTCACAAAGCTAACTTTGGGAGTGACAAAGGCCGCCTTGCCTTTCTTGGGGGTATAGCCTAATCCCTTTTTGTTGAGAGAAAACCTTTGGCTACCCAAGCACTTTAGCAAGCGGGCATCTCCACCATAGGCATTGCCTAAGGCACGAGTGAGCTAATTCACCTCCTTCTTGAGGGTCTCATTTTCCACCATTAGTGAGGCATCACAAGAGAGACCATCACTTAAAGGTGAAGTGGAAGTGGTAGTGCTACAAGAAGAGTTAGTGGGAGCAACTACAATGGGCTTATAAAAGATTCATCAATAATATCACAAGTGAGTCCCACATCACATGATACGATCACTTGCTCCTTCTTGGCTTCCTCCCTTTGACTTGCTCAATGAGAGAGGAGTGAACCTTTTCAAGCTTAAAGTGAGCTTTGCCAAGCTTCTCATGGACTTCCATTAGCCTCTCATGAGTGGCATTGAGCTCATCAAAGGATTGCTCAAGAAATTTTACCTTCTTGTGTAATTCTTTGCACTCCTTTCTCTTCATCTCATTGCAAGCGTGCACTTGCTCACACATGTCCAAGAGTTCTTCCTTGGTGTACTCCTCATCCTCATCATCATCATTATCATTATTCCTACAAGTATCACTTTCACATTCATCATCATCACTCACATCATATTTTACCTTGGTAGGCTTTGCCATGAGACATGTCGATGGAGTGTCGAAGATGGAGAGCTTGTCATTGATGGTGATGCTTGCTAGTGCTCTCTTGATAGATTTCTTGTCATCATCACTAGAGCTATCACTATCCGAAGAGCCATCACTATCCCATGTGACCATATAGCCTCCACCTTTCTTCTTCTTTTGGAAGGTCATTCTCTTCTCCTTCTCCTTCTCCTTCTTTTCTTTCTTATCCTTTTTGAGCTTCTTCTTCTCATCCTCATCATTGTCACTATTATAGGGACAATTTGCTACAACATGATCAGGGCTCTTGCAATTGTAGCATCTTCTCACATATTCTTTTGTTTTGGTGTGATCTCTTCTCTTTCTTGCACCATAGCCCTTCTTCTTCATGAATTTTCCCATCTTGCGGACAAAGAGGGACATAGCTTCATCATCAATATCACTAAGATCATCATCATCACTTGATTCTTTCTTGAAATTGCCCTTGTT
Source organism: Miscanthus lutarioriparius (assembly GCA_904845875.1). Classification (NCBI taxonomy): domain Eukaryota; kingdom Viridiplantae; phylum Streptophyta; class Magnoliopsida; order Poales; family Poaceae; genus Miscanthus; species Miscanthus lutarioriparius. The sequence continues at coordinate 17,872,788 of CAJGYO010000002.1, forward strand.
CTTGGATGATGATGAGCTAGCCTTGAATGCTATACTATTCTTCTTCTTGTCTTCTTCTTTCTTCTTATCATCCTTGTCATCCCCCTCCCTTTCCATACGGTATGTCTCTTGGGTCATAATATCACCTAGTACTTGGTTGGGGGTAATCTCCTTCAATCCTCCTCTTATGATGAGCAATCTCAACATCTCAAATCTTGGAGGTAGGCACACCAAGAACCGATGAGAGACATCATCATCCTTGATCTTTTCTCCCAATGTCTTCAAATAATTGACAATCACTTGCAAACGATGGAACATCTCCGAAATGCTCTCATCTTCCTTCATCTTGAAGCTTGTCAATTTATCCTTGAGGATATACAATTTGCCACTCTTCACCGCCGATGTGCCCTCATATGTATCCTCCAAACTCTTCCACACCTCATTTGCTCTTTCACAATCCTTGATTTGCTCAAACACCTTAGAATTAATGGCATTGTATATAGTGTTGAGAGCCATTGTATTGCATTGCTTGTTGATCTTATCTTGGTTGGTGGGATCATCGGGAACAATGATAGCATAGTCATTCTCGGTCACTTCCCATACTTGATCATTGATTGAACCAAGATATATCCTCATCTTTCTCTTCCAATAATCATAGCATGTGCCATCAAAGAACGGTGGTTTGCCCCCCACATGGTTGAACACAACTTGAGCCATAATTTGACACCGAGGTTGTTAAGCCTTTAATCAAACGGTGACCACGGCTCCGATACCACTTGAAAGGTCCTAATATGGCTAGAGGGGGGTGAATAGCCTATTTAAAAATCTACAAATCAACTAGAGCAATTTGATTAGAATAAGAAATAGCGAAAAGCAAACTTGCTCTAGCTCTACAATGGTTGCAAGCTACCTATCCAACAATTCTAGTTGCAATTATTACTAGGCACACAACTTGCAATGTTACTACTCACTAAGAACTCTCAATCTTGCTATTCTAAAGAGCTCCACTAGATGAACTTAAAATAACAAAGCAAGATCTCAATTCTAATTACACTAAAAAGTTTGCCACAACTAGTTGAAAGAATATAAATGAGTGAGTAGGGTGATTATACCGCCATGTAGAGGAGTGAACCAATCATAATATGAAAACCAAATCAATCACCAGGAGAATACCAAAGGGCAAGAGACAACCAATTTTTCTCCCGAGGTTCACGTGCTTGCCGGCACGCTAGTCCCCGTTGTGTCGACCAACACTTGGTGGTTTCGGTGGCTAAGAGGTGTTGCACGAACCTCGTCCACACAATTGGATACCGCAAGAACCTACCCACAAGTGAGGTAACTCAATAACACGAGCAATCCACTAGAGTTACCTTTTGGCGCTCCGCCGGGGAAGGCACAAGACCCCTCACAATCACCACAATCGGAGCCGGAGACAATCACCAACCTCCGCTCAATGATCCTCGCTGCTCCAAGCCATCTAGGTGGCGGCAACCACCAAGAGAAACAAGTGAATCCCGTAGCGAAACACGAATATCAAGTGCCACTAGATGCAATCACTCAAGCAATGCACTTGAATTCTCTCCCAATCTCATAATGATGATGGATCAATGATGGAGACGAGTGGGAGGACTTTGGCTAAGCTCACAAGGTTTCTATATCAATGCAAATGGCCAAGAGAGTGAGCTTGAGCTGGCCATGGGGCTTAAATAGAAGCTCCCACGAAATAGAGCCATTGTACCCCTTCACTAGGCACAACACAGGGTGACCGGACGCTCCGGTCAGTTTGACCGAACGTAGGACCCCAGCGTCCAGTCACCCGATGCTTGCCACGTGTCATCGGCTTCAAACGCCGATCGCCCAATCTCAATGGTCAAGTGATGACCGGACGCGCCAGTTAGAAAGTGATCGGACGCTGGACCCCAGCGTCCGGTCATTTCCAGTAAGGTTCCAAACGCGAGATTTCACGACCAGACGCGTCTAGTCATGTCCGACCGGACTCACCCAGCGTCCGGTTACTCAATGTCTCCTCTGTGCGTCCCATGTCAGCGTATGTTAGCACTGACCGGACGCACCCTGCCAGCGTCCGGTCACTTTTAGCGCCAGCGTCCGGTCAAAGACCGAGACCACGTGCTCACTGCTGCTACTGACCGGACGCATCGGTCCAACTGAGACCAGCGTCCAGTCACTTACAGTGACCTTTGTCTTTTCTGTCTAGGGCGCCGGTGGCACCGTCAGACTATCCGCACTCTATGGGTGGACACTCCACCGGTGAAGTTTATAACCCTTGCTCAAATGTGCTAACCACCAAGTGTATCACCTTGTGCACATGTGTTAGCCTATTTTCACAAATATTTTTAAGGGTGTTAGCACTCCACTAGATCCTAAATGCATATGCAATGAGTTAGAGTATCTAGTGGCACTTTGATAACCGCATTTCAATACGAGTTTCACCCCTCTTAATAGTACGGCTATCGATCCTAAATATGATCACACTCGCTAAGTGTCTCGATCACTAAAACAAAATGGCTCCTACAATTTTTACGTTTGCCTTGAACCTTTTGTTTTTCTCTTTCTTCTTTTCCAAGTTTAAGCATTTGATCATCACCATGCCATCACCATCGTCATGATCTTCGCCATTGCTTCATCACTTGGAGTAGTGCTACCTATCTCATAATCACTTTGATAAACTATGTTAGCACTTAGGGTTTCATCAATTAACCAAAACCAAACTAGAGCCTTCAGAATTCCAAGCCTATCAAAACTCACATGTCAACCAATGGACATCTTGATCTCAACATTAAAGTGAAAGCCGTGGATACTGATGAGGACATCGCCATGCTGGACACACCGACGCCATGGTCTTCCCCAAGTTGCAATTTGTTCCCAACTCAGCTGCCACGTCACCCTCGGATTCAGCAGACACGTCGTCACTGTTTCGGTCATAACTTTCTCATACGACATCGAAACGGGCCGTTCTTGGATGCGTTGGAAAGGGGACGACGACACCGTCATTTTGGATCTGGTCCTAGATCCAGAAGGTCTGTGGATCATTCTGTGTGACCACGGCAAGGTGCTGTGTCACCTATTTGGGCCAACTTGGCCATGTATCGTGTCGGGCCTTAAGCCCAAGTTGTGGGCGCCCAACCCCTGGCCGTCCCCAACCCTAGGTCGAGTCTTAGACTATAAACACAGCCGTCGCCGCTGCTACACAATTGGGTTTTGTTTAGAGTTTAGTTTTCCATCGAGAAACTGAATCGTTCATTGTAACTGTGGTGACAAATCCTTTTACAGTGATCCAGGGCTCCCGTTCTTGATCTCCTCCACTGTGTCGATTAGTCCTTTGGAACCGAGTTCTAGAACCCTCTATTGATATTCGCGTCATTCATATTTGTAATATCAGATTGCGTGTTTTACCTTCTTGCTTGTGCTCTTCGATTCGCTTGCAGGAAAAGCCTTCTTGGCGAGGTCAATCAAGTTGTGCTTGGTTGATAACCAACAGAGCAGTGGTGTAACGGTTGCAGGGTTCGAATCACGTCTGATTTGAAGCCGAATCGCCAACGTCGAGATCTCCACAAATCGAACTTACCGGCTACCTCTCGGAAGATCAGGCCTGTACTCATCAGGTACCAAGGTATATCGTTCCATGATCGGCTCTCTACTTTATTTGTGCGCATCTAGACCCAATATTATGCTTAGTGTGTGCGTGTGTGCTAGATTTCAAGCTAACCCAAAAGAGTGTCACTTAGTGGCCGTTAAGAGAATCTTGAGATATTTAGTACACACTCCTAACCTTGGTTTGTGGTATCTTAAGGGCTCTAAGTTTGATCTACTTGGGTATTCGGATTTCGATTACGCCGGTTGCAAAGTAGATCAAAAAAGCACTTCGAGGACATGTCAATTCCTTGGACGATCCCTAGTATCTTGGAGTTCTAAAAAGCAAAATTGTGTAGCCCTTTCCACTACCGAGGCCGAGTACATTGCGGCCGGTGCATGTTGTGCCCAACTACTTTGCATGAGGCAAACTCTTCGTGATTTTGGATGTCATTTTACCAAAATTCCATTATTATGTGACAATGAGAGTGCCATTAAGCTTGCAAAAAATCCTGTAAGCCACTCTAGAACCAAGCACATAGACATCCATCATCATTTTTTGAGAGACCACGAAACCAAAGGAGATATCGAAATTCACCATGTGAGCACCGAAAAGCAACTAGCCGATATCTTCACAAAGCCCCTCGATGAGTCAAGGTTTCGTGCTTTATGTAGTGAGCTAAATATACTTGATTCTCGTAACGTGGTTTGAATTTTAGCATGCCTCTATTTGATAAACTAGTATCTAGGCAAAAGAGTTGAAAATTTTCATATTGTGCATGAAAATGATTTATAAAAAGACAACTTATGTATCATGATCATGGTCTATATTGATTATTTGTTTTTGGTCATGGTATATAAGTGATATGTGTCTATATCTTATATAGAGAGAGACATATAGATTATAGCTAACTTCCACTATTTTGGGGAGTGCGGTAGTGCCGGGCTAGGCATGTGGCAGTGCCACACTTTGAATCTCAATTGAGATTTGGCCCAAATGGTTTTACTGCGAGGCCCATTTATTCTTCCTCTTATCCTCAGGTCTACAGTAACTTCTTTCCCTCTCTCTTTCCCTCGACGTCAACGCCGACGCCTGCGCCTCTCTCTCCTCTCACACCGTGCCGTCACCGTCGCTTGGCCACGCGTTGTCGATCTCTGGCAATGCCACGACAACTGCCAGCACTCCCTCAATGTCGCTAATGGCTGCTACTACCCCTAACCTAAGCAGTTTCTTCCCTCTCCTCTCCCATCCTCGTTTGAGAATATGGAGCACTAAGATAATGACCGAAGAGGGAAAAGAAAGATGAATGAGCAAAGAGACAATGATCCACCTCGCCGTGGTCGAGGGAGGTCAATAGCAAAGCAGACAATAGTGCAGCTCCAAGGGAATTTGGTGACAGGGGGAGGCACGAGCAATACATTGAAAATAAGGAGAGGCTGGAGATGATAGGTTGTACCACTGATGCCATTCCTGACACCCCACAGCATCTCTCTGAGTTTGATGGTGGATACATGAGAGATTTTGAGGGTGAGATCATCATGAGACCTCCAGATGATTCTCGCCAGCATGTAGTTGTCAACTATTCCAAAAGTTGGAAGCTGGTGGAAGAGGCGAGGGGGATCAATCCCTATGCAGTGAGTAAGAATTTGGGTATTGATTATAGATTCTAGAATGAGTTTCATTCCAACTTTTATGCCACTGCCATTCTTGCATCCAAGAAAACCAAGATCAACAAGATGTAGTATATTGATTGTGATGAGATGCAGGAGAAGGAGGAGCCTGAGTTTGACAACGTAATCAAAATTTGTAACTGGTTCCAGCTTTCAGACATCATGGGTTTCTAGTATAACTGGAATGAGGAGGTCCTTGCATAGTTTCATGCCACATACTTCTATGACCAGACCTCTGATGAAATTCACTAGATGACTGATGGTCGGCACTACCGAGTCTACTTTGTCACTTTCAGCTAGATTCTTGGCTTTGGGGAGGAGCACAGAGGTTACACTTACATTCATGATGAGCCTTGAGCTGAGATCCGTGACATCAGTTACATGTGGAGAGATAGAAGGATTACAGATGGCAAGAGGAGTGGTATACATAGCTTATATTACATCCTCAATAACCTCATTAGGAACACCATCAACCCAAAGGATGGAGCAACCTCAAATATTAATGGCTATGTGAGAAATGTGTTGGCTAGATTTGCTCCAGGTGGGGACAGGTTCAATGTCCCTAGATTCATGTGGACTGAGTTGAGATTTGCAGTGGAGGATGGGAGAAGGGGGCTGCCCTATGCCCCTTACCTCATGTTCATGATTGAGAGGGTCACTGGATTTTATTTTCCGAAGGATGGGATGCACACCGTCTACAAAATTGAGAAGACTTAGCTAGCTACAGCTACTCAGGGAGCGGGGAGATCTCATGCTCATGTAGATATACCTAAGTCTTCCCGCTCTAGGTCTCATAGAGGAGGCAAGATGAAGAAGTTTGGCAAGTGGTTGAAGGCAATCTTGGCAGGTGCACCTATGCAGCTGACAGAGCGTATGAGACACAACTTGAGTAGTGTCAGCAGCATGGACAGGACCTTCCACCACTTTCTCCTATTCCACCTCCTTCATAGTATGACCTTTCGAGTCTCTCCGACACAGATTCAGATGATGAGGATGATAATGAGGAGGAGGAGGAGCAGGGACGAGCAGCAGATTGGGATGAGACCCTAGAGGGATATCGTTAGAGATAGGAGCTGAGGTATTCCACTCATTCCACTCGCTACACCACCACTACTCACCATCAGGACCATGCATGTATTGACTCCAACGACGATGATGGTGATGGTGGTGCCAGGACTGCTGCAAAAGGTGCTAGGGCTGTAGGAGGTGATGATATTGATTGGATGGACATCCAGGGAAATGACGAGTAGGTGTTGATCTTTCTTTGTTTCATCTTCTTTTTGGTGCTTTATGTCAAAGGGGGAGAAAATTAGAGGGGTCCAACAACTTTTCGATGCCATGATCAGCAGCTACGCTTCATGTCCTATTTGATGAGTGTTAGTCTTCGCTAAGTGGAAAGTTTGAGAGTCGCTCAAAACTCTAAATTGTGAAATAATGCTATTATTTGATTTTTTGTGTGGGATATGGACATATATTAATTTATGCTATCGCTTGTGATACAATTATGCTAGAATGTATATCATTATATGTATCACATGTTGTGTGGTGTCTATTCTGATTTGTGCTGTTACAGCAAGTGCGGCTGTGCTGCACCCAGCTGCAACGACAAACCATGTTGTGCATAAACTATCATTTGCATCACGTTTTACATACCTGACATAGTATGCAGCACCCACATGAGCATGGATGTAGAGGGAGCCCCTTCAATTTCACTAAAATGTGAATCTTGGCCTCTTATGCTAATTTGATAATTCAATTCTCTATTCACATACTTAGGGGAGGCTCTACACCCATGAATCGAAAGTCTCAGTATTTATTTTATATCTTTTGTAAGCTCTAATTAGGTTGTCATCAATCACCAAAAAGGAGAGATTGAAAGTGCAATCAAGCCTTAATTATGGATTTTGGTGAAAATGACCTCGTAATTTGAGAACTAATGAGATTTATCAAGATGACAAGCAGGAAATTTATATTCGAGGATGCTACATGAAACGGAGGAGCCCCCAATTTATGGCCCTGTTCGCTTGTCTTATAATCCATATCTTTTTAGCTTGTTTTTTCAGCCAGAACAGTGTTTTTCTCTCACAACAAATCAGTTGAAATAGTGTTTTAACTTGTTATTTCAGCGAAGCGAACGGAGCCAATAAATGTAGATGGCTTCAAACTCAAAGGAGGTTTAAATTCTTTTATATATTGAATTTGAATATAGGAAAGCCATACTATAAAGGGGGGCACAATGCTTAAGCTAATATATGCTACCAAGTGCTCAAACAACCACATGCATTCTCAGATTCACAGCTAAGATAGTCTATACTTCACTATTACCCTTACTATCTTGCGTGGTGCGGCACTGCCACACTTGAAGAGAGGCTCACCTGACCCTTTGGTCGCGGGCTCCAGCTCTCCCGACCCCTTGGGTGCAAGCTCCGTCTTGCCCGACCCCTTAGGTGCGGGATCCGTCTCACCCGACCCCTTGGGTGCGCGATCCGTCTCGCCCGACCCCTTGGTGCGGGATCCATCTTGCCCGACCTCAAGGTCATGGGATTCGTCTCGCCCGACCCTAAGGTCGTGGGATCCGTCTCGCCCGACCCCAAGGTCACGGGATCCGTCTTGCCCGACCCCAAGGTCGTGGGCTCTGTCTCGTCCAACCTCGAGGCAGCGGGCTTCATCTCGCTCGACCTCTTGGGTGCAGTGTCCATTGTGGGCTGGGGGTATATATACCTTTTCTTTCCTCTCCAACGGCTATCTGCGATTTAAGTGACCGTTGGGGGCTGGGGGTATATATACCTTTCTCCTTCCTCTCCAACGACAACCAGCTCTCTTCTTCATCACTTCAGCATGCCCAAAATAAAGCAGGAGCTCTCTCTCTCACTCCATTGTTGACCTCAAGCCCCCAAGCAAATCTATTAATTTTCCCATCAATCCTTGAGGGATAAGGGTCCAAAACTCGATTAGAGAGCAACTCCATTGATTCTCAAACTCTAAAGAGCACTTGGTTCATGTTTTGGCTGGCGGTTGTGTTTGTTATTCTTGGAGCTTGGCTTCTAGCCGGCTAGAGCGTCGCCCGTGGAGCTTGCCAACTTGTGTGGCAGCCCCAGGAGGTTTGTAATCATCTCTTGAAGTTAGTAAACCCACCCCTCATCTCAAGAGTTAAGTCTCTTAACTTGAAAACGAGGAAGGGTTAAAAAGCTCTAAGCCTTAGTGGCTAACCTCAACAACATAGAGGTAGGCAAGCCTTGGTGGCGAGCCAAACCACCGGATAAATCATTGTGTCACTTGTGCTTGATTTACATTACTTGCATGATATATTATTGATTGAGATGATTTCTAGAGTTTGAGGCTGATCTACTTATGTGTGATGTTCCCACCACTTTTAGTTGTCGATCTGTGATCTACTACCCTATAGGAAGCTAAAAAATTTTACTTAATCTAAATTTCGTTGGGTAGATTTTGAACTGTGAACTAATCTCTCCTACAGGTGCGGCAATGCCGCGCTACAGAGCGGCAGTGCCGCGGGTGAATTTAACTTCGGTTTAAAGTTGAATTTTTACAGACCTATTCACCCCGTCTAGGCGTTCTAGGGATCCTACAAGTGTGGAGCTGGCTTTGCCGAGTGACAAGGTTTGGGGCACTCGGCAAATATATTAGTTATTTTTTTCATTTTCTTGTTTTCCATAACGTGTTTTTCTTTTTTTTGTTCGATGTACTTTGGAAATACCTTGTCAAATTAATTCAACAATATATATATGATTGTTCTACGAATATGATTCCATTATTTTATACAGTTATAGCTCAAATTTAATTTATATCAATTAAATTTCTATAATTGTACTTAATAAATTAAAATTATCAAATGGATCCAAAAATGTACCAAAATTTCACATGAAACAATGTATGTTCTCTATTGCCTATACAAAAAGTTTTGAAGTCAAACCTCAATTCAACCATGACTTTGACTCCAAATTTTACCGATTCCTTCTCAACGCTACGATTCTTCTTCTAAGATGCTTCGATTTGTAAACATCGTACGTGACAAATTGTGTGAAACCTTCTCAATTTTTTACCACAACCTCCACGTATGATATCATCACATCATGACAAATCTCATGATTTCCAGACTTTATTTGCGTTTTTTAGAATTTAAAAACCATTCGGCCACACGTTCGTGGTCGTGTTTCCTAAACAAGATGTTCGAAATTTCTTTTTATTTTCCGGATAAGGCCTCACAGTGGACTCAATAGCATGAATATTATTTTTCTACTCATTTTATTCTATTATTTGAATCACTTGTTGTTCAAATTTGACTTGATTCAAAAAATTGGTTGAAATGCAATAAATTACTTAAATATAGCAAACAGATCTAGAAATATACTAAATTTTAACATGGAGTACCACATGTTGTATGTGGAGTGTAGAAAAAGTTTCAAGGTTATAAGAGGGAAAAACTTATTTCTTTGCCGAGTGAAAAAAAAACACTCGGCAAACTTACTTCTTTGCTGAGTAAAAAAACACTTAGCAAACTTACTTCTTTGCTGAATATTTTTTTGCAGCACTCGACAAAGAGTTTGTTTACCGAGTACAATTATTTTATCGAGTGTTTTTTTTAACACTTGACAAAGAACTTATTTGCTGAGTGTCCGAAAAATACACTCGAATAAAAACATTCGGCAGAGAGCCGGTTTCGGGTAGTGCAAACCATCCTTCGTCGCTGCGCTTTGCACGAAAAGGTAATGTAGCTGTAGCCTTTCCAAGAGTTTAAGGTTGTTACTGGTTATTATTCTCAGGTTTCACGATTGACAGGTAGGTAAATCCGTTGTTCACAGTGTGCTCCTCGTCCAAACTGTTCTATAAAAAAATTCAGCGTAACCTACAACCAATTCAGTATCGTTTCATGTTTGACGGGACGACGTTTATGTTGGCTAGATCGTCCATTAATCCTAAAGATTAGCTGATGAGTACGTTATGGCACGATAGAATTGTTAGGACTGGATATGCAATGATTTGCGAAGTGTGTTATGTCTAGGGACCGTTTGGTAAGCTTCAGCTCCTATCAAAAACAACTTCAGTTGTAGCTTCTTCAAGAAATAACTTTTCTGGCTTCAGCTTCACTGGTTAGAAAAAATATTTGGTAAAATAACTTCTCCTAGTTGGAGAAGGTGAAAAATCCATAATACCTTTCTTTTTTTTTCTTTCTTCCCCCCCCCCCCCATTTTTTCCTTTTATTTTTTCTCTTATTTTTGTTTTCTCTCTCCACCTTATTCCGTGATTCCCCGCCTCCACCACATGCACTTGCGCTCACCGCCGCCTTCACCACATGTGCGCTGCCTCGCGCTCATCGGCACCTCCACTATGCACGCTCTCCCGACGCCCCCATGTCATCCTGCCGCCCCCACACCACCCCTTCACCATGCCATCCTACTGTGCTATCTCATCGGATCGCCGCTCCTTCCTCCTTTGCCTATGCCATGCCGCAGAAACCACGCGCCCTCTACGCTGCGCCTTCTCGCCGGAATCTCCATTGTAACACCTCTGGTGTTTTGACCTATCATTAAAATTTGACATGTCATCATATGCATTGCAAAACATTCATAAAGTAGAAAATATTGAATGCATTCACTAAATAAGCTTTATTTTATAATGTTGTTATTTTATGTGATGTGATTCAAAACCCTAAATAAAGATCATGACCACAAGAGTCAAAATTCATGTGATCATGTGAGACCATGTGTTAATTGACTCAAATAACCCTAATGGGTCATGTTACTGGTCAAAAATCAAAGTTAAGTCAAAAGGTAAACAAATCAAATTCAAATTCAAATTCCAATTATAAAGGTCCTTTTACCCTTTTGTCTATTTTAAAATCCATTTGGAATTTGGGGTTGTGACAAAAAGCAAAGTTGAAGCTTATGTTATTAAGATCAACTTTGGTATACAAAGTTTTTAAAGTTTACATATAAAATTTGAAGTAATTTTGAAATGATTCAAATGCTCAAATGCACCCCAAATTCAAATTTCAAAATGGAGACAGAATTTGAAAATATTCCTTGAAACAAAGTTGTAGAGTTTGAAAAGTTGAGCAACTTTCATTTTTGGAGATTTTCAACTTCTTTAGAAAATTTGAGAGTAATTTATAAAATGAGCTTAGTGGCAATTCTGTAATTGTGGGTGAACAGTACACGGTCACCGCCCCACTGCCGGCGTCCTTTCTTCGGTCTTCCAGGAGCGTCTGCGACCGCCCTTGGCTTCGCGCTGGCGCGGGGAGCACACTGCGTGTCGATTCCACGCGCTCCTGGCCGAGCTATAAGACCCAGACGTCGTCGTTGGTTTTTCTTTCCTTCCCTCTGTTTTCCCGCCGCCGCCGTCTCAACTCCGGCGAGCTTCTCTCGTCTCCTCAGCGCAAGAAAGCCCCAAAAAAGCCATGTCCTAGTTCCGCCCGCTCCTTGCACATCCGACCGAGCCGTTGCTACCGCTTGATTTCGCCGAGAGCTCGCTGTCCACGTTCATCTTCCTCGCGGCCGCCGACCTCAACGGAAACTCCGATTCACCGTGGCCAGCATCGTCCGGTGAGCTGTTGCCCTTTCTTGTTGACTCTACGGCTTCATCTCGATGCTGTAGTACTTATTCCACTCTTGCCTGCTCGTTTTTCCCACTGCAGTCGCCGTAACGCCGTCGTCGACAAGGTCCGCTCCGCCATGATCACGGTCACCGTCGAAACGTGTCACCATAGCTCCTCCGGTCTCGCTCGTTGCTTCAACACATTCGTGGTGAGCCACTAATGCTTCCCAAACTTTCTGTTTCACCGTTACCGGCCTTGTTTCGCCGGCGTAACGCTGTCGTGCCACCGCGTCCGCCATGGCTGGCGTCAGCCTTGTTCCATGTCGTAATCAACCTTCAAAGTACCACAGATCGATGCGTTTAGTTCTTGTGAACGTGTTGGTACTTCGACCGTCGCTGTTGGGCTCACCGGTGGTGAGTTAGCGCCGGTCAGCACCGTCGATGCCACGGTCAATGCCAGAGGATAGGGATGACATGTGGGGGCCGGCTGCCAGTGAGCGAGAGAGAGAATAGTGTATTTTGATATTTTCTGATTTTAAATAGTGCTGAATCTTTGAAAATTTGTAGGAAAATAATCATAGCTCCAAAAATTCTGAAAATTTGTGTGTAGCTTCTATACATGTTCTATTATGGTTTAAAAATTTGAAACTTGAAATTTGAATAAATTTTTAATGTTCAAAAATTCAGTAAATTAATTGATAAATGCAATTTCCATAATTTTTGTAGGTCACTGTATAGCTCCAAAAATTATGAAATTTATTTTGGTACACTAATTTATTATGAGGAAGCTTACATAAAATTTTGAGGTCATTTGGAATAAGTTTATTTTTGGGCTTATTTCCAAATTAATTAAAAATTTAATAAACGCAAACCCTAATTGTTAGGGTTAGGGTTTGATTTTGTTTGGGTCATGTTGTGTGATCAGTAAGGTTTCAAAATCAATTTGGTCAAGTCGCTTAGGTCATAAACCCAAGATGTTAGTGTCAAGTAGTTTTGTTGACTTACAACTGTATCGCGAAGGAAAGTTGTATTCAAGGTGTGATTACATTTCATGTACCATGAAAGCATCATGTTTACATTATCATCATATTGAAGCATATGTTATTATTTCGTGTAGAATCCAAGAGTGAAACGATTCTAGTTGAGCAAGTTGTGGAAGAATCCCCGGTTGTCACGGGATTCGATAATTGTGGTACTGATCCGGAACCCGAGATCGTCAACGAAGGCAAGCCCCGATTTATGCATTAAACCATTACCTTGTTTACTTTGAAAAGTTTATCACATATGTTACTTATTGCATTAAGTTGATTTATTCAAATGTTACCTACTTGATGCATTGCCTACCTTGTTAATTGTTTACCATCCTTGAAGATGATTTCATTTACAAAGGCGTAGAATTGCTTAGTATGCTTTATGGTAGGTTTTCAAAGTAAAAGTTTCGATACAATCAAAGATGGCATACTGGCCAAAGAAAGAAAGAAAGAAGATAGAATGAACTAGAGACTAGTTGGGTGGCTTATCTTGAATGTTGGGTAATGTTGCCGACTATGTCGCTTAAAGGCCACTCATTATGGATCTTCTGAACGAGACACTTTGTAGTAATCTTGGTCACATACTCCGGTAAGCCTACTTGGCTAATCCGATATTAAGACGAATGCCCACGACCGGGAGTGGTGAGATGGCGGAGTAGCGTGTACCCTCGTGGCTTAAATGTGGCCGGATTTGAGGCGTCTTTGTGCTCTCTCGGGTGGCGTGGAGCGGCTTAGTATGGGAGGATCCGTAGAGAGGTTGATATATGCAAGATTGAGTTCTACATATGTCGTGTGATAAGGAATCCTCAACTAGGACTTGAATCAATTGAATTGCGGTGTGTTCGTGGATATGGAGACTCGATTGATCAAGATGTACAATGCGGGACTGGTGAATTACTAAAACATGAGAAAAGAATGGAATGAGAAGGATTGAAATATGTGATATGAATACTTAGTTTGAGATAATGAACTAAAGTACTTATGGGTAAAACTCAAAAATAGGATCAAGAATAGTAAGCTTTTGGCAAAGAACCTTTGAATCTTTTTACATCCTTATCTTGACCCAACACCTGCATCCCTAAGACATTCGCCCCTTTTTCGTCGGGTCGGTCTTGTTGAGTACTTTTGTACTCAGGGTTTGTTAACCCTTGTTGCAGGTGAGTCGCATGCGCAGGCTTGTTTGGTCCCTACTGCATGTCAGTGTTTGAAGTCGATGACGATGAGGAATGATGAATGGCCTTTGGACAAGGCACTAGTTTGTGTGAAATAAATAATGTTAATGTAATATTATCCCGCTACTATGGTTGTATGACACTTATGGTTTTGTAAGTTTGAAACAACTGGTTTGTAATATTAAAACTTAAGTCTTCCGCTTTATAATCTCTGGTATGTATATTGAAAACTGTTGTAATATGCAATGACTGTGATTGGGATCCTGTTTGGAAAAGATTCGTGGATGATTCGGGTTTCCCGAGGACACCCGACAGACCTGTTAAGTTGTTGGAAACTTGTGTACGCTATCTGAGGTCTGTTGAGACATCGATAGGTGCACGTGGGCCCGATTTCTTAGGAGGTTCTGCCACATCCATGCCCTCTTCTGTCTCCTGCGCCATGCCGCAGGAGCCAAGAGGAAGCCGGTGGATAAGGGCGTCGGCGTCTACCCCCACGTGCCTCGATATGGAGCGTATGAAAGCTAGTTTTTCCAGCTCCACCATCCACCGAACCCCTGTGAGAGTGTGTTTTTCGTGGCTTCGTGTGTGGAGCTAGGCGGAGCTGTCCCTACTTAGTAGAGCAAAGGCTAAAGCGGCTGTGGAAGCGGGTGGTGAAGGTCCACCAAAGAACCCCTTATGTACGGGTTGTTGAACCAATATGTGCACCAACTTGCTAAGTTATTCTATGATGTAGTGGGTACAATTTACTTTTTTTATGTATGCTGAAAAAAAATAGTTTCATACATTTTGGTGGGTCTTAGATCCTACTTTTGATGTGAAAACTTTGCGACAAAAAATGCAGCAACATAAAAAGATGTTTTTATAGTTGTATATATAGTTCTAGACTTCAGTACTTTAGAGGAACGACGATTAAGGTTTCTGGAGGTTTTTTATAGGAGGAACAAATTGGTTCTAGTATTTTTTTTTTCTTTTGAGGGCAAAGTATGGAGTTTTTTTCTTGAAAGGTTGGGAAAGATATGGGAGATGTTTGGTTCGATGATTTGAGGTCAGTAACCATTCACGGTGTAAACAGGTAGCGTTGTTGGACTTTGGATAGACCGACCCGTAATAGATTGCACCGTGAATGATTGCAGCCCAGTATAACATCGTTTTTTTGCGACGAATGAAGAATTATATTAGACAATAGTTGGGTACATCAACATGTTACAAACACTCTGAATTACACAAGTATCCAGTATAACAACGTTACCCCCTCCCTTTTGACCGCGCTAATCATTCCGTTCCTGAAGTCGTAGTCGAGACTCGAGACGCCGCCGCCTCCGTCCTCATCGCGGAGCGCTCCGCTCGACTCTCTCGCGCCGCATCTCCTCCGCTACTCTCTTCTCCGGCTCCGGCTCCAGCTCGGCTTCGACGGTGAGTACGATGCATCCCATCCCTTCTCCCTCTCTCCCGTTCCTCTTCCTTTGACACCAACAGTTCCTCAAACCCTAACCGTAGACTGTGTTGTTGATTTTGATGGGATTTTCAGTGAAAAGGAGAGATTTGCAAGAGGGGCATGGGGAGAAGACGACCTGTACCAATTCGATCAAGGAGGATCAGATCAATGTGCGTGTGTTCTTTCGTCGATGCAATGGCAGGATGCGTGAAATGTTCTTTGAAAACTAATGTAAATTAACTAATAATTTCTGCCGGGAATTCTTCCGGGGGACCATTCCGGAGCAAGCGAACGGACCCTAATGCAGTTTCCGTTCCTTTCGCTGAACCAAACAAATGGCGGTATCAATTGCTTTGCAACAGGTAGCGGTGGGAACTGGGAAGGAGTTCCATTGCCGTTCCCATCCCTTTTCTGAACCAAACAGCACCATGGTCCTCGTACTGCAAGGGAAAATGTAAACGTTGATTTTCAAAAAAAAAAGATATGGCCCAAGAGTCAATAGAGGCTGAAATCCAACTGACCAGCCCGGCCCAACGACCCAGCAGCCCGTTCGAGACGGAAACTGCAAATTCCCCAAAACTATCCCTCGGCCAAAACCCTGCCGTTTGCCCGTGCCCGCCGCCCTCGCCGCCCGCCGCCGTCGCCGCCTCCTATGCCCTTCCGCCCCTCGCTACCGCGCCGCTGTCCCTTTGACCGCAAGCTCACCTCCTTCCTATCCGCTGTCGCCTCCCTCGCCGACACCCGCTCGCGCCCAGCCTCGCCGCCGGCCGGCGCAGTGCCTGCAGCTCTCACCCCCACCGCTTACAACGCCCTTATGTCCGCCTACTCCCGCGCCGGCCGCCACGACGAGGTTCTCCGCCTCTTCCGCTCCCTTCCTTTCCGGCCTACCGCGCCACTCTTCACCACCCTCATCTCCTCCCTCGCCGCCTCCGGCAGCAAAAGCGCCGCGTTGGACGCCTTCTCCCTCCTTGCTTCCGGCCTCGGACCAACCACCTCCGCCTTCACCGTGCTGCTTAAGTCCATCGACGCTGCCCCATCCGAGTCGGTGTACCGCGCCTTCTTCGGAACCATGGCCGCTATGGGGTGCGCCCCTGACGCTGCCACGTACAACTGCCTCATTTGGATGCTCTGCGATTCCCAGCGGTTGGACGAGGCATGGGGCGTCCTTGACATCATGCTAGAGGAAGGCGTCTGCCCCACTGTCCGCTCCTACACCGCGATACTGCACGGGTACTGTAAGCAGGGCAGGGTCCTCGAGGCAGAGAGATTAGTTGATACCATGATCCAAGTCGGGTGCGCACCGGATGTCATCTCATACAGTGTGCTCATCCAGGGGCTTTGTCGTGTAGGGGAATTCGGCAAGGTAGAAAGAATTTTAGGGGAGAGTGAGGCGAAGGGGTGGACGCCGAATGCTGTTACCTATAATATTTACATGTCTGCCCTGTGCAGAATGGGTTTCTTGGATGAGGTATTCCGGCAAGTAGATGTTATGCTTAGCAGAGGAGTGTCCATGACCGTTAAGACAGTGAATATTCTCTTTGATTGCTTGTGCCGTGATTCAATGTTTTCAGAAGCAGTGTCCTTGCTGGAATACAGCGAAGAACTCGACTGGAATGTTGATGTGTTCTGCTATAACACTCTGATGAGTAGGCTTTGCGACGCTGGTGATTTTGCTAGAGTCCTGAAGCTGTTGGTTGATCTTGTAAAGAAGGGAATTGGGCCAGATATGTTTAGTTTCACTATTGCAATCCGGAGCCTCTGTAGGGCTGGGAAGTTCAAGGTGGCAAAATGCCTATTGGATGATAAGGGAATTGAATATGATGCTGTGGCATTCAATACTTTGATTCATGGTTTGTGCATGGCTGGTGATCTCCATGAAATGTTGCAAACTTATATGGATATGACCAGTAGAAATGTTTCTCCAAACAACTTTACCATTGGTATGGTAATTGACAGTTTCTGCAAAAAGCAAGAGTTTGGTGCAGCAATCGAAGTTTTTCTTGAATATTCAGAAGGATGTTTGGTTCCTGATCATTTTTTTCGTCTGAATAATTGGTTGGTAAAAGCAAAAAGATGGGAATATTTACTAACCCTGCTCCGTGCAATGCGTTCTAAAGGTCTTGTGCTAGATGTTTGCTTATTTAATTCATTGGTTAGGATGTTTTGCTGGGAGGGGTACTGTAAGAGTGAGACTTTCTATGAAGTTTCTCTTATACTTGACAGTATGCTGGAATGTCTCTCCAGCAAACAGCACAAGTCAGCCAGTGATGTAACTGTATAATCATGCAAAAATCCAGTTTGCTGTCTGATCCTCCCAAAGCTATTCAACTAGCTGTCCAGTAATACATTAAACTACTCAACCTGCACCAGGTCAGTTGGGACTGATGACAACAAATTGTCCTGTTTATATGCTTTATTAGCTTGTATACATGACGTCAGGTCCTTCTAGCTTTTCAGGTTAGGAGGAACTAGAACTAAGCTATGGCTACCATGAACCACTTTATGTGGCACAAAGATTCAAGCAGTCCAAACAAGATTATCATGATGAGCCTAAAGGTATGCTCGTTGGCTTAAGATTTTCTTCCCTTATAGACAACACAGTTGTTGAATTTTAATCCGTCATTAATTTTGCATTGTGCTTTTCTTTCCAGTAGAATTTTTTATATGTTAAATACCATTGACTTTAGTTTTCTCAGTCACATTTATACTGTATAGCATGATAGATTTTGGTATGTTCCCCACTCCGGTCAAAACTCTAAACTGACATTAGGATGTAAATAAGTTTTGATGTCAATTGAAAGGTTTTGGGATGCCCATTCATTGTATTGAATGATTAGAAGAGCATGTATGTAGGACAGTGTGTTTGTGACTACCTCAACAACGTATTGCCCTTCAGTCATCAGTAGTCAAGTATATTGCTCGGCTGATTTTTATAGCTCGTTATCATTGATTAAATAGGTGTGATGGACCTGTACTGGCAGAGGTTTCAAGGATTTTCCACTGTATGGGTCTTCTAAATCAACTTCTGGCATCAGATGAAAACAAGTTGGTGCTAAATAGATGCCTTTGGTACGTGCTTGCTAACTCTTTTCTATTGTCCTTCACTTTTAATAAGTTGTTTATGCTGTTCTTGTTGTTTTTAGTCTGGCTGCTAAATTTAGGAAGAACTTAATGATCACAAGGTTTTTGACCATCAATTATACCATCATTTTATTGCTGTTATACTTTGCAATTTAAGGCTTAAAATTCTTATTCTCTACCGCATGACGTTGCGATATAGGTTTCTAGTCATGGGTTTTGCAACTTAGTTGCTGTGTAGGTTCTTGACAACAATTCAATTGTTACAACTTCAGAAGTCAGAACTAGGTTCTGAACAGCTATTATCAAGTATTTACAGTGCAAATCCACTCATAATGTTGAAGTAATACTCATTATGTGTGAATTTGCAGGGTACGGTAACACCACTATTTTTATGGTGCTGTAGCTATGCTGTCAGAGGTGGTATATGTATGATCGAACACTTTTCCTGTATATGTTTGGATCAGGCTATATCTACGGTATGATAGATTTCATCTAGTCTGAGATATTCAGTATGGATAATCGGTTGCCTTGTGCGGAGCATATACAAACTTACGAAGCATCATTGTTTACTGTAATATGGTTACATGGACCTCATGAGTAGATTGGTACAGTAACTTGTAAGTTGTACCTAGGACTGATGGTATTGTACATATATGGAGATCTATACAAAGGGATTGTATTAAGTGCAAACAACATAAAAACATACTTTGTGTCTAAATCCATACATGTAAAGGAAATGTGATAAGCATGTAAAATTTTAAGACCAAATGCAACCGACAGAAGATAACACATGTATTGTTTCTTCCTGTCTCTTCACTTTGTGTCCATGATTTGTCAATCTCATATCTAATAAATGAAATTGAGTTTGTTCTTGAAACTTTATGGTCTGCATCTATATATCATCATTTCATCTACATTTATAGATTTTTGTTAGGGATATTTAAAACTTTAATTTGTAGTGCCCATCTATATCACCACCTTGTCCTTTTGAAAAGGGGAGGGAAGGGTTGATTTCGCGATTCAACCTAGAAAGATATTTCCACTCAGTATTTTCCCGGAGAAGGTAGATTTTCTTATCTGGATGGCTAGCCTGGCTTCTTATTGCCTTCGCTCTATTCAGTGAACGGCCATTTTGGAGTCATCATCCGTCACTACAGAAATCTTTGCGGAACCTGTCCATGTAACTGTGTATCGAACTTTGCAATTGCTCTTGATCTGGTTCAACTAAAGACTAAACTTTGCTTGTTTGATGGTTATCTGAACATTTATGCTTCGGCAGATCTAGAAACATATGCTAGGATATAGGATGGGTTTCTCCATCTTATTTTCTACATTTAGTCCATTCTTCTAAACTTCAATTACTATGGGCCTGTTCGCTTGTCTTATAATCCGTACTTTTTAGATTTTTTCAGCCGGAATAGTGTTTCGGCTTTTTGGGCCGATAAATATGTAGTAGGGGGCTTAGGAGAGGCTTCATGCTTCTGGTGGCGGTAGGGTTGGATCCGCCCCGCTTCAATCCATGAATAGGCAGCATTTTTTTTTCAATCCTTATTGCAGTCATCAGACAGTGACTTGGACTTTGAGAGCATTCGTGCCCCCGCCGGCGTCCACTTCTCTGTGAAAAGACCTCTCCAGAAGATGAGAACCGCTAGCCTCCTCCGACGCCTGCAACTCCTCTGACTCCATGACTCACCTCTCTCAACTGCTGGTTGCCTCACGCCGTTCTCTACACTCTTCTCATGGCGTCCAGGAATAGCAGCGGCCGGTCCGCCAACCCGGCGTGGCAGCTAGCTGGGAGCAGGGCCTGGAACACACCGCACGGTCCGATCGGACCCGTGGCGGCAGCATCAAAGAGAAGAGCGCCGGCGGCCCACGTTACAAGGACCAGATCTTACTCCGGGATCTCGTCGAAATCCCTGATCGACACCGGGGCGTCCCCGCACTTGGCATAGGCATAGGCGTCGTCGACGCGTTGCCGACGACTTGCTCGCCTGTGACTCTGTGAGGTCTTTCTTTAGTGCGTACGAGTGCAGCGACTTGCCGCAGGCCCGAGAACCCGTGGACGCCACTGCGTGCAGAGAACGCTGATGACGGTGGCTTTGTTCGGCGCGCACTGGGCGTACAGTCAGTCGTACACACTACACACCCAGCAGGCCAGCACAAGGCAACGTCCACGATCAGGTTCGCCAAGGCCCAAGGGCTCACCCCCGCGGCGGAGTCCGAAGCCGTGGATTGCCCCTGCCTCCAGAAAAGCAACAACACATGCCCATGTGAACGCCCTGCCTCGCGCCGAGGTCTGCGCATGCCGGAAGCACGCTAGCGAGTGTCCGCGCGTTCGGCGCCACGTCCTTCCGTCCGGGGCTCCGGGCGAAGGCCGAGATGCGCTTCGTCCACGACCACGACACCATGTCCCCGCGCGAACAGACCATTCATCCCAAATTCCCACCACCCGCCCATCACGATTCACGGTCACTAAACCACGCTCTGTTTCATTTTTAGAGATAAAACTGTATCTACGGAGGTGATATGTATCGCGGGTTCAAAGCCTTCTGTCAGCCCACCACCGTGAAAAATCAGGCACGTCTAAAAACTTTGTTGACCTTTTTTTTCTGTTTTGATTTTCGGTAGTGCTTCGCCACGGGAGTCCGTCCCATCTGGATGCCGCGCCTCACTCTATTTGTTGCTGCGGCATTCTCCGTCGCACGCCCCCACCCTGCGCCACTCGCTCGCTCGCTCCCGCGCCGTCGCACGCCCCACGTTCCGCTCGCTCCTCTCTCCCACCCGTCGCGCGCCTCACCTGCACCTCGCTCCTCGCTTCGGCTGTGCGTCGCGCCGTCCGCCCGGCCAAGCCAAAAGGCGGCGGTGGTGGTGGTGGTGGTGGTGGTGGTGCTCCGCTCGCTGCCGGATCCCACCTCGACGACCAGAATCGACTGGCCCCGGCCTTCCCCTCCCCTACGTTATAAATGTATGTTTCAAATGTTTCAGATGTATATTACAATTGTTACATATGGATGTTGCAAAAGTAGATCGGATGTTACACATGTTGCATATTTTGCAAGTGTTTACAGAGGTATATTACAAGCGTTTGTTCAAAATATTTCATCTGTTTCAGACATACTCCCTCCGTCCTGAAAAACAGTGCATTGTGACTTTCTAAAATTTGTACTGAAATATAATGCATTCTACACAATGACTATGTTTAGATTTGACAAAGTTTGTTAAAAAGAAAACCATGATTTAAGGAGAAACTCTATAACTGAAATAATATGGGTACATGCGTCATTTGTGTGTTCCCTTAAGTTGTCTTAGAATTTTTAGAATGCACTGTATTACAGGACATAGGGAGTATGTTGCAGCAACTGTTTATCTTGATGTTGCATATGTTTCCACACACATGTTCCAATTGTTTTATCTAGATGTTGCATATGTTTCATCACACATGTTGCAATTGTTTTATATGGATGTTGCATATGTTTCATACGTATGTTGCAACAGTATGTTTCATCTATACCAGACATATGTTGCATCCAAATGTTTAACGGGGGCACGGGGAGTGATGAGTGTATGGCCCGAGCGCCGGGGAATAGGACGCGGCGAGCTGGAGGCTGGCTCTCAGGCCCCGCCCATGCGGAGAGAGAGAGAGAGAGAGAGAGAGAGAGAGAGAGACGAGGGTGTCAGGGGGAAGGAGCAGGGCGTAGCGATGGCGGCAGGGTGCGCATGCGAGGCGAGGAGAGGCGGACGAGGGCGGGCTGTGCAGCTATCCGGATGCAAGGAGCGGCGGGCGTAGCATTGAGGGCAGAGGGCACGTGCGAGTCGGAGCGAGACGGACCTAGACGGACTGCTCGAGTGTTCGGATGCGCATGTGCGTTCAGACGCTAACCATACCATTTTTATTTCTACCTTTTGCGCTGCGGCTTGACTGACAAATTCTCCAGATCTGCGGTCGCTTCGCCCATTGCACCGCATCATGACAACACCTCAACATCCATGTTTCTAGATCACACGCGGTCAACACCAAGAATTGGCCAATGCACACCACGGCTACACCGCAAGTCAACAAAATTCAGGATTCTCCTACGCGAAGGGCAGAAGAGACATCGGCAGCTATCGGGCACTCTAGCTTAAGGCAGAGCAGGTGGACGTGGCCCTGCCGGCAGCGGCACTAATGCCGTTGGTCCTGTTGGGCGTCCTTCTGAGGAGCACGACGCACTCGGAGTCGTGGCGGTACGTCAGCCGGACCAGGCTCCCCACCACTCGGTACCGGGACCGCGCCCTGACCGTGATGGTGAGTGGCAGGCCGTGGCTGGAGTCGAGCAGGTCCTGCATGCCGCGCCCCGCCGCGTACATGGGCTTGTCCTGCGCGGCCACGAAGAGCCTCACCGTCGAAGTGCTGCGTGGCCCGACGTCGTGTGACCAGCCGTCTCCCTGCAGCAGCATAGCAATGCAAGAACGTACGGAACAGCTTAGCTCAGCTTGTCAGTTATTAGTCGAGACGAGAGAGCACGAGACGTGCCTGTGAGATCGCGAAGACGAATCGGCCAAAGGACATCTCGAGCTGCGGCGGGGCGACGCGCAGCGTGAAGACCTTGGAGTAGTTGTCGATCACCATGTCGACGGAGGAGTTGCAGTTGAGGAAGCTGGTCTCCACGCCCGAGCCGTCCAGCCCTTCCCCCAGCGCGAACCGCTGGACCTTGCCAACCCTGAAGGACACCTGAGGGTGCCGTGGCCTGGTGGCCAGGACGAAGACGAGCAGCGCCAACGCTGCACTGGCCGCCACCCTCCACGCCACCTGGAAAGCGATGCAGCAGCAGGGGGCCTCCGGGTCCAGCTTCACGTACCCCCACGCCCCGCTCCTCTGGGCCTCGCCGTCCGCGTCGTCGTCCTTGTCGTCGTCGTCGCCATCATCTTGGTGGCCTGATGACCGCCCCGACACCACCCGCAGCACCTGCCGCCGGCGGCCGGGCTTCTTGTCGCCGACCGGGAAGGAGCTGTTGGATCCGCGGGAGGAGGAGTAGCGGGACAGGGTCAGGCGCGAGGCCTCCTCGTGGTCGTGGTCGCGGCCGTCGCTGGAGTGGCGGGCGTCCGCGTCGTGGTGGAGGTTCGGGAAGGGGGAGAGTATGAGCGCCATGGAGTCGGACGCCGGGTGGCTGAGTGTGTGCGACGCCGCGGAGGGACTCTGCACGTAGTAGTGCGCGCACGGGGACGGGTGGAAGAGTGGCAGCTCATGGTCGTCCGCGCCATTGGCCGCAGGTGCCATGACGACGTCTTTGTTTGAAGATGCGCGCGCGTCTCACTTGCTAAGGTGCCGATTGGTTGCCGCGGCTTGCCTTGGTGTGTAGTGTTAAACCATGATCGATTTATGTAGGAGCACAAAGGCATGTCTGAAGCTTCATGCCAATGATTCTTGCTGGAATGGCCCAGCCTTTTTTGTGCACACTGACTTAGTAACTCCTTAATCGAACGCCTTTTCTTTAAGGAAAAGGAAGGAAATGGACGGTGTTGCGGGTTGCCATGTGAGCGCATACCGACGCAAAAGTGATTGCTTGGATCTACTCACTTGCGGAACCAGGGGGCCAGCAGGGGCCATGCCCCCAGCACAGTAGATTTTGTTAAATACCTATAAAAAAATTCAATTGCATAATAAAAAAAGTTATTATTTCACTCTTTTTTATGATAAATATTGTGTTTTTCGTTACGAGTACTAAATATATATGTAAAACGTTGATAAGCTATTGAGATATACACTTGTTGTACGTATTTATTATGTTTACGAGGTGTCATCCTATTGTTCGGCCCTCCTTGATCAAAAGTTTTGGTTCCGCCTCTGGATCTACTAGACAATATGGTCATGAGATCACAGGCCATGAGATCACAGTGAGATTTGTTAAAATTATTAATAAGGTTCAGCTAAAACCTATATTGCTAAAGCTAGTATATGGGCACTCTTCCCTCAAACCACGACACCAGCCGTCTGAAACCCAGCCAAAGCTGCAAACAACTCTTTATGAGCCTTGACACTATGTTGTTGTATTGTTTCTGTTTTTATAGAGATCCGGTTAAAGAGCCTAACTTTTAGCTATACCTGACTCAGCACTAAATATAATCACTTACGGCCCGTGTTTGGAACATGAGATTTTTTTTCTTGTTTTCTATGTTTTTCCTGTGAAATTGAAATGTTTCTTGGCAAATTTCTGTATGCTTCCTATAAAAATCCTACGTTCCAGATAGACCCTTAATATAACATAAATACTTTGCCATTGAATGTAATCATGTGTATGTATTGTCTCTGCTTAGAAATATAATTATTGATAAAACGAGGACCGAACAATATTGAGTTTAGAGTGGATAGGGTTTTATTTGCAATAGGAGTTCGAGAGAGAGATGACAATGTTTGAGATTCATATGTGTAGGGGCAGAGACAAGGGGGGCGAGCAGAGGCCCAGGCCTCCATATGAATGTGAAATCTTCACTGAATTTTTTAAAATTCAAATAAATTTTGAAAATTTAACACTAATGGCCCCCCTCGCCTAACATTCAAAAACTTGAGTTCTTGGCTCCGCCCATGCGTATGTGCACACAGGAAACGGGGAAATGCCATAGCAAGACTTTTGCATGTAGGGATATTAATTATGACCTCTGAACAGTTGATACTATTTTGACGGATGACAGGCAGGATTTCATTGAGTAGTCCGGTTGGCATGGTGGCAAATGCGCATGATGCAACGCACTTAGCACTGGAGCGGGGCGAAGTGATGAGTACACATACCGCAGTTCATGGACCTCGACTCCCTAGCTCACTGAAATCCTGAATAGTGAATACCTCCCACGGCTTATACTCACGCTCTAATCATGATTGCCAAACACTATAGGCCGGCTTCCACTTCGAGTAGGAATAATTACGATGAACGTACCAGCGAGGGCTATATGGGTCAGCCCGGAATCATGGCAACCAAGCATGCAAGGCGGATCGATTTCGTTGGATAATTTAACTGAAAATATATCATGGCTATTGGTGGCTAGACATAAGATAGATAGATCGTCCTCGATGGAGCATGAAACACAAGGTCTCCATTTTAAATATACTACTCTAGTCCACTCTGTCCAGGAAATCGATGAGTTTTGGTGGGTTCTCCGCTGTTGACCTGTTCGGCTGACCGGTAAAAACGGCTTATGCTGATGTTGATGTTGACGCTGATTTGTTGTGAGAGAAAAACACTGTTATTTCGTTGAAATAGTACGGCTGATAAGTTCAAGCGAACAGGGCCAATTATTTGCTTTGGTCGGATATCTTCGCGCTTTTTTTATCACAATATCTTCGTGCTTTTGGCAAGCCTCTGCTTGATAATAACAACGTAAATGACATGCCTGTGCGACACGCCATCATGCGTCATCATGGGCAACAACTGCGGTGCATGTGGTCTGCTCCGATCCGGCGACGAGTGCCTTAGATGGCAAGGCAGCAGTTGCAAGTGGGCATGCACAGCTGATGATAACTGGAAAAACAAATGACTTTCACTTGCCTCATGAGTCGTCGTCATCTTTTACATTTTTTTTTTTGAGTGGAATCATCATCTTTTACATGATGGCAGCGCGTCACACAGTAAGCTTCAACAAGTGGAGCTGGACCTCGGTTCAGCCCATCTTGAATTGGCCCGTGAAAAAACTGCGGGGAGCACTGGGCTAAGAACTCCATGGCTCTCACGGGGGATTTGGCCCGCAGTGCACACGCAGCACGGCCCGCTCTCCTCGACACGAGCCCAAGCCCAGGCCCAGACTTGTCTCTCGAGTGGGGCTCCACCCGCTGACCCCCTCTTCCAGGACTCCGGCCGAGGCACCACCGAGCCTCCCAGCCAGGGCAGTCTGCTACGGTCTCCAGTCCCAGATCCACCCGTCCGCCCCGCCCCGCCGCGTGCGCCATGGATCCCCCGCCGCGGCGGCTAGCCGCCCCGCTATTCCTCGTTCTCCTGCTCCTCGCCGCGGCCTCCCCCGCCGCGCGCGCGTGGAAGAAGGACGAGTTCCGCAACTGCAACCAGACGCCCTTCTGCAAGCGCGCTCGGACCCGCGCCCCGCACTCGCTCGACGCGCCGCTCTCCCTCGCCGCCGGCTCCCTCGTCGTCTCCCCCGACGGCTCCATCTCCGCCGAGCTCTCCCACCCGTCCCGCCCGCGGCCCCTCGTGCTCCGCCTCTCCGCGCTGCCCCCGCACGCGCTGCGGCTCCAGATCGATGAGGACTACTCCACCGCCACTCCGCCGCACCGCCGGTTCCACGTCCCCGATGTTCTCCTCCCGGACCTCGAGGCGCGCACGCTCCACCTCCCCGAGCCCAAGACCGTCGCCGGCGTGTCCACCGTCGCGCTCTCCTCCGACCTTGACGTCGTCGTTAAGCACGATCCGTTCGAGCTTACCGTCCGCCGCGCTGGGTCGGGCGATCCCGTGCTCTCCTTCAACTCCCACGGCCTCTTCGATTTCGAACCGATGCGGGAGTCCAAGCCGGAGGACGAGACGTGGGAGGAGCACTTCCGGAGTCACACCGACAAGCGCCCCCGCGGCCCGCAGTCCATCACCTTCGACGTATCCTTCTATGGCGCCGACTTCGTCTACGGTCTCCCGGAGCACGGGTCCACCTCGCTCGCCCTCCGCCCCACCCGCGGCCCGGGGGTCGAGGAGTCCGAGCCCTACCGCCTCTTCAACCTTGACGTCTTCGAGTACCTCCATGAATCGCCCTTCGGTCTGTATGGCTCGATCCCCTTCATGATTGGGCACGGCGGTCGGGCGTCGTCTGGCTTCTTCTGGCTCAACGCAGCGGAGATGCAGATCGACGTGCTTGCACCAGGTTGGGATGGGGCCACTGCCCAGGAGAACGGGCGGATCGACACACTGTGGATGGCTGAGGCTGGTGTCGTTGATGCATTCTTCTTTGTTGGTTCTGAGCCCAAGGATGTGATCAAGCAGTACATAAGTGTGACAGGCACACCTTCAATGCCACAGCAGTTTGCTACAGCGTATCACCAATGCCGGTGGAACTACCGGGATGAGGCAGATGTTGATGGTGTAGATGCTGGTTTTGATGAGCATGATATTCCATATGATGTGCTCTGGCTCGACATTGAGCATACGGATGGCAAGCGGTACTTCACATGGGATCGTTCTGCCTTCCCCAATCCAGAGGAGATGCAACGAAAGATAGCAGATAAGGGGAGGAAGATGGTCACCATCGTGGATCCCCATATCAAGCGGGACAGTTCATTCCACCTCCACCAGGAGGCAACAGACAAGGGGTACTATGTGAAAGATGCCAGTGGGAATGACTATGATGGGTGGTGCTGGCCTGGATCATCATCCTATCCTGACATGTTGAATCCTGAGATACGTGAGTGGTGGGCTGACAAGTTCTCCTATGAAAACTACAAGGGATCAACTCCAACACTGTACATTTGGAATGATATGAATGAGCCATCTGTCTTCAATGGCCCTGAGGTATGTCATTTAGTTGTGATACCCTTGCTTTCTCTTGTGAGTTGTGATGATGAAATATATAGGGAGAAAAGGGACCTGTGCATTCTTGGTAAAGTGTTTGTTTTTCCTTAAATAGGTCACCATGCCCAGGGACGCAATGCATTATGGAGATGCTGAACACCGAGAATTGCACAATGCATATGGGTACTACTTCCATATGGCTACTGCAGATGGACTTCTCAAGCGAGGCGAGGGGAAAGATAGACCCTTTGTTTTGTCAAGGGCCTTCTTTGCTGGAAGTCAACGGTATGGTGCAGTCTGGACAGGCGACAATTCCGCAGACTGGGACCACCTGAAATCTTCTATCCCAATGGTCTTAACTCTTGGTCTTGCTGGCTTGCCTTTCTCTGGTGGGTGGAACTACCTTACATCCTGGCTTCAGGAATCCTGATGCTAGAAACCTTACTAACATTTGAAATTTCAACAGGCGCGGATGTTGGTGGATTCTTTGGAAACCCAGAACCGGACCTATTGGTGCGTTGGTACCAAGTAGGAGCCTTTTATCCTTTCTTTAGGGGTCATGCCCACCATGACACCAAGAGACGTGAGCCATGGTTATTTGGGTAATTCTTCAGATACTGCTCTTTTTAAAAGATATATCTTTAAAGTTCAGTGACTTCTGTCCAACATGTTTGATATTAGAGGGGAAGAAAAAACACATGGTGTGACTCACTCTTGTCATGTAATTTTTGTAGATGTTTGGTATTTGGGAAACATAGATTTCATTCCTTTCAATACTAACATAATCTGCTTACTTTAGAGAGAGAAGAACTGCCATCATAAGGGAGGCGATACATATGCGGTATTCATTGTTGCCCTACTTCTACACACTATTCAGAGAGGCTAGTGTAAATGGCATTCCTGTCATGCGTCCTTTATGGTTGGAATTCCCTGACGACAAAGAAACTTATAACAACGGTGAGGCATTTATGGTGGGGCCAAGCCTTTTAGCTCAAGGAATATATGAAGAGGTACATAAAGCTACATACATATTTTTCATGGCTAATGAATAATTTGCTGAATAATGCAATAATTTACCTGTTAATATGTCAATCTTTATATGCAGGGCCAGAAATCAGTGTCGGTCTACCTTCCTGGGAAGGAGTCATGGTATGACTTGAGAAATGGATCACCATACAAGGGAAGCGCGACACACAAGCTACAGGTTTTAGAAGACAGTATTCCCAGCTTCCAAAGGGCTGGTACAATTGTGCCAAGAAAGGACAGATTCAGACGCAGTTCTACTCAGATGGTGAATGATCCATACACTCTGGTATGTCAAACATGTTGATCCTATGTAAAAAAGAAATCATTTTATCTATTGATTACACATTTTGTTCGTTGGTTTCATTTGCTATAATCGTAGTTCTGTCACTTGTTTGTTTCCTTGATGTGCAAATAATTTCTACTTTGTTCAATAACGAAGATATGTTGTTTTAGGATTCCTATCAGTTGTAAATATAAAACCTGTGGCTGATATTTCTTAATAGTTTGTACCGGAGACAAGTTGCATATGAACCTCAGTAGCTTTGCTATTTTCCTGCTAGTTCCTGTTCTGATGCTCAAATGATACATCCATTTTCAATATTTGTTTAAATTATCAGATTCAATGGTCTGTTAGACAAGGGCATATGTGAGTCTTGGTTTGAAGTAGAACACTACACATAATTTCCATAATTTATATATCAGCTAAATATGTGTCACTTTCCAGCCTTTTTGGTTGAAGTAGCTACGCTACTGTCTACTGGTACAGTTTGGTCTCAAGTATATCCAAATAAACTAATTAACTTCTGTTGCATTGCATGATCAGGTGATAGCCCTCAATAGCTCAGGTGCTGCTGAAGGCGAACTTTATGTGGATGACGGGAAAAGTTATGATTACCAGCAAGGGGCATTCATCCATCGCCGATTTGTCTTTGCAGACAATAAGCTAACTTCGTTCAATATTGCACCTGACAATTTGGGCAAGAAATTTACAAGTGATTGCGTGATTGAAAGAATTATAGTCCTCAGCTTACGATCCGGAGCGAAGAAGGCTATTATTGAGCCTGGAAACCAAGAAGTAGAAATTGAATCAGGGCCAATTAGTTTAAGGAGTGGTTCCAGCCCAGTTGCGCCAACAATCCGGAGGCCCAATGTTCACATCGTGGACAGTTGGACAATAAGGATAGCATAAGAGGTAGGCTATTCACATCTGGAGCCTGATGTCTCTTTTGTCCGCTGTCAGTATGCAAAATTAGGCCAACCTAGAGGTTTAGTTGCGGCCTTGATCATTGCGCAAATCATCATGGTTTTGTGGCCTGAAAATATTTACATGTAACTGGTACTCATGCTGTTCCAACTGCCAATTTTGACATAAATATTGAGAGACAGTGCTGATGTATATTTGTAGTTTTGATACATTAGAACTTGAGTTTATTATCTTGCTAAAGTGATATACAAATTCTCCGAGAACGTTACAATTGAGTTCTTTTGTTTATGATGTTCGTTTATCTGATGCTATAATGTCTGTTATAGCCTTTTATTTATTTATTTTTTGAGCGGGAGCTCTCTGGGTACGCCTTTTTTTTTTTGCAAGATGTATCAGTTAGGCTGTCTAAAAGACTAGAACGATTTCATGTTGTTTGAGCATTTTCCATGTTCTTGATTATAGGTTGAGAGCAGATATATATGCATAAAAAGTTGGTCATTGTCAGACTTCATGAGGCTTAGGACTGTTCGGCTGTTATTAAAGTCGGCTGATAAGCCGGCTAAAGCTGTTTTGTTGTGAGAGAAAAATACTGTAAATTCTAGCTGATAAGCTGGTTGATAAGTTCAAGCGAACGGGCACTCAGAAGGACTCCTTTACTCCACATCTCTTTAAGCACTGTTGTTTTGCTTCTTCCACGCAATAAAACAGTTCTTGCAGTGTCTCAAACAAGGAAAAAAAAACAGTTGCAGAAAGATAAAAATAGGGGAGAGAAGAATCTCTTCTCTATAAGACGAAATGAGGGCCAAGCTCGGCCCCCTCATTGGGCCACGTCGCCTGTTTTTTTTATCCTCCGTTGGATCTTGATCGGACCATCCACGGTGCAGCAGCTAGCGATTCCAGAACCTTCGTCTCCAGCGTGAGACAAAGCCACCGCCGCCATCCCCTCCTCACGCCGCGCCGCCGCCGCTTCCACCTGCCACGGCTAGCGGCAGTGAAGCTCGAGGAAGGATAGCGCTAGCTACTCCTACCCCACCGTCCTCACAGGCATGGGCGACGCGGGAAGCAGAGACGGCAGCTGGCGCGAGTGCGCAGCCCACCCTTCCTCCTCGCCCTTTGGCCGACACTCGTGCCCCAAAAACCTAACCCTAGCGGCGGCGCGAGGCATGTCGGCAGCGCGAGGCGGTGGCGCGAGGAGCGCGCGCAGGCCTCTGTGGCGACGGCGCTCACGCAGGGTCTCGCGAGGCGGCGGCGCGAGCGCAAAGCGACAACGCGAGGAGCAGCGCGGTCGGCGGCGGCAGCAGCAGCGCGAGCAGACCGCGGTGGCGGCGGCGCCCACGCAGTCTCGGATCACGTCATATAGCTCCAGGAGGCAGAGCGCCCACTAAAACAGCGGTGCGACAGCGAGTGACGAGGGGTCGTGCTGCTGCAGCTTCCATGTGCAGGTCGACGTCCTCCGCCGCTGCACCGCCCCTCGCACGGTAGTAGTCTTCATCTGGTTTGAGGCCGCCAGTCGTGCTCTCACGCTGACCATCGATGCCGTGGTGCAGTGCTGCGTCGGCCCCTTCGCACGCAACAATTTTGTCTGCTTGCCACCTGCTACTTGCTCGATAAAATGTCTGAACCAAAGTGGTGCCTCTAATGAGGCAGAGGCAGAAAAGTTGCTGTGAGACTCCTTATTGGAGCTTTTGTTAAAACATTCCAAGGTCAGTACCTAACTGCATTATTGCCTCTTTCAACATATCAGCATCGTATAGTCAATGTACCCTTAATTATTATTTCATATTATCATGGCCTTGATAGCGGATTCTTAAATATTGTTTCCACAGTTCAACACTACTCCAGTGTTAAAACTGCTTCTCTATCCTCTGATTCCAGAAGCTGTCAGAATTCTACTCTAGCTGTCCTTTGAGAATGTGGTTGAGAATGCTGTGTTGTCGACAAATGACATTTAAGTTCGAGCTCTTTAAGTTATATGCTAGTGTTTTGGTGCTTGCAGTTACAGGCTTTCAGAGAAATTCAGGAGCAGCCTCTTCATTGCTTCTTACAATAGTTCTTTCTCTGCTGTATGTAGCAAGTGCAAGCTAGAAGCTGTCAATAAAAATAAGATTTATAGAGTCTGGCTCTGTCTTTGATGTACAGTTATTCAGTTCTTGGTTTCTGTATTTCAGTATTTTTGCTTAGAATGATTTAGACTTTTGGAATGATCTGCTCCTTTGTTAGTATATTACAGGATCAACTAGCCATAGATCTAGCATGTGTATTTACATTTAGAATAAATAGCGAGTCCTAGAACATGTACTGGCACGGGATTAAATGATAGAGAGAGAGAGAGATTGAGGAGGTGCAAACCATCGGCGTCGTAGAAGTCGAGCTGGCTATGGGGTTGCTTGACGGTGGCGCGGTGAAGCTCGACGGTGAAGAAGGCTGCTGTCATGAGTGGGCGGCGGTGTAAGCGGTGGTGCGGTGCAGTGAGCTTCCGTCACGGCAACACCCCTCTCTAGATCGGCTAGGGTTTAGGGACCGTAGGTGGGGCGTCTGGCGGCTCAGGTGAACCTCGTGCCTCGTGCCCTGGCCCCACCTCCCTTTTTTATTATCACTGTGTGACGGGGCCCACCAACCATGGAGCGGTTGGGCGTCCCCGATCAGGGCGCGGATCCAAGGGCCCAATTGACCGTTGGGCCAATTGGTGGAGATTGGTCTAACATTCTCCCATTTGATCTCACCTTATGACTTAAACTTAAATTACTTTATTTTGTTCCTATTTCATCACAGATCAGTGCATAGAGCGTGCCTCATCGTCACGGTCAGTTGCCATTAGATTAAACAGCTACAATGCACCTCTCTGTTTTGACACAGATTCTCAACTAGACCCTTATTGTCCAGGAATCATAGGCTTTCCCTTAAACCCATGTCGGCTTAAGTATTCTCTGAACACGCTGGGTGGTCAACCTTTTGTAAGAGAATCCGCGAGTATCTTTTCTGTTCTTATATGCTCAAGACTAATTATATGATTCTGGACTTTATCTTTCACAACATAATACTTTATGTTAATGTGTTTGACAACACCACTTGACTTATTGTTGTGAGCATAACATACTGCTGGATTATTATCGCAGTATAACTTAAGCGGCTTATGTATGTCGTCTACCACTTTTAACCCGGCATGAATTTCTTCAGCCAATTCACCTGCTCTGTGGCCTCATAACATGCTACAAACTCGGCATACATTGTGGACGATGTAGTGACGGTTTGCTTTGAACTTTTTCACGATATAGCTCCTCCCGCGAGAGTGAATATGTATCCTGACATGGACTTTCTGTCATCTCTCGCATAATCAGAATCTGTATACCCCTCTATGTGTAGGGAATCGGATCTTCTGTACGTTAGCATGAGACCTTTCGTACCTTATAGGTAACGCAAAACTTTCTTTACTAATTTTCAATGTTCTATTCCTGGATTACTCTGATATCTGCCAAGTAACCTGGTAACAAATGCTAAGTCAGGGCGAGTATACACTTAAGTATATTGTAAACTTCTGACAGCTGAACTATATGGAACTGCTTTCATTTGATCGATCTCATATTGGTTTCTAGGACATTGAAATTCGTCATATCTATCGTCCTTGACTATGAGAGCAGGTGAAGACTTACAATTTTGCATATTGTATTTTTTAGAACTTTTTCTAAGTATGTTGTAACACCCCGGTGTTATGCCAGCATTTAGGCACTGCAAATCATGCATATCATGCATCACCAAGCATCCTAATCATACATGACTAATCATGTAAATAATAACTGAAACCCTGCTTCGAAACATACGAAACATGCTCGTGAAACGTGAATGTTGCATACACTTGTTTGGAGTTGCTTTTGCCCAAATTATGCTTGCTAGGTTAGTAAAACATGTTTGGCTATGATTGCAAATCATCTAGAATTATTTAGCGCAATTTTTGGAGCAAAGTTTGTATTGAAATTATTGCCAAATTCTGCTTTAAAAATAATTCTCCAAAATTAGGGTTTTGAGTTAAAATTGACTTTAATTTTATAATTCAAAATCTATCAAGAATTGGACTTTGGTCATAAAAAGAAAGTTGTAGATATTGAAAAATGGAACAAATTTCATTTTTACACCAATTTGTGAAAATGCTTTTAAATGGATCAAAATGGAATTTGAGTTCATTTATTTGAGAAATAAAAAAGAAAATTGTTTCATTTTTAATTAAAAAGGCCGCCAGCTTCCTTGCCCGCTCACGGTCTCGGCCCATCACGCCAGGCCGCTTCGCCCAGCATGCCTTTGCCTTGCCCAAGCCACGCCGGCGCCTCCCACTCGCCCGCTTTCGCGCTTGCATCCTAACGGCATGAGCTTATCATTGCGCGTGGCGCCACCCGTCGCCGGACTATGACCATGACCACGTCTGCATGGCCGTCCTGCGCACCGCCGACCACGCCTTAAGCCCCTGCGCGCGCTGAATCCATTTTTTCTTTCCTTCGTCTCCTCTTTTCGCAATAGCAATGAAGCTACACCGAAGGCTGCAGAATAACTGCTCCTCCTCCCGCGCCTCATTCCTCGATTGCTTGACAGCTCCGCCTCGCTCTCCGGCACTGGTCACAGACGCCTTTGAGCCAAGGTAGAGCCTTTTGCACGCTTCGCGGCCGTACCATGGAGCCGCAGTGGAAATCCTTCCTCCTCCTCCACCCTTTCTAGTTACTCGCTCAAGTTCGGCACTCGCTTACGAATCGCGCCGCTTGCTTCCGACCGTGCCGGCAACGATCGATCGTTTGGCAGAGTCCGCTAATCGTGGCGTCTCGACGCCGACGTGGCTCCTGCCTCTCGCTGAAATGGCCATGCTTGGGCGAAGCCGAAGCTAGGCCGCCCCCCTCCTTCGCTTTCGATGCAAGCAGCCGAGTGTGGCCGTGGGCGATTGGTTTCAATGGGCGGCCCAGAGTAATAGTAAGTTTTCGTTTCAGCTTTTTCTTTTATTATTTGGAAAGAGAAATGATTTGGAAAATGTTTGTATACTCAAATTTGCTCCAAATCTGTTGAAACAAATTTTTGCTAGGTTCCTTGTCACCAGATCTACATGATAAAAATATTGCATGTCATTTTTGAGATACTTTTCTGTAGAGCTTTATTTAATCCTTAATATTGCTGATAACTTGAAAAATGTGTAGAAAAACCTATAGGCTTCGGAAAAATATGATTACAAGTTTGTTAATGTTCTTATGTAATGTACTTCCTAGGAAAAATATGTGTCATGCATGTGTTGTAGAAAAAGTATGAGGTGTAGTTCAAGTGCCTTTAATGGTTGATTTTTGTTGTTTTTGCTAGAGAGCAAAATTTGTATAAAACAGGCATGTGATAATTTTTGTACAGTGATTATTTGCTGTGTAGAACATAGGAAAATATTTCCTCTGTTGTTTGATACTTTTCACAGTTCAAAGTATTTTCATGTTCATAATCATGCCATAGCTTGTTATTTTTGTGTAGGCTAATCCACTCATTCAAATACCATGAAAATCTGATGGTAGACTACTTAGGGTAGTACTGTGCTATGGTAATTTTCTAAGATTTTTCTAAGCAGTAAAAATAGATGTTACTATTCAAACCTATTATTAATTAGGGTTTAATCAAGTGTTGCTTTATGTGTGATTAAGAAATTAGTGAAGTTTTGGTGCATCTTTGAAGCATTTAATAAGATGTGCTGACTTAGCATATTAGTAGTAGAAGATAATGCAGTAGATGACATGTGCTTGTAGTATATGTTCTTGGATGATGTTGACTACCTTGCATTCAAGCATATCCATTGTATTCATCTCATCCGATGCACCGATTGCATAAGCACTTACGCACATTGCATCATACAGGATCGCAAACCGAGAACCCGGTCGTCATACCGAGGAGCACGAGGAGCGGCTCGAGGTGCAACATGAAGTGCCAAAGCCGACGAGGAGGACGTTGAGGAACTTCCGGAGTGCCCCGATATAAGCTCCTTGAGAGAGGCAAGCCCCAAGCATTTTTCTCCCCGGTTTGCAATTATTAATTAAATGCTTTACTTTAATTGATGCATTACGTTCAGGGAGTTGTTTGCAACCGTTCTTTGCATTATACCTTGTCTACCTTTGTTATACTATATCCTTGTTACCTCGGTATCCGCAATGAGTCAATGCTTAATGGCTTAGACCGGTAGAAGTCGGGTGATTTTCATCACCTGCGAGCTATAGGTGGTTACTCGGATACGCTTGGATAACTATGTAGTCATGGTATCACTAAGTGTTAAATGAAGTTGAGACCGGACGGAGACTTACAGAGTTTTGAACTGTAGTGCTTTCCGTCTGTGTCGATTAAGGACCGATCGTTGTTGGGCCTCGA
The DNA here is from genome assembly GCA_904845875.1 of Miscanthus lutarioriparius. NCBI lineage: Eukaryota > Viridiplantae > Streptophyta > Magnoliopsida > Poales > Poaceae > Miscanthus > Miscanthus lutarioriparius. Next base: position 17,909,378 of record CAJGYO010000002.1, read on the forward strand.
GTCATATTGAGCATGTCTTACATTTAGTTTGGCGGATAAAGTACCTTCCGATCGCTGAAGTGGAAGATTATTCGGGCCGAGTAGATTGCCCATGCGCAAGACCGTTTTGAGCAGTGTGGTAGGACATGGGGGCAGATAATAAGACCTTTCATTTGGTACATGTGGTTCTGGCAAACTCGAGATTCTGGATAGTTGACTCGGTGATCAATACCTCACTTTAGCGGGTGAGTGAGGTTTGTGTAAGGAATAAATCACCGGTGGTTAGGAATCGATTCAATCGCCATCGCTCCTAGATAGTGAGCACTTGACTTGAGTGACTTCATCGTAGTAATGTTGATGGAACACTTGGATGATTATAATGAATATGACAATATGGAAGTTGCTAATGATCATGGGTTATCATTATTGGCTTAATCACATGTTTGCTCTAGTGTAGGTGCAAATCTAGTCGACAAGGTTATAAATAATTAACTTGACAATAATGCTTTTAGAAAGGTTCTTGAAATGCTAAAGATGCTTCTTTTTTGCAAATGAGTCAACTACCCTACTATAAAGCCATTCATAATCCTTGGTGTTACTTTTTATTTTCGGTTATGTCGGGTAAGTCTAAATTGAGTACCTTCTCGTACTCGTGGTTTTATTCCCACTTGTTGCGAGATGGGCGAGATGTAAGCCTCTTGTATCAACCGCCTTTATCCTGCGATGGGTGATGCTTAGGACCATGGGCATGGTCATTCCGTGACGTCTCGTCTAATGCTTTTGTTGGAGATGATCATCATTTGGCACTTGTATTTGAACTCCGTGTGAGTGTGTGTGATTTTAAACAAATTCGCTACTTTTATTCGAACTCGTTTTGTAATAACTATGTTTTAAACTCTGATGTATCTGAGATGCGAACTTTTATGTAATATGTGATGGTGACCGCTAAACTTATTACGATCTTGGCTGGGATGTGAGTTGGTTTGAAATCCTTCATGATTTCACGGACTACCGGGTTATACGGGCTTAAGTTTGCTAAATCGTCTGCTCTGGCGAATAATTTTCTTACTTAATTTCGTATAATTGGTCGGTTCTGTTACATATGTCTTTTGTGATAATCCTAAAACCCCATTTTCTCTATCTCGGTGAATCTCTATTCCTAGGACGAACGAAGCTTCACCGAGATCCTTCATATCAAACTTCGAGGACAAGAACTTCTTTGTTTCTAGTAGTATATTAACATCACTGTTAGCGAGCAAGATGCCATCCACATACAAGACTAGGAAAATGTATTTCCCATTCTTGAACTTTGCATAAACGCAATTGTCCTCTATATTTTCTTGAAACCCAAACTTTCTTACTGTACTATCAAACTTCAAATACCACCGTCTTGAAGCTTATTTTAATCCGTAAATAGATTTCTTCAGGCGGCATCCTATACGTTCTTTTCCTTCCACAACAAAATCTTTCGGTTGTGCCATGTAAACATTTTTCTTTAGATTCCCGTTTAGGAACGCCGTCTTTACATCCATTTGATGTAATTCTAAATCGTAACGTGCTACAAGCGCCATTATGATTCTAAAAGAATCCTTACATGAGACTAGAGAAAATGTCTCATCGTAATCTATGTCTTCTCTGAGTGAAACCTTTCGCCACAAGTCGTGCTTTAAACCTTTCTATATTTCTTTTGGAGTCATGTTTAGTTTTGTAGACCCATTTACAAGCCTACTGTCTTGGCTCCTTTAGGAATTGTTTCTAAGTTCTAAACATCGTTGGTTTTCATTGATTTTATTTCATCTTCCATGGCTTCAAGCCACTTGGATGAGTGAGCGTTTCTCATGGCTTCTTCAAATGAGGTGGTATCACCCTCCATTTCAAATTCCTCACATTTATAAACTTTGTAGTCATCAGGAATGGGTGATTTCTGACTCTTTGAGATCTTCTAGGGGCCTTGTTAGATGATGTTTGTTCTATATGAGGCTGTTGTTGCTCTCCCTCATATGTGACAACGGGTTTTTGGGGATCCTGAAGGGCAGGTTTCTCATGTTCATACATTGTTGCCACAGGAGAACTAACAACAGGTGCTGTTACTACAATGTCTTGCACTGTTAGTACAACAACAACTATGTAGCGTGAAGAATGGCTCCTAAACCATAGGAGTGGGCATGTATACCCGCTTCTCTTCAAAACTAATTTCTCGCGCTACCATGCTCTTCCTTATCATATCATCCTCAAGAAGATAGTATGTCTTGTTTTTATAAACTTCGTTTGTCTGTCAGAACAATAGAAGCGATAACCTTTTGACTTTTCTTGATAGCTAATGAAATGTCAACTGGCTGTCTTGGAGTCTAGTTTCCCTATGTTTGGGTTAAAAACTTTTTGCCTCAGCTGGACAACTCCACACACGTAAATAGTTAAGTGAGGTTTATTTTCTGTCCATAACTCATACGGTGTTTTAGGCACCAATTTGCTTGGCACTCGATTAAGTATATGAATGGCGGTTTTTAACGCCTCCATCCATAAACTTATCGGTAGGGTAGAGTAACTTATTATACTTCTCACCATATCCATTAAGGTACGATTGCGTCTTTCAGCTACTCCATTCTGCTGAGGCTCGCTCGGTGTAGAATACTGGGCTACTATGCCATTTTCCTGTAAGAATGTTGCAAAAGGTCTAGGAACTTGGCCATATGGGGTGTGTCGACCGTAGTACTCTCCCCCACGGTCGGACCTTATTACCTTAATCTTTAAGTTGTGCTGATTTTCTACTTCAGCCTTAGATATCTTAAATTTATCCAATGCTTCCGATCTTTCTTTAATTTGATAAATATAGCCAAAACGAGAATAGTCATCTATGAATGTTATAAATGAATCATAACCATCCACACTCTTCACAGAAAAAGGACCACAGATATCTGTGTGTACTATTTCTAAAATTCCTGAGTTTCGTTTGGCATCTTTCTTTATTTTCTTAACGTAATTTTCTTTTATGCAATCAATGCATTGCTCTAAATCTGAAAATTCTAGAGGCAGAAGAATTGATTTCTTAATCAATCGCTCTATTCTCCCCCTCAAAATATGGCATAAACGACAGTGCCATAATTTCGATGATATAACATGAACTCTCTTCCGCTTATTACTTGCATTCATAGATAAAGATGCATTCTCATTCTCAATACTTACATCATTCACATTATCATAAAGTGATAATAAATAAAGCTTGTCTTGTCGGAAGGCAAGACCAACACATTTATTATTATAAGCAATCTGACATTTACCATTATCAAAATGGCAATCATATCCATCGTCATCTAAACGTGAAACACTTATTAAGTTTCTTCGCAAAGAGGGTACATATAGAACATCTGAAAGTTTAAGTACAAAACCATCAACTAATTCTAGAGAGAGATCTCCAATAGCTTCAACTTCAGCTTCAATTTCATTTGCTACTTTAATTCTTCTTTCTCCTCTTTGCAGGGTCCTCCTCGTATCGAATCTCTGTAACGAATTTGCAACATGAATAGTTACACCTGAGTCAATTCACCAAGTAGATTTTGAATAACTTAAATACAAGGACTCATCTATGAATGTTATAATGTCCTCACCTTTCTTCAGAAGGTTCTTCAGGAACTCTGGACAGTTCTTCTGGTAATGTCCACGCTTTTTGCACCATTTGCACTGATCCTTGTCAACTTGTACATTGTTGTTCTTCTGCTGGTGATCAATCTGAGGGGCTTTCCCATGAGGCTGGGCATTAAAATTCTTCCTTTTATTGTTCTTCACAAGGTTTGCAGAGTCACCCTATGAGCTTTTAAGCCTATCCTCTTGCACACACATTGCAATGAGCTTCTCAATGTCCCACTTATCGGGCTGCATGTTGTAGTTAACAACAAAAGTTTCATACTCTTTCGGCAAGGAAGCAAAAACCAAATGAATCAGGAACTCATCTTTGAGCCCCAAATCCATTGGCTTGAGCTTGGATGCCGTGTTGCTCAACTTCAATATGTGTTCTCTTATATCTTCACCAGAGTATTTCTCATTGAATAATTTCTTTATCAAGATACTGGCATAAGCCTTTGAAGAGCCAGTGAACTGACTCTCCAACTTTTTAAGATACTCTATGGCGGTATCACAATTTGGGATAGACCCTCTTATTGCATCTGAAATTGTGGACTTAACCACCATCAAGCACTTGCGGTTTGAAATGTCCCATTTCTTACGTTCGAGATCATACTTCATCCGCACTTCTACATGATCTCGCTGCCGAGCAGTGAAATCAGCATCAGTCTCATTATCTTCCCTCACCGAGTCCATGTGGCAGAACCGCCTAATCTAATGCCTCCCGGGAGTGCTTGTCTTCCATTAGACACTAAGTACCCAACGGAGGATACTAAATCACGCGGTTCCGTCAAGCACACCCCAAGGGAGAACCTGAAAATCCATATTTTTTTATCAGGATCACAAATAAGAGAATAAAGCTTACAACATTCTTAAACCATTTTTTACATCACTTTTAATATCACATCAGAGTATAATATTTATTGTTTATAACAACAGAATATGATCATGTTATCAGAGTTATGAATAATTTAAATTAACAATGGAATATAAATATGTGATCCGAATTACAGCGGAAATAAATAGCTATTCATGGCATGATGAAGCATTGATAAATAAACTATGACAACAAATTATAAAACTTCTGTTTATAAAAACATTTAGTAAGAGTTATAAATGGCGACTACGATCGCAGCATAAAGGAAATCCTCTCTGAGCCCACCAGGAGGAATCCACACACAAGAGTCAGCTCTAGCATCCACCTGTCACCTGCAACAGGGGGAAAATAAAACCCTGAGTACTCAATTGTATTCAGTAAGACTTACCCGATAGAAGAAAAGAAAAGACTCCAAGGATATGCATGCTATCTAGCTTGTGGGTTTATTGCATCTGCAGGAAACATTACAAAGCGTGCATCCTTATATTTGATTTTTATTAGTAGTCGCATTAGTTCATTAACTAACCATTCTATGTAACACCTGTGCTACTTTCAAGCAGGTGGTAAGCAATCAGATTTTCTTTTACCATCTTTCATATTCCAGTTCTTACTACGTTGCTAGACTATAGACAAACCGTACCGGATTGCTCGACGATTCGCGAATCAATGCTCCCAGTTGGGTACCTTGAAAACACACGCCCCGCTTGTACCCTAGGCATAAGTAGGACCAACCCACTACCCTCATGTCACGGGATCTAGGTCCTCGTCCAAACTGGGACTCCAAGCCCCCGTCCCTGAGTCACGGACTCAGTGCGGTGCAAGGACCTCCACCCAAAAACCACCCTGATAGTCGGTCCGGAAAGAGCCGAAACCCATGACAAGAGAGTAACAAGTCTTTCCTGCGCCCATACCCAAGTATGCTCGGGATAATAAGTCTGTGACCTGCCTAGAACCCAATGCAACGGCCGGTCCTTAACCGATACAGACAGGGAAAACAGTGTAACCAAACTATGTCACGTTGGCCGCGGGACATAACCTCTTACACCCACCAATACCCAAACCATATCCCTGCCCGGTCATCATTTTTCCTTTCCACCATTTATATTTTTCAAGTGATAATAATACAGTAATATATTTCCTATCTCTCGTGAGTGACACGCAATCACTCGACTTCTACCGGAGTCCTGTAGTATAGCAATCTATACGATCCTGTCATACTAGTGAGACTCATAGGATAAAAATTTATATATGCAAGTTGGTTTCATTCAACTCCTTAAAACTTAATGCATAAATATAATTTAAAGTGCAGAAAAGTAGAGGTTATGCACCGGGGCTAGCCTATGTAAGATTTAATCAGAAGTTAGCTTTCCGTCATGGTGACACGATCTCCAAAAGTACCATTTCTCCAGCAACTCCCGATGACTCCGTGATCCATCGACGTCCCTATTATGATATGCAATGCGATGCAATGCAAAGACGTAATTAATCAACTGCAACCGTGACCCGTAAAATACGATTTACGCCTTTCAAGTTAACGAGCTAGTTCTAATGACCAACGTACTAATCTACGTATCAACATCGTCGAGAAAGATGTCATTTCCAAACAAGCGTTTTAGTTATACTATTCCAAGGTGTTAACAAGTGTCCTAAAGTACTATTGTAGTAATAATATTCTAAGGGCATACATTTTATATTTCTATTTTCTTTTAATTTTATTTCAAGCATTAAACTAGTATTCACAATCTAAATTGATACTCCAGACATCCGGTACCTACTGAACATAACATTCTTACTAGAGTACAAACATAGCAAAGTTATGCTACTGTAAAAGGTTCATAGCATTTGGAGCAAGGAAACTAATTTAATTAATTATAACAACAATAGATTAATTTTTATGGTAAATTATTTTGCACTAAAGCATATGATTTTATGTGTTCTCTGTGTAGTACAATCTGTGTAGAGTTCAACACAACTGGATTTACCATTTTATGATTTTTATTTGATTTATTACGGATTTTACAAGTTTCAGCCATTTTAAACAAAAACTAGAAAAAGAAAAGGGCACCTGGGCCGGCCTTGGCCACCTCGGGCCACGTGGGCAGCCAAGAGGCCCAGGCACACGTGGCCTAGCTAGCCAGGCAGGCGGTCCACCGGCGCGCACACGGCAGCGGCCCACGCGGCCAAGGCCTAGAGAAGGCGGCTGCGGCCCAAGCGGCGTGGCCCAGCCAGAGCAGGCTGGCCCACGCGTGGCCTGCCCAAACCGGCCTGGCGATTTTTGCAAAAACGCCCCCATGCTCCTATTTATTTGGTACACAACTGTTCATGTGAGTCGCGTATTTTACACCTAGCCCCTCGAACAATCTCGTATTTACATTTCTACGTCCTCAGCTTGTCCAGAGCAGAGTACGCATGGGGAAAACCGTCGCCGGTGGCCGATTGGCATGGGGAAGGCACGGTGGTGGCGGAGGACCGGTCGCGGGGAGGTGCGCCACGGCGACAACGAGACGGCCGGATCCCAGCGCGGGTCCCTCCGCGACCCCAAGGCGGCCGCGGCACAGCTGGAGGCGGTGCCAAGCGTCGGGACCATGCACAACGGCGGTCGGCGTGGGCAGGCTCTACGGCACCGGTGGACCCAGCGCGGGCGCCCACGTCGAAGGCCGGGCGGGTCGTGGAGGCGGAGAGCGAAGGAGCAGGCGCTAGAGGTGAAGCGACGTGGAGCAGCCGGACCGGCGTGGGGTCGAGAGGCTCGCGCGCGCTTGTGTGTGCGGTGGCCGGCGACGGGAGCGCATCCACGGTGGGCGCTGTAGGTTCCGGCCACGGAGACTCGGCGAGGAGACGCGCAGAGGCGAGGGGAAACGGCGGACCTGGTGGAGGCGTTGGCTCAGCAAAACAGTGGTGGGGGCGTTTCCCCGGCTCCAGGCAGCAGGCGGGCCAGTGCGGATGACAGCGGGGGCGTCGATGCGCGGGGCACGGGGGGAAAGCCACTGGGTGCGAGGAGGAGGAGCGCTCGCGAGGGAGACCGGCGGCGGCGGGCGCAGCCATGGCTGATGCTCGGCTCGGAAGAGCAATCCGAGACAGAGGTAGACAGGGGCAGGGAAGAGCGGCACACAGTTAAGACAGGCTCGGTGGTGGCAATCAAACCAGCGTACACGGCGATGGGGGCCCGACACCGCGGCGCGACGCTAATAAACCGGAGCTGATTGATTCCGAGCAAGGGGGAACGCACCACCGGCGTTAAGCGACAGAGCAGGGCAGGGAGACGTCCCGTCCTCGCTGTGGATCAGTCCACTCGCTAGTCAATAACTAAACCACGACAAACAGCTGAACACATGGGTGTCGCGTGGCTCTGCCGGCTGCGGCAAGATAGGTAAAACGAGCGGCTATGAACGCGCAACAACATTTGTTTTTCCAAAACCCAAGTTGTGCTTTCATCTACCCGACTTGTACTTCAATTTTTATTGAAACCCCAAACACATGTTCTATATTATTGTCATTTTATAAAAATCACTTTTCAAATTGACTATTATTTATAGACACAACTATGAATGGGTTTTCCATTTTCGTTCCTTTTCAAATTAATTTTGAAACTAACAACATCACAGCAATACTCCAAACAAACATACTAACATACTCACGACACTCGTACCTTGCTGGTGACATAATTTTTCTACCCTGAATATAAACCGGAGCTGATTGATTCCGAGCAAGGGGGAACGCACCACCGACGTTAAGCTGACGAGAGGCGAGGTGGAGACGTCCCGTCCGTCATTGTGTGGATCAGATCCACTCGCTAGTCAATAACTAAACCACGACAAACAAATTGAACACATGGGTGTCGGCGTGGCTCGCTTTTGCCTGCGGCAAGATAGGTAAACGAATGGCTATGAACGCACAACAACATTTGTTTTTCCAAAACCCAAGTTGTGCTTTCATCTACCCGACTTGTACTTCAATTTTTATTGAAACCCCAAACACATGTTCTATATTATTGTCATTTTATAAAAATCACTTTTCAAATTGACTATTATTTATCGACACAACTACGAATGGGTTTTCCATTTTCGTTCCTTTTCAAATTAATTTTGAAACTAACAACATCACAGCAATACTCCAAACAAACATACTAACATACTCACGACATTACATTGTACCTTCTTTGGTGACATAATTTTTCTAACCTCAATATAAACCGGAGCTGATTGATTCCGAGCAAGGGGGAACGCACCACCGACGTTAAGCGACAGAGCAGGGCAGGGAGACGTCCCGTCCTCGCTGTGGATCAGTCCACTCGCTAGTCAATAACTAAACCACGACAAACAGCTGAACACATGGGTGTCATGGCTCGCGCTTGGCCAATGCAAGAAGATAGGTAAAACGAGCGGCTATGAACGCGCAACAACATTTGTTTTTCCAAAACCCAAGTTGTGCTTTCATCTACCCGACTTGTACTTCAATTTTTATTGAAACCCCAAACACATGTTCTATATTATTGTCATTTTATAAAAATCACTTTTCAAATTGACTATTATTTATCGACACAACTACGAATGGGTTTTCCATTTTCGTTCCTTTTTAAATTAATTTTGAAACTAACAACATCACAGCAATACTCCAAACAAACATACTAACATACTCACGACATTCGTACCTTGCTGGTGACATAATTTTTCTACCCTCAATATAAACCGGAGCTGATTGATTCCGAGCAAGGGGGAACGCACCACCGACGTTAAGCGACAGAGCAGGGCAGGGAGACGTCCCGTCCTCGCTGTGGATCAGTCCACTCGCTAGTCAATAACTAAACCACGACAAACAGCTGAACACATGGGTGTCGCGTGGCTCAACCGGCTGCGGCAAGATAGGTAAAACGAGCGGCTATGAACGCGCAACAACATTTGTTTTTCCAAAACCCAAGTTGTGCTTTCATCTACCCGACTTGTACTTCAATTTTTATTGAAACCCCAAACACATGTTCTATATTATTGTCATTTTATAAAAATCACTTTTCAAATTGACTATTATTTATCGACACAACTACGAATGGGTTTTCCATTTTCGTTCCTTTTCAAATTAATTTTGAAACTAACAACATCACAGCAATACTCCAAACAAACATACTAACATACTCACGACATTCGTACCTTGCTGGTGACATAATTTTTCTACCCTCAATATAAACCGGAGCTGATTGATTCCGAGCAAGGGGGAACGCACCACCGACGTTGTTTATTAGTGAGCAGGTGGAGGCGTCCGTCCCTCGCTGTGGATCAGTCCACTCGCTAGTCAATAACTAAACCACGACAAACAGCTGAACACATGGGTGTCGCGTGGTCTCTCACCCATTGCGGCAAGATAGGTAAAACGAAGCTGACTATGAACGCAATAACAACATTTGTTTTTCCAAAACCCAAGTTGTGCTTTCATCTACCCGACTTGTACTTCAATTTTTATTGAAACCCCAAACACACGTTCTATATTATTGTCATTTTATAAAAATCACTTTTCAAATTGACTATTATTTATCGACACAACTACGAATGGGTTTTCCATTTTCGTTCCTTTTCAAATTAATTTTGAAACTAACAACATCACAGCAATACTCCAAACAAACATACTAACATACTCACGACATTCGTACCTTGTTGGTGACATAATTTTTCTACCCTCAATATATATCATTTTAGTTCTCAAAATTCATTTTCCAAGCCAATTATATATATTTTCAAACACGGCTAAAGCACTAAAGTTTGTTACTCGACATTTTAAACGCAACAAAAATCATGCTCCGAATTTTACTTAAGTACTAAATACAAGTTATATTTTATCTTGTTTATAAAAATTGCTTTTCATGCTTAATCTATTAGAACAAACCGTTCGCTATCTATTTGCTAGAATTGTTGTCAGACATTTCTAAATATCTTTACGCATTGAATAATTTAACATAGGCGTTTATTTGAGTCCACAAAACTGAGTCACACATGATTCATTTATCACTTCAAGTACGTTTTAAATCAAAAATCTAAGAAACTCATTTCGGAAATTTTTCTTAGTCCTAAATCTCGGTGCTAAACGAGCTCGTAACACCAGAGGTGTTACAGTCCACTGGCTCAGTCGGACACGGGAAGGTAAATGCTAGGTCATTTTTAGACAGCGCAAGTGTTAGTTCATACTTGTCTCGTCATACCCTATAGTTGCCCCCCTTCAAGAGGCGGTATGTGCAAGATAAAAGCCATTGGATTGAGTCCTAAAAAACACCCCTAGAGAAAGTGAGAAAATATGACATCATAATTGCATGTTTTAATTTAACGTTGGTCAAAATTAAAACATACAACATTCTCTGATACACTAATTCTACATCACCGTTGAGCAAAAATAGAATTAATGCATGGAAAACTTATGAATAAACATTATAATATTGTTATCATCAACATTGGTCAGAAAATAACAATACGATAATTTAACTTAAGCAAATATGACTACTCCAATTAAAATTTTTCCGTTGGTTCAAAAATTAATCAAAGGATAAACTGATCATTGCAACGGAAAACTCATACTTAATTGGTGAATTTTACCCACAGAAAAATTCTCTTTACTAATTTTGTTTGAGCCATTAATCAAATACCAAGAAAAGAATAAATTCTCTGGATTTAGAAAATGAAAAAGGGCTCAAAGCATAACTGTTTACTCGACCAAGCAGCAAAGCAGCCTAGCCTGCCTTGCGTGTGCGCCTGCAGCTCCGTCCTAGGCCGCAACCTGGGCCTGGGCCGGGAAAGCGGCCTGCCGCTCGCGCCCGCCTGGGCCAAAACTCGACCCGTTCGCTCTGCACCATCCATCTCAGATCGATGGTTGAGCGCGCTCCTCGACGGAACAAAATGGCGCGCGGCGCCTCTCCCCTAGAAACCCTAGCCACTTCTCTCTCCCCCTTCTCTCTCTCAGCCCCGGCAGCACCGAGCGAGTGAGCGAGAGCGCAGAGAGATGATGGCGCCGTCGCCGGTCCCCTCGCTGGTGCGCGCGCTCCCCAGCAGGTGAGCGCGCCGCCGTCGAGCGGCCTAGTGGCGGCGCCCTTGGCCGGAGCTCGTGCGCACCTGACGAGCAACGGCTTGGCTTTCTTCTCGCGCGCCAGCAAAGCGGCAACACGGTGCAGCGGTGAGGTAAGACGTCTCCCAAGCCCTTCCCCTTTCACCTTCTTCACTCTGATTGGATTTTCTTTCTCTTCTTCTCGGAACTTGTCCGATTTAGTGGTAGGGTTAGGGTTAGGGTTTAGCTACTGTTCTTCTTCCCGGAGTTGTCTATGCGGGTTAGGGTTAGGGTTTGAGTTCCTTTTCAAACTGAGACCCTTTCTTACTCCTTTTCTTCATCCGATTTGGGTTTAGGGTTCGTTGAACCCTCTGCTTAGATCCGAATCGGATCTCTCACCTCCTTCTAATTGCTGCTACTTGGTTTTCTACCCCGATAAGCTAGATCTACGCCTAGTTAGGCTCCGATACCATTGTTAGTATATTACAGGATCAACTAGCCATAGATCTAACATGTGTATTTACATTTAGAATAAATAGCGAGTCCTAGAACATGTACTGGTACGGGATTAACAGATAGAGTGAGAGGAGAGAGAGAGATTGAGGAGGTGCAAACCATCGGTCGCCTTCTTAGAAGACGAGCTGGCCATGGGATTGCTTGACGGTGGCGCAGTGAAGCCCGGCGGTGAAGGCGCTGTCGCGGTGGCGGTGGTGGCTGGTGGCGGAGCTTCCCGTCGGCTGCAACGCCCCTCTCTAGATCGGCTAGGGTTTAGGGACTATAGGTGGGGCGTCTGGCGACTCAGGTGAACCTCGTGCCTTGTGCTCCGGCCCCCACCTTCCTTTTTTATGGCGCTTGTGCGACCGGACCCACCAACCATGGAGCGGTTGAGCGCCCCCGATCATGGCGCGGATCAAGGGGCCAACCAATTGATGGAGATCAATCTAACACTTTATTCATGTGCTTCCATGACTGTATGCTAAGAAAAATGCCTCCATGATTTAAATGTTATTAAATCTATTTTTTATAGAACTGCATATGGCTACTATGATGTTGATAGAACAATTTTTCAAACTACATTGCTAAGTTTCCTTAAATCCCACTTAGAATCACCACTGGCTAGCTCAAGATGGTGCGGCAACGCCGCGCCCCAAGTTTTCTAGTAGAATGACTAGAGAAAGACAATGTACCGATGCATGGTACAGTATTAAACTGCCATCCTGGCGTGATACAGCATGAATCGAGGGGGCAACGTAAACTCTCCACGCAAGGCCACAAGTCAGACGATCAGGAAACGGACAGGCCCATAGCTACAGCAGAACACGTACTATACTATGCTGATGTTACATGAGAGGCGCCTGTGCAGCCTTATCTATCAGCAGTGTGCAGCAGATCATCTTCGAAGCTGATCAATCGTCACTTCCGGAGAAACTTCCATGGTCCCCTCGCTGCCCCCATCCTGCAGATAGAAGCAACAACATAACATAGATGAGTGGAGTCCTACATCCGAATGGCCAGAGCTAGCAGCTACGTCTGAAGACATGGAGTCTCCGTAGAGTGAGGAGGATGGAGGATAAGGGAGTAGTATCATACCTCCAGGTGCTAGCTATGGTCCTCAGGCTCATGTAGATCGTCAATGCGATCCATATACCGATGAATCCGTTATGCGCAGAAAGGTACACCAGGCAAGGTATCGACACGGACGCAACGGCAACCTGAAGATTTTCATTGGGTTCATTGTTGGCAAGAGTTTCAGAGCTGAAACATGACGTGTGTTTTTTTTTTATCAGAAGATGTGAACAGTTTTACCATGGAGTAAGCAGAGTATGTGTAGTCTGATGCTCCAAAGTTGATGCCATCAAACACGAAGGCCAGGGAGTTGATGGTCTGTGTGCCGGCGACAAACTGAACCGAGATAATTTTTTAAAAAAATACTGTCTTTCAGTGTCTGAATCTTGCGAAACGCTTACATACGGGGGCTCTCTTTTAATATCCAGGCCACGTTCTTACCGGGATGCCTTTGTGAATGACTTCGATCACGGGCAAGTCGCTTGTGAAAATGCCAGCCCCGAACCTCATAGCAAGTCCCAGCACGACAGTGAGACCCATGCCCAGGACAATGCTCAGCTGCAAGGTGAAGAGGAAGAGAGGGCCATCAGCATGGGACGGTAGTTGCTGTTGAAGGGAAAGGGATCGGCAAGGCAAGGGTCTCTGATAAACACTGCTGCCCTATTGTGAGTTTACCTGCAACACACGAGATGTGGCGGCAACAACCTTCTTGTTGTCATTCTTGGCGAACGCACTTGCAAGCACTGCCTGCAATCGGTCATTGACAACACGATTCAGTTCGATCGTAACGTGCTGTCTGGTTATGAAACTTACTACGTGAACTAGTCTACATGGCTGTAATCTGACCTGTCCTGCCACGGCCAATCCATCGGCAAGGAGAGATGTGGCCAGCCAGAGCTGACAGCAGATTTGGAAGCCTGCCATGATGGTTGGTCCATGGCGAGCAGCCAGGACGCCGCCAGCGTGACGCAGAACGTCACCGCAACAACCCTTGCGAGCAGTAGGAATCCTGAAACAGAAATAAAGTTCAGTCTCCTTTTTGAGGATACGTTAGTTGGAGATGTTGTTATCCGGTCTCTGGATTCCATCGGTATCTCACCACATCCAAGAAATCGCCCGAATTTCAGAGACTTAATGCTAGGCGGGATAACATCAACTTGCTGGACGAGCCGGCACAGCAATATCAATGTTATCAGGTACCTGCAATAAGGAGGGAAAATGTCAGGATAAGCTTATCATAGAAATACAGAAGCTGTTCCTTTTCTCTTGGGGAAAACAAGTACTAGCCGCACGTGTGACTGGTGTCTGAAACTTACTGAGAAACAACATGAGCAATAGCTGCACCAGTGACGCCCATATGGCAAACAAACATCAAAATTGGGTCTAGTATGATGTTCGCCGCGTCCCCGACCACTGAAAAGAAAAAGGTTATTAGGTTAGCAATGTCAGATATATGCGGTCTATTTGAAGCAGGCATTGCCAACAATAAAGGAACTACTGCACTTCAAAGTTCAATTTTAAAAAGAAAAACTGCATTTCAAAGCTTTCTACTTCGGATTTTGTCAGATGTATGAACAGCTCCTCTGTTTCATCGGCACTGCAGGTGAGCAACAGTGTTTTTGTTCTTACCAGTAGCATATAATGGTGTCTTAGTGTCCTTGAATCCCCGGAAGACCCCTTGCATGGCCAGAGACAATAGCACAGCAGGGGCACCAAGAGATCTTATTGTTAGGTAGCGAACTGCAGGTTTTTGCATCGGGGATCCCTAAAATACCACAAACATAAATGAACGAAAACGTTATACGATGTATGAAAATAGGCTGGCAAATTAAACGTGATCCGGGGAAATTAATATAATAGCACTCACAGATTTAACACCCATGATGTTTAGTACAAATTTTGCTGAAAAAACCAGGAAGACGGCCTGAAGCAGTCCGAGAATTGAACCAACTATCAGTGCTGAGGTGACCGATGGTATGTACCTCTTCTTGCACCGTTGGTTGGAGAGATCTGTACACTCTGTGGGGATACATGAGTTCACGCATTCTGCCATATCAGGACCTAGAAACAAAGTTTAACATAGATATAATGATGATATATGCAGAGGTGGTTACGGACGGCTCAAATTCTGAAACCATATATGTTCCAAGAAGTAGGTACCAGATACAGGCAAATTGTTGGTTTCTGAGTCCACATGGGAAGCTTTCTCCAGGTCTCGGCTGCTGTTTTCTTCAATAGCTTTACTGATGATAGCATCTTCCTCCGCGACAAATGATGTTGTCACGCTGACAAGAGGGTAGATACAGACTTTCGAGACCTGGTTAAATATGGCGATTGAAACACCAACAGCGGCAATCTCCACCGAACCTGACCATCCCAATCAATTGCACACAGATTAATTCAGTAGCATTATTATATTCTAGACTACTAATAATGAGCTGATGTTGATGTTATCGAGTATATTTATGCCTTGCAACTAGCATAAATATGCAATGGCAAACTAAAGTTGCTGGTCCTAGCTATAAACTAAAAGATAGAAGTGCAAAAATGGGAAAACAAATAGTGAAATAGGCTACTATGGTACAATTCGACCAGAAGGAAACGGTAACCGTCTTACCATCAATCAAAAGAGAATAAAACAGAAAGGATGCCCTTGGCGTATACTATGTGACTAGGTCCTATCCGAGGCAACCGATCAATTGTAACAAGAAAACGGCAGCACACGTGGAGGAAGATTCAGCAAGGACGCTATTGTGATAATGGGTAAAACGATTTTTTTTTTTTTGTGGCGATGAAGCTTAAGGAGAAAGAAGGGAACAGGAATAGTAGGGAATCAACAATGATAGCTGTAGTTATGGCTTGTCACTTGCTTATCTCTCAAACTTGTCTGGAGAGGCTACTATCCTAAGGGGATAAGAGTTTATGCAGGGGGAGTTTTTTTCCTTATGTGCTGTTGTCGCTGGAAACTTTGCTTCATGGTAACCCTGGGTGGGAAGGAGATACTGTTTTAGCTCGTGTAAGACCTTTCCACTAGTGGCTAATGAAAAAGATCGCAGGTTGATTTCTGTTGAAGACTGATCCGATCGGCGAGGCTTTGGAGGAAGCTGCGGCGTTCTTTGTTATCTTGATTTTGTTTTTTGCTTGCTTTGTTTGGGTTCTTATCGTTTTGGTAGAGTGTTTTGAGCTTGGTAAGCTCTGTTCCTTAGCTATTGTGGAGGTAGTGTTGCCGTTGCTCTCCACGGCCTATTTTGTGCTCTTCAATTCAATGTAAGCTGGTAATCCCAGCAATGCTGTACCTATTTGTGCTTTATAAAAGCAGGGTTTTCCTCCGTCAAAAAAATAATAATGATAGCTGTAGCTCCTCTAGGTGAAGACATTCGAGTCAGATCTCACCAACATTGATAGAAACAGAAAACGACATGGTGAGCATCTGCCCTGTTCGCTTGGCTGATAAGTCATACTGAAAGTACTGTTGCTGATTTATTGTGAGAGAAAAATACTATTCGTTGGCTAAAAAAATACTGCTTATAAGCTAAGCGAACAGGGCAATCATCAGTAAACACGAAACGTTCGGCATGTACGTATTCGATTGGCCGGCTATGTAGGAGTAGTATAAAACTGAAAGCTGAAAGGCACATTTCAGCAGGAATGAAGTTTGTTACTTTGCCAAAATGACAAAAGGGAAAGAAGTAGCGAATATTTCTAGAACTGTAAAGCTGGCGTCTACACAGAACGAAAGAAGCTAACGGATATCCATTCACAGGAAATGCAAGAATGACATGCAAGAGGAAATGAGTTGTGATGAGCTCGGTTGTGATTTGTGAACGCGGTGATCAGGTGACCTTGGTGCAGCCACGGCAATGTGCACATGAACCTTGAAAGAATAGATGGGAGGAAGATGTTCAGTTCAGAGTTTATATTACCTAAACGGCCGATGAACGCTGTGTCCACCAAGGAGGCGAGCGGATCGGCCGCCAAAGCAAGCGACGCAGGCACTGCAATGCGCAGCACCTCCGATCCGAGGTCGTCGAGCTTGAAGACGCTCCTGTCGTATCGTATCGCATCGTATGTGGCAAGTTGGTCAGCACGTTCAAGCATGATTTGATCAGCAATGGTACGGTAAATAATGCAACTGCGCACAAGCAAACGCGCGCACCTGATGTTCATGACGAAAAGATGGAGCCCCGTCTTCCTGGGCCCGCAGGGCAATAATGCCGGCGGCGGCGCATCCTCCTCCACCTTGTTCTCCTCGCCGGCGCTACCGTTCGTAGCTGCCGCCGCGGCGGTGTCAGGGATCGCCGCGTGCTTCTCGGCGGGCAGCATGCTCGTCGCAGGAGCAGCGGCGGCGTCGGCACCGTTGTCCTCCATGCTCCAACCAGGTTGCGTGAGCTCTCAGCGCTCACACCACCAGCGAGAGAGCGAGAGGGAGAGGGAGATGTCGCGGCACGCAACAGCGGGAGACGCACCCGTACTTATACACCTCCGTCGTCCGTCGCGTGTGCCGTGCCGTGCGGCGCTTGCTTATCAGGAGACGATCAGCTGGCACAGGGAAAAGCGAGGCGGGTGTCAGTCAAGCAGGCGTGCATGGGAGACTTGGGGCCTGTTTAGTTGCTCCAAAATCCAGAATTTGGCACTATGCAAAAAGAAGATTCCCCGTCACATCAAACTTGCGGTACATGCATGGAGTATTAAATGTTGACGAAATCAAAAACTAATTGTACAGTTTGGTTGTACTTTGCGAGACGAACGTTTTAAGCCTAATTAGTCAACAATTGGACAATTATTACCAAATAAAAACAAAACGACACTGTAGCAACAGTGTTGCTACAGTGATCCGGGCGGCGCCGAACCGGCGGAACTAAACAAGGGCTTGAAGGAGAGACCCGGCGCGCGCTTGTCTCCGTCGGTCAGTTATCACAGCAGCAACGAACCCGTCTACTACCTTTTCCAGGCCACCGCCGTACGCGAACGCAGCCAGCCAGGGAGCGACGCCTCCGCATGCAGCGGAAGCCAAGGCCGGAACCGAGACGAACGGCACGCAGTTCTGAGCTCTCGCCATGCGCCCCCCCCTGCCTCCGTAAGTTTTAAGTCCATGGCCTTGTTTAGTTTACATCAAAATTCCAAGTTTTTTCACTCTCTCTCCATCACATCAATTTTTGGACGCTTGCATGGAGTATTAAATATAGGTAAAAAAAAAAACTAATTACACAGTTTAGTTGAAAATCACGAGATGAATCTTTTGAGCCTAGTTGGTCCACGATTAGACAATATTTACCAAATAAAACGAAAGTGCTACTATTCATCGGGTTGAAAAAATCTTCAATCTAAACAAGGCCCATGTACTATTTACTACAGCCCAATAGCCATCAGGATCCAGGAAATTGCAAATTCATTAGTCGAACTTGAGCTGTTCCAAATTTTCTCTAACGTATAAAAACCCATGGGTCATAGAATAGGGCCCGCGTCATCATTAATTAAAAAGGGTAAAAGCTGAGCTTCAGACGGCTGATGAATGGATTTTTTATTCGTCACAGCCCGGTATTAGACTTTTTTCAGGTGAGGTCGGTCTTATAAGTATTTTTTTTTTGCTTCCTTCTTCAATCTCTAAAATCTACAGGCTATACGTACTAGAAGTTACTAATTGAGTAACAATTTGTTGTCTATTGATATCTTTGCTATTTAATTTGTTCTAAGCCCCAAATTGCATAGTAGTACTAAAACTAATTTCTCCATGACCTTCGGCTAGCTTATTATCAGCGCTGCAGCTGCTAGAAATCTCTGTAGCTACAGCTTTTTTTTTTTTTGGTCACTTCAGCTGCCAGAAGCAGCAGCCGAAACGGCTGCCCAACCGAACAGCTTGGCAAATTGCCCCCCCCCGCATATTGGTTTTGGCTCCGCCACTGCGCGGTGTGGTGCGTGTGGAGCGGCGGGTCTCACTGCCACTTTGCACTTTGCAGCCAGCACCCAGCAGTCGACCGCGGAACCCTGTCGCATTGGTGGCTGTCTGCCGTTACGTTGCGTGCCTGCAGATGCAAGTGACGCGCTTCACGGGGCCCGCCGTACGCGATGACCGGCGACGGCAGCACGGACCGGCCGAAGTGACGAGCTCTGCTCTGTCCTCGAACCCCTGTTCTCCCGTTACGGGAAATGGTGAGCGTTTACCCAAAGTGAACCCAGAATTGGACTGGAGGTACAGGTACTACTCCTTCCAAGTGTGGAAATACAGAAGGAAAGCAATATATCCAATTATCCATTATCCATATGACCATATCCAACGGTCTATGCTACCGGTTAGGCGGTTACAAGTTACAACGTAACTCCCCGGTCGTTGCTCTGCTTGCAACGGCGCTAGATGAGGATCTGGTAGCCGGCGGCGGCGGCGTAGCCACAGACCCACAGTACAAATCTAACGACGACCGACCGGATAGAGATTCGGATCGACGACGGCAACGGGGCATGGTCAACAGTAGGCAGGCAAAGATTTGTGGCGACATTCTTGACCATGTGGGCTGGATGGTAGGATTACCGGATGGATTGGATCGGTGGTGTGCCAGCGTAGGCCTGGATAAAAATTCACTCCGAAGATTCTTGAGCATTTCAGATCAGTCTAGTGGCGTGTTTTATTTAGTAGTTGCCTACTTGGGAAAAATGTACTTAACTCCTAATTTATTGGTAGTTGGCTACTTCGCGCCCTGGTCTGTAAAAGCATATATTCTACCCTTAAATTATTGAAAACCCGCATAAATAACCCCCTAAGACAGTTTTGAGAGTCGTTTCGTTGACATGGCATATCACCAGACCGCATAATCCCCGCAACTATAAAATCTAATACTGTAGTCATTAAAGTATCTAATTATGTTCAAATTATCTCCTAATGATATTGCAAGGCCATTTGGACATTGTATCACATCACACCAATACTTGCATATAGGCCCATGTGTTGCATCCACCTCCCTGCATTTTTTAGAGACGACACTCTTTTCTCTCTCCTACTTTATCTTTCCTACATGGTTCTCTAAGAAAAAAATCTGGCTTCTTATGTTACGATGTTAATACTAAGATATTTGTTGTGGGTGCTCTAAGAAAAAAACTAGCGTCCCAACAGTCTACTACCAAGGAAAAAAATCTAGAGGGAGTAGCTAGTACTAGGGCACTGAGTTTTTCGAGGTGTTATTTCCTCGAAAGTTCAGCTAGCGCGTTAGTACATTTGTTCCCCTTTTTTTTCTTTCCTCCTTTTGGCACGTCTTGTTATTCAAGGTGGGAACAACGAAAAGAGAGGCAAGTCCTCTCGGTTTCCCCACTGGAAGTGGAGCTCTTCAATTGCTCACTCGTTCCAAGGAAAAAGATGAAAAGAGGACTATCGTATCTTTTCCTCCGGTCACATGACATTTCTGAAATTTTGTTAGTCTATTATCTGTGTTCGAGGAGTTATAATCACAATGGAGCTACTAGCTACTTCCTCTTATTCAAAATACATACCATTTTAGAACCTTGTCTGTCAACCTTTTAAACCTAGAACAGATACTGACTATCGCTTAGTTCGCTGGTCTGAACTGAAAAGTTCAGCCGGTTGGTTCCCCTCCCATCGCACTGTTCATCAAACCAGCCAACAGTGTTTGTCTCTCACAACAATTCAGCCAGAACAGTGTTTTTCAGCCAAGTTTCAGACCAACGAACGGGGCCTATGTAGGGTTTTGGTATTACTATTTGCTACATTGACCATATGAAAAATAATATGTTTGTAATATTTTATTATCTTAATTACTTGAAAGTTCCTTTTTTCTCAATTTTTTGGGTGAAAGAGACAGATCATGTTGATGTCCTCAACAACATGCATATTGAACTGGAGGGACTATATCTAAAATTAAGTGCATGAATCCATTAATTCAGGACTGAAACAAGAAGAGGGAGAAGAAGAAGAAGAAAGAAAGAAACAAAGAAATGGCAAACCATGCATCTCGAGAGTTTCCTGTCATTTTTTTTTTGTTATACCAAGAAGGCAAAAAAAAACATATTCTCACTGTCAACTGTGTTTCAAGTAAACTAAAAACACCCAGAAAAATTAGAACTGTGTAACTTTTCGCAAAGGAAAAAAAAAAAAACACTAGCAGTTTGGAGCTATTAGTGCTGGCAGGATGTTAATCCACTAGCAGTTTGGAGCAAACCACACGGATGTAAACTATTGCAATATGAGATAAGGAACTTATTAGTGGAAGCTCTCTTTTGTCAATGTGATTGGCGATGGGATACCTTGCTAATCTAGGCTAAATATATATAATTTGGACATCGAATTAAGTGGAATCAATGATATATGCACCAAGTCAAAAAAGTAACAGGGAGTAGCACGTTTGCAATGTGCATAGTACGAAGAGCAATAATCAGAAGGTTGCATCAGGGTTGGTGTAACTGCAATATAATTACTGTTTGGTGAATCCTTACACATGCAGTTTTAAAATAAACAGGCAAACATTCCACGGTACTAAAGTTATATGGCATTAATATCCCCAACATTTAAGACACATATCTATCGAGAGGTTTGAGTGATTAGACAATAGATAAGCTACAGATAATCCTTGAACACTTTACCCTATCTCTAGCGCGCTGTCCAATCTCCGTTATTTTAGGGGTGTTTGGTTGTTTAGTCGCTCCTAAAATTTATGTCACATCAAATGTTTAGAGGCTAATAAGGAGCATTAAATATAAATTAATTATAAAACCAATTACATAGATGGAGACTAATTTCCGAGACGAATTTTTTAAGCCTAATTAATCTATCATTAGCACATGTTTACTGTAGCACCACGTTGTCAAATCATAGACTAATTAGGCTTAAAAAATTCGTCTCCCAAATTAGTCGCAAGTTATGCAATTAATTTCGTAATTAGTCTATATTTAATACTCCATGCATGTGTCTAAACATTGATGTGACAGAATTTTAGGAGGAGGAGAAGAAACCAAACATGCCCTTAGTTTGCACCTTCATTTCGCCAGATTTTTCCACAAGATATTCTTATTTTATTTTTAAATAAACTATAATTACGTCAGAATACTACAATTAAGCCGAGATACTTCCGGATTCTACACAGTTAGGATGCACGCAGCCTAAAATTTGTAAAGAAAGAAAAACAAACGACATGACAAGCGCATGCCACAGAGAGTAACAATACAACAACATTTTATAAGCAAGCTAAGGGTGAATCGCAGGCATGGTCTTTGGATGATTCACATGCATACAGCGCAAAAAAGAAAAACATGATCCTGGAAGCTATCTTTTGACTGTTTAACCACTCTCTAGAAGCATAAAAGGAGAGAAAAAAGAATAGCAGTCAGGTTCGTTTATCCAATAAAAGCTCCCAAATGCGAGCTGTGTCATGACCAACAACAGTTAAGCAACTTTATAAAACTACAAACTTCTACACAGATCGTGTATTTATCTGCCGGCTTTTGGACGTGCGGTTGCAATGAAACGAACAAAAGGCCGGGCATTCAGAAACAGAGAGGGCCACATTTTGACGTTTGCGTGTGTGTCTAGCCTGGCCTGATCGTTATTTCTAGGAACACCGACCTGACGTACTTTCGATCTGCGGCAACCGTGCCTCTCCAGAAACTGAAATGTGAGCCACTTGCTGAAACTTAGACCACTACTGCTTGGACATACTGACGAAAACATACTGCATCCTTTTTTTTTTGAGAAGCACATACTGCATCAAGTGTTTGCTAATAATATAATAATGGAACTGAATTTGCCCGGTTAAACTGCATGCGCATGCGCTAGACGTACAATTCCAAATATCTACTATATGCATGTTTTTCAGATTACTGAAAAATGCTCCTGTCTCAGAATTTGGTTCGGCACCTATATATGTTTTTTAGACAAGGGAACAAAGTTTCAACCTCTATCATCCGTAGACGATACATAGCTAAAGGCACCTATATATATGTGGAAGAGTGATGGAGAAGTATATATAATGATAGAACTTGGGTGAGCAAGCAGCTGAAATGGAGTTTTCACAGCGAGACGTGATGACTGATGAATGACCCGGCCCCTTCAGCTGAAACTGAAAGGGCAGAACAACCTAACCCCGAACACCACCACCAAGTGAGGAACGCAACGGCGCAAGCAAAGCCATGTAGCCAGTTAACTCACACCACCCACGTTGAAGTTTTGAAATAATTAACCATGCATGCATGCAGTAGAAGGTACTAGAACCCCACCCTGTATTTACGATTTCATCCTCGGAGAGAGACATGATGACTCCGGGATTAGACAGTGGATCGGAGTGGCAAGCAAAAGGAAACCTACCACTGCAAATGTTCGTGATCACATTTTCTGTAGCGCCACGAAAATGACGTCACCCGTCGAGCCCCGTCGCTACCGTTCACCAAACTGAAAACGTCACCGGGCGTACGACGTTAGAGCAACAGCAGTGTGATCACGCACTTTGTACTTGTGGTGCCGTACGTTGCGCGCGATCCCCGTCACGGTCGTCCATATGGCTCACTGACCACAGGCTCTCCAGTGGACACGGATCGTCTCTTCTTGCAAAGGCAAGAAGCCGAGAACGAAAACTTACGGCAGACTGATGATGCTCCAAAGCTGAACGAACTTAACAGCTGGAAGCAGAAACTAACGGAAGGCGATATGATCGTGGCAGGGTGCGGTGGGTATGGGGTGTGCGCACGTACCTCTGGCCTGACCGAAATACTAGCTACCACGTCCACGCACGGCCGGCGGGGTACGGAGGCCAGCCGCCGCTTCTTTGCTTGCTCCTCCTGCTGCTGCTGTGCTGCTCATTTGCCTTGCTGGGTTGGCTGGTTGTGTGGCTCTATAAATAGGCGGCATGCAAAGGCAGAAGCAAAGCAGGGCAGCATCCAACACCGCGACGCAAAGGGCAAAGCTAAAGGCGACGAAGGCGTGCGCGGGTGCGCGCGTACTTGCGGCTGCGGTCGCGCGACGGCTCGAGGGCCCGGCGGACTCTTGGGCTGCCGTGCCGCTGGCACTGACACTCCCTCTCCCTGCCCGCGCGCCTGCCCGGCCGCCGCAGTCTGTCTGGCAGAATTGGATGGAGTCCAGGCGGAGTCGCAATAGCGGAGAAATAGATATGCCTTGTTTACTAGCGCCGCGTGGCCTCCACGAGCCCGGCCCTTGTCGCCGCCCCGGCCAGACCACCCCGCTCCTCTCCCTCCCCGACGTGTCATCGCGCAGTTGGGGCGCCTCGCCGGCCGCGTGGCGGGGCCATCCCAATCGGAGCGCGACAATGTGCGGGGCCTCTTCTTCTGGCTTGTGCTGTGTCGCTCCAGATATTTTTTTGCTTGGTCATAGGCCACTTTCCACTTATCACTACCTAGGCTAGCTTTGTTTCCTTTCTGTTTTGCTCTGAGGTCTCGTTTAGTTCAAAAAAAACTTTTTCAAAAAACGTTACAGTAATTATCACATCGAATCTTGCGATGCGTGTATAGAGCATTAAATGTAGACGAAAAAAAATTAATTGCACAGTTTGGTTGGAAATTACGAGACGAATATTTTGAGTCTAATTAGTCCATGATTAAACACTAATTATCAAATAAAAATGAAAATGCTACGGTAGCCAAATTTCCAAAATTTGGCCAACTAAAGGTGGGAAGAAGAAAGAAGGGGCCCACTGACTGGCTTGGAGGGAGGCAGGCAATGGAAAGCCTGGCCCACGTCGTTCTCGGCCCCCGGTTTCCCGCTTCGTCTCTCCGGGTCGGAATGCTGATTGGGCCTGCTAGAGGAGGGGAGCACTACCTCCGTCTAGGCTACCTGTGGGAAGCCAGCCGAAGCCGTACCCGTACGTGGGAATGTTAGGTTACGGCCTTGCTTGGGAGTTGGGACGGGGAGAGAGACGGGAGTGGCAGGGAGACATTGTGGTGCACACGCCGTGGTATTTTTATTCACCGCCGAGCCGGAGTTGAAGCTCCACCGCCGACTCGCCGAGCCAGGTGTAGGGTTAAAAAAAAAACAGGGTCTCTCATGGTTCTGCTTCCCAGCAAAAAAAAAAAACTCGGTCCAACAGATAACGTTGCGAGCGACACGTAACTCCTGGGCCGGCCCAAAAACCTAACGACAGGCCAGAAGAACGATCCAGTCTCCGACCGAAAGGTCTGGCCAAGGAGGAACAACGCTCGCGTCCGACTCCGGCCCGCCTCTCCGACCGGAAGGTCTGGCCAAGGAGGACCGACGCTGGCCTCCGACTCCGGCCCGCCTCTCCGACTGGAAGGCCTGGCCAGCTCGCCTCCGACTCCGGCGCTCGCTTCCGACTCCGACTCGCCTCTCCGACCAGAAGGCATGGCCAAGGAGGAACGGCGCTCGTTTCCGTCACCTTCGACTCTGGCCCGTCTCTCCGACCAGAAGGCCTGCCCGAGAAGGAACGACGCTCGCCTCCGCCTCCGACTCGCTTCTCCGGCCGGGAGTACATCGAACCTCTGCTTGCAGCTCTTCTCCGACCTAGAAGCCGGAGCCGACTGGGGAACGACCGACCGTGGACGCCCACTCAGTGAAGACCTAGGAAACGAACAGAGCAAATAAGGTAGGGCGCTCCAGTCAACCGCAATGTCAAGGGCCATACCCTGCACACCTGTAGGACAGTACTGTCAGGCCATGTTAGAAGGATGCACTGCAACTTCCCAGACATGTCAGAACATGAACAATATTGTGGGCGCCAACATTTATCCTACAGTATGGTAGGCGCCGACATCTGCCATACCAAAAGAAGATGATGGAACCTACCACATGCATCTGAACATCAAATGTGTTATGGGCGCCGACAAACCGCCTGATACCCGACGACGTGGGCAACAAGACTGGATAGCACACACTCACTCTTTCTCTCACACTCCCTCTTGTAAAGCCGCCCCCTTTATCTATAAAAGGGGATGCGCTCTCTCTAAAAAGGGGACGAACGATTGGACCACCAGGATCGATTCACGAACGATTCGACCACCCATCGATCGATTCCAACAGAACACACGCTCAAATACTTAGCGCACGTAGGAGCTCTCGTCTCTCTCGGCCCTTCGGTCCAGAGTCCGACCGGACCTCTTGCACCCCCAGCTTACTCCATCTCATTTGTAACCCCACAACAAACTTCGAGCACCTGGACTCGGGAATAAAGTCACCGACCGACTCAAACTGGACGTAGGGCACGTTGTCTGAACCAGTATAAACCCCCGCGTCATTGAATGCTAGATCATATCCGATCACAACGTACAACAAAATTATAAATATTTAAGTGTTGATCACTTTCTGCATCAACAGAGTTGGGGAGAACTCCATCGCTTTTGATAAGTTGCTGCGGTGATTATTATTGCCTTTCATTTGGCCAGCCTGAATGGTTGCTGTGTACATGCTAGTAGTAATAACAAATATGCATATGCGTGCTCACTTTAGGCGGAGCGAGGCGGCACCATTCATGCTGCCGGCCAGTTCAACGGCTAGCTGCACGACCTACCATTACAACTAATCCCACATGCTTAGAGATTTAGAGAAAGGCCTATGTGTGAATGTCCAACCTTCTCTCCTAACATTTCCAACTCCTGCATAAACCATGCCACCAAAAGAAAATGTAAGTGTTCGTATCAACTCTTTCCCTATGACATGGCTGGGTAGAGCTGGGACTTGGGCCGTGCCATTTGAGGGCGGGTCATGGTACGGTCTTTTGGCACGACTCGAAGCACGGCACGGCACGAAATGTTTTGGGCCGTGCCGGCACGATATGCACACGAGGGCCGTGCCGTGTCTAGGATCTCGGCACGGCGAGTTAAATGGCCCGAACTGTATTTTGGGCCGTGCTTGGACTGGCACGGCACGAAAATGACACGCAGACACTTCTACAACTATACAATGCAATTTTCTATCATTTACTATACTATCTCTCATCTAATTCTTGAATAGATTATGAAAATAATTAAAACTTTCATTAAAATAGTACACACAAGATATATATATTTCATATCACGAGCGGACAAAAGAAAATTGGCAGATACATTTTGAGCGCCGTGCTTGGGCCGGCACGACCCGAAGGCATGCCGACGTGCCACGGGCCGTGTTTGGGCCAAAGAAAAGATTTACCGTGCCATATCGGCATGGCATGACGCGCCTCCCGTGCCTAGAGGGCACGCCCCGAAGCTGCACGAAGCACGAGAGGGCCGTGCCGTGCCGGCCCGGCCCGGCCCAAGTCCCACCTCTATGGCCGGGGCTTTAATGTGCGTATTGGCCAAGTGCGGGAATTTCCCTTTCCAAGTTTCACAGTGTTCGTTCCTGTATGTAGTGATCGATGATGAGATGGGTTTGTTTCTTCAGGCCATCCGGTGGACTAGTTTGTTCAAACCACGCGATGGACTACCGGCTGTCCATGTTCTCGATTGCTCTTTACACTTGCTAGTTGTTCAATGTTCATCGAATGCAGAAAAAAGCGTGATGGGAGGTGACATCTAGCGCATAAGCGAACGAGGATATGCCGGGAAATTTTTTAAGGCGGTGTACGTACAGCTTTAAGAGAAGAAAAAGCAATTCCATCGTCGTGTTATGTTGTGCAGGAAATGTTTATCAGCCAGTGATGGAGCTAGAGCAAATCTGAGAGGGATGCGGTTGTCTTTGTGGATGCGAGGGTTTGCAATGTGTGAGTGCATATATAGTGGAAATTTGGATCTTATCATTGTTTTTCAAAATTTTTATGGGTGCCCACAGAGTCAGTATAGCTCCGCCCATGTTATCAGCACTATTAGTACGTACAGTAGCCTCCTTCACGTCCGCGTCAAAAAAGTAACGGACACTTTTTACAGTGTTGGGTTATTCAGAGATGGCAGCGATTTGCCGAAAGAAAGCATGCAGAAAGGCCCGCTCATGATAAGGGTAAGGGTAAGGGCGGCGCTGGATGGATGGAGGAAATCTTGCTCTTGCGTCCCAATGATTTCTTCTACGCTAGCTGGACGGAAGCTATACTGAGCTCGAGCCTTGCTTTGGGCAACGGAGTTCGGCGCTCCGTGCTACTCCTACGTACGACGGCGGTGGACGACGTCACGACGATCAGCGTTGACGTGGGCAACAGGTATTTTCCACTTGCACCTCCTCCGCATGCTCTCCTGTTCGTGGGCCATTCTGAAAACGAGATGATATTACTTACGGCCCAAATAGTTCATGGACGTAACGTAGGGATAATGGGCCACCAGCCCAAAAGGAGACGTAAGGATCATGTGTAAGGCAAGGTGTTCCTAAAAAAATGTGTAAGGCAAGTATCTAAAAGAAATGAGAGGTAGTAAAAAAAATTAACCCATGCGCTTATGCTTCCACGAGGACTGCTAGTTATTTAGAGCCTCCTCGTAAAAAAAAGTTACTCCTAATTGTGAGCCAGAAAAAGGAACTGATCGATTTTGTATCCTAAAATTCCTTTCGAAAAAACTAGCAATTTCCAAACTATTCCCGAAGAAGGCTGAAACAACGTCTACACATCCAAACTGAGACAGTAACGACAGGCGGGGGCCCAGAAGACTAGCTCTTGGGCCCACATGTCATCGGGAGCTCCAAGTATAACCATGGTACTTGGAGATTTGCTCTATCAGGAAATCACACTAGCGGTCCCCGCCTGTCAGTTGCAGAGCTCGTGAGCAACGCAAGAGTTATGCTCGCCGTTCGAGTTTGTTCTCTCCAAACAAGTCGGATGCTAATGCTCGTCCCTTCCTCTCCTCCATTCGCCTGAGCTCCCCATCGCCGGATGGGGCCCGCTCCCGCGAGGCTTCCCCTGGCCTCCATCGTCGCCATGTCGATCGTTCTTTGTTGTTACATGCTAGTACACCACGGCGCCAATTCGGAGGAAGTTTTCCCGGAGGCTGACGGCCCGGCAGCAGAAAATTCAGACGAGCTGTGGCTCAGGTCCGGACCGCCGCCGAGGGTCGTCGACGTCGACGACTACGCAACCGGAGATGCCGGCGGCGATGACGACACCGAGGTGAATTTGCTAGCTGATTTTGTTGGTTGTTGTTCTCTTGATTGCTCGGTGACACAATCGTCTTGCGGCGCCGGCGGTCAGTTTGTTCCGGCTGCAGTTCTGATCGATGTCGATGCTGCACGAGTTTCAGGCGTTTCTCGCGGCGTGGAGCGAGGCCTGCAACTCCTCCGATGACCGGTCCGTGTTCCTCGTGCCCGAGGGCAAGTCCTACCTCCTGATGCCCGTGATCTTCCGTGGCCCCTGCAGAGCTGTCTCTATCACTGCAATGGTGAGCGAGCCTGATGCTCGTTAATGTACGTACGTACAAGCAGCTCATCGTTGTTTATTGGGTTGTAATGTTCTTTATTAAGCGATCAGATAAAGGGAACGCTGGAGGCGCCGTCCAACCGATCGGTCTGGCTGGATCACAATCTGCAGGAGTGGATCACCTTCGAGGGCATCGATCGCCTCCGTGTCCTCGGCGGCGGCACGCTCAATGGCAACGGGCTGCAGTGGTGGATCAACTCGTGCAAGCTCAACAAATCAATGGTATATACAATAATTGTACTCCTAACCAGCCATTTTCTTCTCACTGATGGAATAAATAAATTCCTTGCGCTACTTAACATGTCATGCACATTTCCAAATTTTCTCACATGTAAATCTTTTGTTTGTCCATCCATCAGCGATGCGTCACCGGCCCGACGGTACCTTCCTGACCCGGAGAACTTTCAGACTTTCAGTTGATGTAATGTGCATCGGCAAGGGTTTCAGCTGCCGAGTTTCAGGCACTGTACTTCAGGAGGTGCACCCACCTGGTCGTGGAGGAGCTGGAGGTGAGAGACAGCATGCAGATGCACGTCGCGATCGCCTACTCGTGGAACGTTGTCGTGTCGAAGCTGTTCATCACTGCGCCCGGGTGGAGCCCCAACACCGACGGCATCCATGTGTCCAACAGCAGGGAAGTGTCCATAAGCAACTGCACCATCAGCACGGGTACGTATCCATATGTTCAAGAAGTTGGTCACAGCAGAGATCATGTGCCGTGAACAATGCATAGAAAACACACGCAGCGATTCATCTGGCCAGCACTCGTACTTTTCTGGTTACAGAAAGCGTAGGCTGAGTTTTTTTTTCTCTCGCTTCTGTGTTGATGCAGGTGATGACTGTATATCCATTGTGACTGGCTCAATGTTTGTACGGGTAACCAGCATATTTTGCGGACCGGGCCATGGAATAAGGTAGCCGTACACAACTGCAAATATATGCTAGTAGTAGAGTGGATGGTGCTAATCTAAAAAAAAAGAATCTAGATGCTGCTACACGATTTGCCACACAATGAAATTTGGAGTTGCAGATGTTCTGACGATACCACATCCAATGTTTACATATATATAGGCATTTCATGTTTCAAATTTGGCATTTGTAAAGACATGGCCACAAGCTGTACATTGGGTTCTGAGTTTCTGAATTCTGATGCTTTCCTGGCGTTGTTTGCTTGCTGCTACAGCATTGGTAGTCTAGGAGCAAACAACTCTTGGGCCCATGTCTCTGACGTCCTCGTTGAGAAAGCCACGCTGCTGGGCACTACCAACGGTGTTAGGATCAAAACTTGGCAGGTAATGCATGATCTTCTCGCTTGAGTGGCATGGAAACTTGGACACTTCCAGCCCTTTTTTGAATTTTGAGGAAAAGTGTTGCTCCCAAAAGGGCCGTACGACTCCATAACCTTCTGTTCCCTCTGTTTTCGCAGTCCCCTGTTTCTTTGTTTCCTACAAGCCCTGTAGACTGTAGACTGTAGCTTTTGTTATGAAACATTTTTTTTTCTAACAATGCTTCTTATAACTTCGTTAACAGGGAGGACATGGCTATGCTGAAAGAATTAGCTTCCAAGATATATCAATGCACAACGTTACTAACCCAATAATTATCGATCAGAACTACTGTGACTCCAAAAGACCTTGTCATGAACAGGTATTATCCCCTACAATGGATCCAAATCTCTTTGTTGCTTCATCAGATCTCTAGAAAATAAACATGTTTATGACGTTTTGTGCATTGCACCGTGTAGGGATCGGCGGTTGCCGTACGCAATATACGCTACAGAAACATACATGGAACTAGTGCTTCAAAAGTCGCCATCAATTTTATTTGCAGTGGCGCTCTGCATTGTGATGGTATATTGATGCAAGATATTTATTTGGTTGGAGAAGGAAGATACGCTACATGTTCTTATACGAACGCCACAGTTGTACAATTTGGGTATAACGTCCCTTTTTGCAGTGCAGAAATGTAGTAGCATAGGAGTACATGTTAAAATGCAGTAGTAGTGAAAACGCAAGATTAGCATGACCCGAAATTTGGAGTCCTACAGAAACTTAGAACGCCAGATTTAAAAGAAGCGTTTGGGTGTAACAAGGCAGAAAACACATGACTTTTTCAAGGGAAAAGTCCAGAACAAGAGGAAGGTGCATTATGTGTTTAACTTCTCAACGTGAGGGTAAAGTACTTACGACTTGTTTGGATGCACGTATAATTGAGGTGAATATATATGTACATCCAAATTGAGGTGAATATATATGTACATCCAAAATAGTGGTTTAGTGGATCTTAATGCTTACCAATGAGCAGGGTCTTGATTTTTGAAATTCCTTGGCAGCACTAGCATATATACGGCTTTGCTCTTTTTACAGGGAATGACAGGATGGTCGTGTAAATTGGTTTGAACACCGACGAAGGCGTACAAACACGTGTGTCCGAATGCAGAAGACTCAGCAGTACTACCTGTAAGTGAAGGGCTGGCTGCGCTCTGTGGTTTTGTACACATGTACTTGCTTGCATGCATGAGGAAAGAAGCTGAACAAAACATGTTGCAACATGCAATCCTCTCTCGTGCAGAGAGTAACGAATTTTGTCCTTAAAAAAGTTTGAAATCCTATATATAAAAAAATTAAAAAGCAAATATCTTAAAAATTGCTTACCAGGACAGTACTCAGAATCCACTACTACACAATTTTGTTCCTCACAAGTCAGAGCAGAGAGCACACACATGACACATGGCGCCTAGTACTTGTGGCAAGTGACGAAACTACTAGCACCAAGCGTCCAGTCCAATCTTCTCTCTATAGGCTTGTCGTGGGTCGCTGCTGGGAGCCTCCGATCGTCTGATCTCCGACGAGCCGGGTCACGGCGGCTCGACGAGTCGACGTACTCCGTACGTACAAGGTATAACTTCAAATTTCGGCTTGAACAAACCCCTGCCCTGCCTGCCTGCGGCATGGATTGGCTGTATGCCCCTGTCACTGACGTACAATTGACGGCCCCCCTGCGTAGCTGCCCTGCGCTCGCAGGTCGCAGGCTTGCTGTTGCTGTCATACCCTCCCCTGGTCGCCAATTCAAAACCGGCTTGCCGGCTGGTTGCTGGCCGGCGCTGCTGCTCCACATGCGTCCAACTCCTAGACTCCGAGCAAACAACGAACCGGCCCCGGTCTAGCCAGGCCCAGGCGGCAGGCGCCACACAGGTCACACAGGGCGCGCGCACGCGGGCAACGCAGCTCCCCGACCCCGAGGGAGAGAGGCCAGGGCCACGTCCGCAGCGACAGCGTCGCGTTTTGAAACTGGCCGGGCCAGCGGCGTTGGGCTCGCCGCGCCCCCGCCCGCGCGCCGAGACGACAGACGACACGGTCCCGCATGTCACTCGCGGCGCAGGAAGCGGACCGGCGTGAGCCCGACGTAACGGGGCACGTCCAGGCCGCAGGTCGGCCGTGGGAACAGTGCCCAGGAACGATGCCGAGGCCGAACGGGGGTGTGTGTGCCGGCGCGGTTAATAAACAAAACAAAATAACCACGGTTACTTACGGTTGGGTTACGGCCCGGACTTGGCTAGGGCTACCAACCGAACTCTGGAGCAACGGAGGCACGGGTTTACAGTCTGTTCCGCTGGGTCGTATTTGACTTATAAGTTAGGGTTTATTAGTCAACAAACAATATTTTTTTCTCATACCAAATCAGTAAAAGTATTTTTAGCTATGGCTTATAAGTCAAATAAGCTGAAACGAACAAGAGGTTAAAATTTTCACGGGTGTTTGGGGTACCGGCGCGTGGAAGCTAGTAAACTGTGTTTGGGGTACTGTCGCGGGCTCGAGGGTCGCCGCAGTGACGCTGGTGCGGTGCAGTGCAGGCGAGGAGCGAGACCTCAGAACGCAGTGACGCGCCGCGTACGGGGCGGGTGCGCAGCGCAGCTGCGGTGTCGTGCACGGTCGATAGGCCGGTAGACTTTCTGTTCTAGGCGTCGGGTCATCATGACTTCATCACGACCCACCGACGATCAGTAGTGCTGTACTCCGTACGGTGTAGCGGCAGGCCTACCAGGGGGGGTCTACTCGGCTACTGCGTCTGCTACGCTCGCTGGGCTGGGAGGAATGGAGGATGTTCCATCTCGGGCGCGCCGTGCCACGGACAGACGGTGAATGAGTGTGCAGTAGAGCCAACCTGCATGCTTCGATGGCGTGTGCGAGCTGCATATGTGATGCTAGCTTACATGAGACCAGTGAAATAAATAAATATCATTCTTGTTTGTAGCACAATGTTTACAGCACAGTACTCCGTACATGGTTTACACACCGAAGGTTGTTTGATGTCAGGACCAAAAAAATAGCCTATTATGGTGTGAAAGTAAGCTAAATATGAGCAGTGGCTCGCGATTAGCCCTCCGGTTTGACATCCAAAATTAAGAACTAATTTTAGTCATATAAGATTCAAGCACCTCAGACTTTATTTAGATTTGCTGGGGATTGAAGATGAATTAAAGACGATTGAAAACAATTGAAGAGAAATAAATCCCCTTTGGCTCCGTTCGCGTGCCCTTAAACCTGAGTTTGATCCGTTTATTTTTTCATTCGGAATAGTGTTTTTCTCTCATAAATTCCTCCGACATTCCTCCAAACCATCCAGATTCCTCCAGAATTCAGACAAGCGAACGGGCCCAAAGTCAAACTTTGTCTCGTGCACTTTGATCCCTATGGGAGGGGATTCCGAATTACAAGCGCTGAGTGTGTGTGGTGCAAGGGCCAATCAAATGGTTCCGCGCTAGCATTAGCTGAGTAGCAGCTGCCGGCAGCTCGTTGACAATTCATCCATTCAGGCGAATGGCATGCATGCATGCAATCGGCAGAAAGCCAGAAACATAAAGTGTAGAATACTCCTAGTTCTCAAGAAAAAAAAAGTTTCGTTTATCTGATCTATGGATCGCCAAGCATTTCGCATATTTGTGCATTGCAATACGGGTGTTTCTTGACATTGTTTATCTTGGATATATGAATTATTTACGCTACTTACACAATATTTTGGTTTGCACCAACCCGTTCAATATTAGATTTGTGAATGAAGGAATCTAGAGGGTGGTGACGAAAAATTAAGCCATCGGACCATTTGGGCATAAATTGTTTAAACCATTGATAACCACCGTCAATCTATCTCTTATTTCATTACTATTAGTTTTAAGATGTTCTGATGGACCAGACATCGTAGTTAGGTGATATAAAGCTTAGAGAAATGAAAAACACTGTTTATATACTCTTTCCCGCAATTAATTCAAGTGTCCATATCTCCTCTCTCTCTTCAATACCCTGCTATCCCCGGTGCACGTGAATGTATTTTTTTTGATGTGGTAGAAGTCAGTATGTTTTCTTATAATTTTAGTCAAACTTGACGTAGGTTGAGTTAAGACAAATGAAAATACGCTATAGCTCACCACAAACAATATGGGAATCAAATAGTGTCGGGTTCATAAAACCGGGGTCCCTTATGGACCTGCTTCCCAGCAAAAGCTCGGCCCAACAAACGACGTTGCGAACGACGCGCAACTCCTGGGCCGGTCAAAAAACCGGAAGACTTGGCCAAAGAAAGGATGACGCTCACTTCTGACTCCGGCCCGCCTCTGAGACCGGAAGGCCTGGCCAAGGAGGAACAACGCTCGCTTCTGACTCCGGCCCGTCTCTCCGACCGGAAGGCCTGGCCAAGAAGGAACGACGCTCGATTCCGACTCCGGCCCGCCTCTTCGACCACTCGCTTCTGACTCCGGCCCGCCTCTTCGATCGGAAGGCTTGGCCAAGGAGGAACGACGCTCGCCTCCGACTCCGGCCCGCCTCTCCGACCGGTGCTCGCTTCCGACTCTGACCCGTCTCTCCGACCGGAAGGCCTGGCCAAGGAGGAACGGCGCTCGCTTCTGACTTCGACCCGCGTCTTCGACCAGGGATGCACCGAACCTCTGCTTACAGCTCTTCTCCTACTGGCGCAGTCGGAGCTGACTGGGACCAACCGACCGGGGACGCCCGCTCGGTGAGAACCCAGGAAATAGGCGGAGCAAGTAAGGCAGGGCACTCAAGTCAAAACCGCAATACCAAGGGTCGTACCCTGTACACCTGCAGCACAGTACCGACATGGCATGTCAGAAGGGTGCCCTGCCACCTTCCAGGCATGACAGAACCCAAGCAGTGTTGTGGGCATCGACATTTGCCCTATAGTGTTGTGGGCGCCCTCAACTCCCATACCAGATGAACACGATAAAACCCCCCACATACCTCTATGCATCAACAGTGTTGTGGGTGCCGTCATTTGCCATACATGACAAACACGATGGAGCCTACCACATACGTCTGGGCGTCAACAGTATTGTGGGCGCCTACAATCATCTTGTAGCCGACGGCGTGGGCAACAAGACTTAGTATCATACGTACACACTCTCTCTCTCACTCACTTATAAGGTCGTCCCCTTCATCTATAAAAGGGGATGCGCTCTCTCCCAATAAGGACGATTCGACCACCAGGATCGATACACGATCGATTCACAGAGTCGAACAACCTACGATTCGAACGATTCCAACAGAGCACACGCTCAAATACTTAGCGCACGTAGGAGCTCCCGTCTCTCTCGGCCCTTCGGTCCAGAGTTTGACCGGACTTCTTGCACCCCTATCTTACTCCCTCTCGTTTGTAACCCCACAGCAAACTTCGAGCACCTAGGCTCAGGAATAAAAGTCGCCGACCGACTAAAACTGGATGTTGGGCACGTTGCCTGAACCAGTATAAAACCTGTGTCATTGAGTGCTAGGCCACATCCGATCACAACGTACAACAAAACTACAAATTTTTACGTGTTGGTCACTTTCTGCACCGACAGTTGACGCCGTCCGTGGGGGGGACGCCGTACGTTCACGCTTTTGGTCATCGGATGGCCCACCTTCCCGCCATCTTCGCCATGGTGGGATCAAGCGACATGACTCGCTTCGGCTCGCTGGAGTTTCCCACGCTCCCACCTATTGGGATGTTGGTTCCACCCATCTTCGAGCCATCCCAGGCCTTCCTCTTCAGAAGACTGGACTTTGTCGCCGACCGGCTTGGCGTACTACACCTCCTCGAGGAGGCACTTGTTCCGGCGCCCGTCGGAGGTGCGCCCTACGTCGGCTCTGGGACTCCCAGCGACCTCAACAACAAGGCACCTGCGCTTCGTTCCGAGTCTACACTAGGCTCAAAACCCACTATGAGTAACGTACATACTATTATTTACTCGCTATTTACTATTTTTCGATGACTCTCTGGAGGGACCCCGTTGTCCCTGCTGCGACCGCCATGCAACCGGTTCCCCTATGGCCTCGTGTCCCCATGGACGCATACGCCCGAGGGCTCCGAAGGATGCTAGCGCCACCCCCTCTCACATCCAAATTCGTGGGGATGGCGAGCTACGCCCCGCCTCTTTTCACGACCTCATGGATGATGATGTTGAGAGCGATGGCTCCAGCATCGGCGACGTCGTGGCACCTAGCCACCCTCTGTCCCAGGAGTGCGCTATGGCGGACGCCCTAGGACTGCTTCCGGTGGTAGTGGAGTGTCTTTAGACCCACACCCCTCTGGACCCTCACGCGGATACCCTCGCGTGTGCCCAGGAGCACGATGAGGAGCTATGACAAAGGCGGCAGAACCAGCCGCCACCTATGTCGGCGTGCTCGGTGCCGCACGCTGCGCCTCATGCGCGTGACCCGACGAGCGGCGCCCGGGGTCGCGCCCGCCAGGTTCAGTGCAACATCATTGACGGAGGGAATGATCCCCCACCATTCTCTCGGGCTAGCCAGAACATCGCCACGGCGGTGATGCTTTTGTGTGGCCTTCCTGAGCCCATCGACCCACAAGAGCAGGCGGTCCACTAGAACCTCCGGGCGCTGGTGGAGATCGCCGCCGTTCAACAGGCGGAAAGCTCCGCGTCGCACCACCGACTCACGGCCTCTTTCCCTACCGGGAACGGGCGCACGCCAGTCCAACCGCTCCATCCGCTCACCACTGTGGCCGCTGGGCGTGGAACAGGAGGGCGTAGCTGCGCCACGACTTGACATGGCGCCCGCTCCACACCGGCCACCTGTGCGCGAACGTCTCGGGCCGAACCGAGACGCTCACAGTGTCATCAGCAACCGGCGTTGGGCCCAGCATGATGATGACGTCCATCAGGCGACGGTGAGAGCAGGCGACACGGGCTCCGGCCGAACCATCGAAGGGACCGGTGAAACGCACCCCAGGCACGGTCACCGACCCAATGACCGGAGTCCCAGCCCGGATGGCCCGGGACCACGGGCCTTTGGCCGGCGCATCCAGAGAATGTCGTTCCCACCGTGCTTCCGACCGCCTACCAACATCACCAAGTATACCGGGAAGACAAACCCCGGTATATGGCTCGAAGACTTCCGGCTTGCTAATCGAGCCGGAGGAGTGGATGATGACCACTTTATCATTCAGTACATCCCCGTTTGCGTGGCGGAACATGTTCAAGCGTGGCTCGAATTCCTCCCGCACGACAGCATCCACGACTGGGCAGACCTCAAGAGGGTCTTCGTTAAGAACTCCCAGGGGATGTATGTCCGCCCTGGGAACTCCTGGGACCTCAAGAGCTGCCAGTAGGAGCCCAATGAGTCCCTATGGGATTAGATCCGCAGGTTCTCGAAGCGGTGCAACTCCCTTCCTGATGTCGTCGATGCAGACGTCATCGGCACATTCCTCTCTAGGACAACCTGTGAGTCCCTGATCCACAAGCTTGGATACCTAAAGCCCCGGACCACCCGCGACCTACTCGATGTCGCTACGAACCATGCCTCCGGTGAGGAGGTGGTCGGAGCGGTCTTCAACGGGGGCCGGGACAAGGGCAAGGCCAAGCGCAAGGACCAGGACGAGGGCCCTTCCACACAGAGGGGCAAAAAGAACAAGAAGGATCGGCGCTGGCCGGCCAACTCTGCGTTGGTCACCGCAGCTGATAGCGCGGGCAAGCAGTCCAAGCAGGGCCAGCCTGACCACTTTGACAAGCTCATTGACAACCCTTGCACCAACCATGCTTACCCCGTCAAGCACCTCTACAAGGATTGCAAGCTACTCAAGTGCTTCCTGCGATAGGCCGACGGGCCGAAAGAAGGAAAGGGCAAGGAGGCGGCAGCCAAGAAAGGAGGCGCGGTAGGTAAGGATGGGGACAATTTTCCCGACCCCAAGGAATGCATCATGATCTTCGGGGGATCCGATGCCATCTACTCCAAGCGCCAACACAAATGCGCTACAGAGAGGCATGTATCGCCGAGACGGCCATCCCCTCCTTCCTTTGCTTGTCGGAATCTCCGATCACTTTTGATCAAAGGGACCATCCATCCCATGTCGCCAGACCAGGATGCTACCCACTCGTCGTCTACCCCATCGTCCACAAGAAGCGCCTCACCAAGGTACTGATGGACGGAGGCAGCGGCCTCAACGTCCTCTACGTCGACACCCTCGACGCCATGCGCATCCCCTAGTCGGAGCTCCGCCCGGTGAGCTCTCCCTTCCATGGCATAATCCTAGGAGCGCAGGCATACCCGCCAGCAGATCAACCTG
The DNA here is from genome assembly GCA_904845875.1 of Miscanthus lutarioriparius. Taxonomy (NCBI): domain Eukaryota; kingdom Viridiplantae; phylum Streptophyta; class Magnoliopsida; order Poales; family Poaceae; genus Miscanthus; species Miscanthus lutarioriparius. Next base: position 17,948,279 of record CAJGYO010000002.1, read on the forward strand.
CCCGTCACATTTTTGGCGACCGAGCCAACTTCCGCTCGGAGGTGCTTACCTTCAAGGTGGTGGACTTCTCGGGGTCTTACCATGCCATCTTGGGGTGGCCATGCTATGCCAAGTTCATGGCGGTCCCCAACTAGACCTATCTGAAGTTGAAGATGTCGGGACCGAACGACATCATCACTGTGGGTAGCACCTTTTCACATGCCTTCATGTGTGACCGCGAGCATTACGAGCTCGCCACTGCTGTCATCAACTCTTCCGAGCTCCCGCGGTTCGGGGAATTGTCGACCCCAGTAGTCCCGGACTACAACAAGCCAACCTCCTTGGCTGCCTTCTACCCGCTCGAGGAAACTAAGGAGGTGGGGATCGACCCCACTGACCCTACCAAGACGGTCTGGATCGGGACCCAGCTCCTGGCCAAATAGGAATGCGAGCTCGCCGACTTTCTATGCGCCAATCGCTATGTCTTCGTATGGAAACCTTCTGACATGCCTGGCATACTGCGGGAGGTCATCGAGCACGCACTACGCCTCATCCCAGGCTCGAAGCCCGCCAAGCAACGCCTGCGTCGCTTCGATGATGAGAGGCGCAGGGCCATAAGCGAGGTCGCCAAACTCCTGGCAGCCGAATTCATCAGAGTGGTTTTGATCTCGTCGGACAGGAGCAGACTCCGCTACGTGATCCGCCTTCACTTTTTGGCCTCAAACAACGCCACGGAATACGAGGCCCTCATCAACGGACTGCGCATCGCCATCGAGCTCGGCGCTACGTGGCTCTACGTCCGCGACAACTCGAAGGTTGTCGTCGACCAAGTCATGAAGGACTCCTCTTGCAAAAGCCCCCTCATGGTAGCATAATGCCAGGAGGTGCGCAAGCTTGAGGATAAATTCCAGGGGATCGAACTGCACCATGTCCCCCGAAAGGACAACGATGCCACCGATTTTCTCATGAAATTGGCTGCCAGGCAAGCTTCGACTCGGATGGGGTCTTCATCAACGAACTTCACGAGTCGTTCGCCCGTGTCCTGGAAGGTCCAGTCCAGACATGCCCCAACACCGACCCAACGCTCGGGGGCTCCGACCCTAGTGCCTCCATGACGATGTCGCCCATCGACGTCGCCATGGTGGCACTCAATCAAACCGACTGGCGAGCACCACTGCTCGCCTACCTCTTCGAGGAAGTTCTCCCACTCGAATGGACTGAAGCACGATGGATCGCTCAATGCGCCAAGATGTTCGTCGCACTCGGTGACGAACTTTACAAGCGAAGTCCATCGGGGGTACTCATGAAGTGCATCGCTACCAGCCAAGGGAAACAGCGCCTCCTCAAGGTCCATGCCAGAATCTATGGACATCACGTGGCCCCGAGGTCGCTGGTCGGAAAAACCTTTCGACAAGGTTTTTACTGGCCCACCGCGCTACGAGATGCAGAGGAGGTCATCCGTAGGTGCGAGGGATGCTAGTTCTATGCTCGACAAACTCATTTGCCGGCACAAAAGCTCCAAACCATCCCATCACCTGGTCGTTCATGGTCTGGGGCCTCGACATGGTTGGACCCCTTAAAAATGGCCCGAGCGGCTTCACTCACCTGCTCATAGCGGTCGACAAATTTACCAAGTGGATAGAGGCCAAGCCCATCACCAACATCCTCTCGAAAGAGGTAGTCAAGTTCTTCCTCGACATCATCTACCGGTTCAGTGTTCCTAATTGTATCATCACTGACCACGGAACTAACTTCACCGGAAAGAAATTCCTAGAATTTAGTGATGGATACGGCATCAGGATCGACTGGGCCTCGGTAGGACATCCGCGTACTAACGGACAGGTTGAGCGAGCCAATGGCATGGTCCTCTACGGACTCAAGCTACGCATTTTCGACTGACTCAACAAGTACGCCAGGTGATGGGTTGCAGAGGTCCTAGCGATCCACAGGGTTCACACCCTTCTTCCTGGCCTACGGAGCAGAAGCAGTGTTGCCCTCCGACCTCGACCATGGCACCCCAAAAGTGAAGGGTTTTGACCATGACCGAGCCGCGGAGACTCAGCAAGACGCAGTTGACCTGCTCGAGGAGGCCCGCGAGATGACCATCATCCGCTCCGCTCGCCACCAGCAGACTCTCCATAGGTACCACGAGAGGAAAATCAGAGGAAGGATCCTCGAGATCGGAGACCTCGTGCTTCGAAGGACCCAATCGACCAAGGAGAAACACAAGCTCTCTCCGTCATGGGAAGGACCCTATACGGTGACCGAAGTGATTCGACCGGGCGCCTAGCAACTGAAGGACGACAACGACGATGTTCTCACCAACACTTAGAACATCGAACAGTTACGTCATTTCTTCCCCTAAAATTCGGTCTTTACCGTTTTCTTTCACTCAACGTTCGCTCCTACAAAGTACCCCGGCCCGAACACTTTAGGCCTGGGTCGCTCGGGGGCTCCACAGGGTTACGGTACCACCTCTCTATTTTACTATCATATGGTAAATACATTTTTTACCGAATAAAAGGGTAGTCCGTTCCTTTAAATTACCTTATGTAACTTTGCTTTAAACATTCCGACCGACCACACCCTGCCTCTACCTACGATTACGAGCAACTAAGCCTCGCGGGCCACTCCCGGGCTCTTAAGGTTGCAGCCTACGGGACGAACGGGTAGGTGCGAAAAAGAAAGAATAAAAAATAGAGCTATGCTAGGGTAAAAACAAGGAACGGACGGGACAAGCTTCCCCGAACAAAGTGATTCCATCACAAAAATGAAACTGATTGTATTCATTCATACATAAAAATGTTCACACGAGGGCTTCCCCATGAACTCATCCTTTACATATGCTAAAGTACTTCTACTTTACATGCTATTGTGGCTGTCCGACGGCATCGGCTGTCGGCGCGACCAGCGAAGGTAAGGGCTGCTCACTCTCCGGCACAGTGACATTGGGCTCGGTCGGAGGCGGGGCGACGTTTGCTTCTGATCTGGGCTATGCTCCATCCGTAGGCTAGGCGACATCCTCCTCGCGCGCGCCTTTGGTCATGTTCACACGGCGAGCATCCATCACCCACTGTCGCGGAGACTTGCTCAGCCACAAACTATACGTATGGCAGCAAGCTTTCCCCAAGCACATGGATGGCCTCCGGGCTCCAGCCGTCGGCGTACCCGTTGCAGATGGTAGTGAAGTCCAGGTCTGGGTGGTGCATCACCACTGAAGTCAACACCCCCCAACATCCCGTAGAACATTCCATCGGAGATGAGGGCCCGAACCTCATCCGGAACCTCCACCAGCCGGATGGCGGGCGTGCTGATACTTGGCGCCGACTCGAAGACCTTCGAGACGATGACCTGGGTGACATTGCGCATCTAGTCAAGTTCCCCCTTGAGAGCACGTCGCTCTTCAAGGGACTTGGCCAATGCCTTCGCATTCTGGCCAATCGTCGCCTTGGCCGTCTCCAGGTCCTGCTCCAGTGACCCAACCTTTCCGCCCAGCTCTAGAAGAAGGATGACAAGCTCATAAGCTGGCTAAAGGAAAAAACCAAGACGTCAAAAGCAAAACAGGTACATACAAAGGCGGGTGTTCTTGAGGATGGAGAGTCCCTCCTCCTGCCAAGTCACCTGCTCACGTAGCCGAGCGTTCACCTCCTCTGTCCCCAGCACACGGCCTCAGAGCGCGAGCACTTCCTGGTCGACCTCCGACCGGGCCTTCTGCTCCAACTCCAAGGCCTCTAGGGAACTCTGGAGCGCCGCCTCGGTCTCCGCTAGGGACTTTTGGCACGCCACCTCTGCCTCCTCCTGGCGGACCTTTGCCGCCTTGAGTCCCCGCTCAGCGGCGGTCGCCCGCTCCGCCACGAGCAGTTCCGCCACCCACGCCTCGGTCGCCTCCGTTGCCCGGTCTTGGGACTCGGTGGCGGGACACAAGCTTGCGCTTGAGCTCGGCAACCCACCGCAACATCACGGCCTCCCAGGTGTGCTCCTCCCAGAGGAAACTAGACTTGCGGCTCGACATCTCCTCTAGGCCGTACAAAGCAAGAGGCAGGCGTGCTGAGACAACTGGTGAAAGACCAAGGAGCCAAGCTCGAACGTAGAAAACTTACCTCTATGAGCCAGGGTAGGTCGATCGTGACCACTGGTGGATGACCCTGACCCGCTCTAGGGCCTCCTCTAGCTTCACCCTGGTTTGGGTGAGATCGGACTCCATGGTGAGTCCTCTTCCCCCAAGCACGTCCCTAGAGATGTAGCTCCTTCTCATCCCGAAGGGTGAACCGAACCTTCCTCGGGTCCTCAGGGCAGGGCCACACCAGGTCGGTGGTCGCCCCTGGCTTGTTGGTAGGCTCCGCCGACGATTGGCCCACCGCCAGCTCCTGCAACGGCGCCGGTGGCTCCACCCTTTCACCTGCTTCACCGTCGAAGGAGACCTCCACTATCTCGATTTCATGGCCCATCGACGGATGTTCCACCTCCGGCTTCGATCGGGAGGGTGAGCCGTGCGGCCCTCCGACCGGCAAAGCAGGGAACCTGGTCTCCCTCCCCTCTTCCGCCATAGCCGGTGCGGCAGGGATCGCGAGGGTCACCTCCGACCTAGCCTCCGCCGCTGCCGGGATCACCGCCATCACCTCCACCGCCGCCGCCATACTTGCGACCGGCTAGGAAGGCACCACCCCCAGAGGGGAAGGACGCACTGCCATTGGCCTGCTCTCCCTGCCACTTGCCACAGCTCGATGTAGGCTGGGTGTCCACTCCACGCGCACGGGAGTTGGGGCGATGCTCAACCCCGTCAGCATCTGGCCGCTGTTAAAAAGAACAGGTCAGTCCAACTGTGAAAGCTCAACTATGAGATCAAAAAAGAAACAAAGAAAGCATACCAAGACGCAAGTGGTAGGGCTATAAAGCCTCGACCCACTAGTAATGGGCCCACCGGATGAGGGTCACTCGCAGGTCATAAGCCACGTCCCCTCACCTTGATCGGGAGAGGAGTTGTCCCAACCTGCTCCCGATCAACCCGCGCATCACCGTGATCGCCGGCCCGAGGTGTGCCGGCCGGAGCAGCTAGTGGGGCATCCCCCCGCTGCGGGTCAAGCGCCGGCACCAGCCCCAAAGATGCGCGGGTACGAGCCCACTCCTCTGACCATGCGGCTTGCCCCACCGCGCCCGGAGCTAGTGGGGCAAGGCCGGCGATGCCTTCGAAGGGAATGGCAACCAGGTCCGCTTCGCCTCCCGCTCGCTGATGGTGTCCAAGCTCGCGGCGCGCTTCCTTGGCGCGGGAGCGTTGCCATGCCTCTTTGCCTCACGCCCACTGTAACACCCCGGTGTTATGCCAGCATTTAGGCATTGCAAATCATGCATATCATGCATCATCAAGCATCCTAATCATACATGCCTAATCATGTAAATAACAACTGAAACACTACTTCGAAACATACGAAACATGTTCGTTAAACCTGAATGTTGCATGCACTTGTTAGAGTTATTTTTGCCCTGGTTATGTTTGCTAGGCTAGTAAAACATGTTTGGCTACTATTGTAAATCATTTAGCATTATTTAGTTCAATTTTTGGAGCAAGGATTGTATTCAAATTAATTCAAAAGTTTGCTTCAAAAATAATTCCCCAAAAATTAGGGTTTTGAGTTAAACATTGACTTTGATTTTGTAATTCAAAATCTATCAAGAATTTGGCTTTGGTCATAAAAGCAAAGTTGTAGAGAATTAAATTCTAAGCAACTTTCATTTTTGGACTATTTTCAAAAGAAGTCATTTTCTTGCTCAAAAGGGTATTTTAAAACTTATATTTGAAATTTCCTTGAAATCAGAAAATTGAAAAATATTTTTTTCTCTTTCACGGGCCGCCGCCTCGTTTCTTGGCCCACGACCAAAGCCGGCCTGGCCTGCAGCAGCGAGCCTCCCGCGCCAGCGCCGCGTGCCTCGCCAGCCCAGCCCAGCGCCGTGCCTGGCCTGCCTCCGCGCTCGCCCGCCCGCTGACGCGCCGCGCCGACCGCGGCAGAGCACGCCCGCCGCGTGGCGGCCATGCGCCGTCGACGCCGCCGCGCGTCGCAGCCGGCCTGCGCCCACGCCCACGCGCCCGCCTACTTCTGTTGAAGCCTCTGCGCTTGCTTGCGCTCTCCCGCGCTGCATCTCCTCTCCACCAGCGCCGAGCTCACCCACTCTCCCCCTCGCCGCGCCACAGCACCCGCCGGCCAAATTCGCCGCTTCTCCTCCACCTCGGCCAGCAATAATGCACCCGCAGCTCCGCCTCGCTCTCCGGCACGTGGTGCTCGCGCTTATGCCGACTGTCGAGCGCAGGTAGCGCCTTCTCGCGCCTCGCCACCGTCGGCCATGGCGCCGCCATGCTCGGCCGCCGTGGAAGGCGCCCTTCCTGCTCTTCTCCACCCTGCCTAGCTACCTTCTCGCCTTCACCAGCTTCTCGCGAACCGCATGCGCCCGCTAGCTCACCCTGTCACGGCCGGCAGTGGCCGCCGGTCTCGTTGGCCGAGCCGCGTCGCCGCGATGTCACGGCGCCGGCGTGGCCTTCGCCTCGGCCGAGCTGGGCCGAGAGGCCATGGGCCGACGCCCGGCCAGGCCGCCTCCCCCTTCTCTTCGCTCGGGCCGCGTAGGCCAAGTGTGGCAGTGGGCCGGCTGATTCCCGCGGGCCGGCCCAGTAGCAATAGGAAAATTCGTTTTTAATTTTTCTTTATTATTTGAAAATAGAAATGGTTTGGAAAATGTCTGGATACTCAAATTTGCTCCAAATCCATTGAAATAAAATTTTCTAGGTTCTTTATCATCAGATCTACTTGGAAAAATTATTGCATGTCATTTTTGGGATACTTCTCTGTAGAACTTTATTTAATCATGGATATTGATGATAACTTGAAAAATATGTAGAAAAACCTATAGGCTTCAGAAAAATATGATTCCAAGTTTGTTGATCTTCTTATGTAATGTACTTCCTAGGAAAAATATGTTTCATGCATGTGCTGGAGGAAAATTTTGAGGTGTAGTTCAAGTACCTTTAATGGCTAATTTTTGTTATTTTTGCTAGAGAGCAAACTTTGTATAAAACATGCATGTGATAATTTTTGTACAGTGATTATATGCTATAAAGATCATAGGAAAAATGCTAACTCTGTTGTTTGACACTTTTCACAGTACAAAGTATTTTCCTGTTCATAATCGTGCCATAGCTTGTTATTTTTGTGTAGGCTAATCCACTCATTCAAATACCATGAAAATCTGATAGTAGACTACTTAGGGTAGTACTGTGCTATGGTAATTTTCTAAGATTTTTCTAAGCAATAAAAATAGATGTTGCTATTTAAACCTATTATTAATTAGGGTTTAAGCAAGTGTTGCTTTATGTGTGATTAAGAAATTAGTGAAGCTTTGGTGTATCTTTGAAGCATTTAATAAGATGTGTTGATTTAACATATTAGTAGTAGAAGAGAATGCAGTAGATGACATGTGCTCGTAGTATATGTTCTTGGATGATGTTGACTACCTTGCATTTAAACATATCCATTGTATTCATCTCATTCGATGCACCGATTGCATAAGCACTTACTCACATTGCATCATACAGGATCGCAAACCGAGAACCCAGTCGTCATACCCGAGGAGCCCGAGGAGCAGCTCGAGGTGCAGCCGCAGGAAGTGCCCGAAGTCGACGAGGAGGACGTTGAGAAACTTCCGGAGTGCCCCGATCACCGTCCGAGCTCCTTCGAGAGAGGCAAGCCCCGGAGCATTTTCTCCCGGTTTGCAATTATTAATTAAATGCTTTACTTTAATTGATGCATTACGTTCAGGAGTTGTTTGCAACCGTTGCTGCATTATACCTTGTTTACCTTTGTTATACTATATCCTTGTTACCCTGGTATCCGCAGTCGAGTCAATGCTTAGTTGGCTTAGACCGGTAGAAGTCGGATGATTTCCTGTCACCTGCGAGCTATAGGTGGTTACCTGGATCTGCTTGGATGATTATGAAGTCATAGTATAACTAAGTGTTAAATGAAGTTGAGACCGGACGGAGACTTGCAGAGTTTTGGACTGTAGTGTTTTCCGTCTGTGTCGATTAAGGACCGACCATTGTTGGGCCTTGAGTCATGTTGAACGCATGCCTTACATTTAGCTGGCCGGATAAAGTACCTTCCGACCGCGAAGCTAGGAGATTATTTGGGCTGAGTAGATTGCCCGCAGCGCACTGTGCCGGAGCAGGTGTGGTAGGACACGGGGGCAAGATGATAAGACCAAAGTGCAGTCGGTCGGCCCCCGGGTACATGTGCTTCGTAGCAAACTCGAGATACCTGGATAGTTGACTCGGTGATCAATATCTCACTTTAGCGGGTGAGTGAGGTTTGTGTAAGGAATAAATCACCAGCTGGTTAGGAATCGATTCGAATCGCCATCGCTCCTGGATAGTGAGCACTTGACTTGAGTTACTTCATCGTAGTAAATGTTTATGGAACACTTGGACAGTTATAATGAATATGACATTATGGAAGTTGTTTAATGATCATTGGTTATCATTATCTGCTTAATCACATGTTTGCTCTAGTGTAGGTGCAAATCTAGTCGATAGGTTATAAATAATTAATTTGGCAATAATACTTTTAGAAGGGTTCTTGAAATGCTAAAAATGCTTTCTTTGCAAATGAGTCAGCTACCCTACTATAAAGCCTTCATAATCCTTGGTGTCACTTATTTTGGTTATGTCGGGTAAGTCTAGTGAGTACCTTCTCGTACTCAGGGTTTTATTCCCACTTGTTACAGATGGGCAGATGTATTACTGCCATCAGATCAACTATCTTTATCCTGCGATGGGTGATGCTTAGGACCATGGGCATGGTCATTCCTTACGCCTCGTCTAATGCTTTTGTTGAAGATGATCATTATTACCGGCATCGTATTTGAACTCCGTGTGAGTGTGTGTGGTTTGAACAAATGGCTTCCGCTACTTTTAATGGAACTTATTTTGTAATAACTATGTTTAAACTCGATGTATCCGAGATGCAACTTTTATGTAATATGTGATGGTGACCGCTAAACTTATTACGATCTTGCATTTGGAATGGAAGTTGGTTTGAAATCCTTCGTGATTTCATGGACTACCGGGTTATACGGGCTTAAGTTTGCTAAATAAATGCGCTTCCTGGCGGATGATTTTCTTACTTAATTTTGTATAATTGGTCGGTTCTACATTACGGCATCATCGAGCATGGTTTAGCGTGTTCTTTGTTCACAAGTGTATTTAAAACAAAAGGCATTTGAAAATGTGATTTTCAAACTATAAAGTGTGCCAGTGGTCATATCCTTTATGCCCAGTTAAGGACTTTAGGTGGCTTAATTAAGTACTGACTTGGGGTTCTTGCATCATATTTCTCTTTCGTCGCTCATACGGCGTGCTATTGTATGAGTGCCACTTGTTTGAGTGGTAATGTATGGATCATTTGCCTCTACGCCTCAGTAAGTGTGAGTTGTGAGAGCATGATCGGATACACCGCCGATCTAGGGTGAATGCTTATATGATGCTGGAGTAATTACATGTTCTACGCATGTTTTACAAAGGTATCTCATGTGTGGGTCTTCCATCTGTTGAGGCGATGCCATCAATAGGACGATGGTTCGGGTGGTTACTACAGTTGTACACGTATCTGGGGATTCGTGTAGAACGTGTAGATAAAATTTACTACTTTTATGCGTTCATTGGGAATTGGGCTGAAATGAATCTTCTGCAGGTACATAACAACGCTATCGTGTAGAACGTATTAGTTACATATTTGAGAGATCGTTGTATGCCACCGAATTCGTCGCTAGAAATTATTTATTTCATAAGTTTGTGAGAACGTACGGCATGTATATACATCATATTACTTTTGCATTTCATTCATGTCATGCATTCCTCCCCTTATAAATTGATTATCTCATTTTGATAAAAGTTATATCACCTAAAATATGTTTCCCCGGGGTAATAAAAGAACTTTTGCTACAGATGGCCCGCACGAAGCAGACCGCCCGTAAGTCCACCGAAGGAAGAGCACCTCGATGTCCGTTGGCCCTGAGGGAGCACCACACCAAGGACACCTTCTTGAGCGAGTTTGGCATGCCGAGTTTGCTTTGGAGAGTGCTCCATGATGTGGGGTACCCAGAGGGTCAAGAGCCGGTGTACTCCTAGAATGAGAGCCAGTTAGCAGAGGATGGACTCACAGTGGTAGAAATCACAGTTCCTGCTCTCGGGGATGCTCTAGATTGGGATGGTTGGCACTTGGAGTTTGAGGGTCGCACTCTAGCTGAGGGTGCAGAGGGAGCAGCCTTCCGTGTCATCAGGGATATTATGAGCAGATTTCCCAGTGAGCTTGCAGCAGCTCTAGCTAGCACTTTTTCTAGGGATGATCCTCGTGATGCCATTTGGGTTCAGCCTCAGGGAAGCGCACTGGTCAAAGGTCCAGCTGAAGGATAGGCTAGCGACAACTAGGCAATGAGTGCTATGTTCGCTGCCATCAGAGCGTATGAGGGTCTCGAGAGTACCTACTGGACTTTGACTCGCTTGCGTGGTCAGGATAAGCTCAAGGGGAGAAAGCAGAAGAAGAGATAGGAACGTGCTATAGCTAGTTTGCAGGAGCAGTTGGCTGATATGAACTTACAGTGAGACCAGGTGGTTGAGAGAGGTGATAGAGCTATGCAGCGAGTGCATATGTTGACTCAAGCCAACAACAATGCAGACCGCATGATTGGACAGTTGGTTCAGGAAAGGAATGAAGCCTGGGATGAGAGGGACCTTCTGCTGCAGAGGGTCGATGAGCTAGAGGAATACAACGACAACCTACATGAGGAGTTTCACGCGCTCTACAATGGGGTTGGCCCATATGCTCCACCAGACGCCGCTAGCATGGACATCGACGACGACAACGAGGACGAGCTTGTAGTTTCACCTGGGGGCGATGGTGACGTCTCCGATCCCGACGATGGCCCCGAGGAGTAGGCTAGTTGCCTTGCGCTAGTATCTAGGTCCTGTCACGATGACCTTTCTTTTGTCGGCATGTAACCTAATGTATTTTGCTTCGAACTTATGAGACTTGGCATGTGGTTGGAACTTGATTAGGAATGCGATATCTGAACGCATAAAAGTCTAGTGTATGTATGCTGGCAGTTTGGTTGTATGGACGCGATGTTTGCTATTGAAGTAATTTGATTAAGTGATGTTATTTTAATTAGGATGCGATTGTTGTGCCTCTATTTTATCGTATGAATTTATTCTCTCCAGTAAATTCAGTACGGCATAATTTTTCCTTCACTCGCAATTAGTACAGCTTCACTCAATCATTACTTGTTGCTAAAATATGCAGATGACAAACACTCACCGTACCACGTATGAGTCCGCTGAGCCCAGTGCTAATAGTGCTAGGACCGGTGGTGGTGGTGGTGGAACCCACGGCAACAACAATGAACCTCCACATGAACCGCATTTGCCACCTCCTCCCCCGTTTACCCCTGAGATGTTCCTCGCACAGTTGCTCGAGAGTCAGCGCAACGCGGAACAATCCCAGAAGAACATGGAGGATTTTCTGCGTACCATCGCCAACAACGTTCAACGCGGTAACAATCAGGGTGGTGGCATGGGAGTAAACCAATATAGCAGCTTCAAAGATTTTATGGACACCAGGCCACCAGTATTCAAGGAAGCAACAGAGCCACTCGATGCTGAGGAATGGATGAACACTATGGAAGATAAATTCCGTGTGTTGAGGATGACTGAGGTGTTGAAAATGGAGTATGCTGCACTTCAGTTGCAAGGACCAGCGGGAATGTGGTGGAAGCACCATCGCACCACTTTCCCTCCAAATGCTCAGATTTCGTGGAGAGAGTTTGCTGAGGCCTTCCGTGGAGTTTATATTCCACCCGGGCTGACCGAGATAAAGTTGGGAGAATTCTTGGCATTAAATTAGGGCACCAAGACCGTGACGCAATATTTGCATGCCTTTAACAACTTGTGTCGCTATGCTCCCGACATGGTTGACACCGATGCTAAGAGAATAGCCAGTTTTAAGAGGGGACTCAATCCAAAAATGATGAAGCATGTTGGTACCAACAACCGCGTCAGATTCAATGACTTCATCAACATCGTCTGCAAGCAGAGAAGAATAACAACGCCAGCACCGCAGCCAAGACACGCAAGAGAGCCCTTGAAGGTGGTCCGTCGCAAGCTAGAGCACCTACGGGAGGTCATCCTCCATATCGCCCATCGGCACCCGGCGCTAGGTTCAGGCCACCTCAGCAGAGAAGTCAGAATTTCTGTGGACCCCGAAGCCTTACAAGATGGCAGTCTGACCCAACAAGGCGACCATAATCTGCGGTACAAGGCGGTTCAAAGGAGTGTGGGATCTGCTTGGGACGGTGAGGGGACCTGCTATAACTGTGATCAACCCGCCATTTCTCGAGGTTTTGTCCAGATCCGCCCAAGAAGAAGCCTTGCAGACTTATAATGCTAGAGTGCATAATACGATTGTGGATGAAATTCACGAGGAGAGCCCATCACTTCTTTGGTAAGTTTCTGTCAACAAAAAACCCCGCAGCTTGTTCTATTTGATTCGGATCATCGCAATCTTTTATGAGTCAAGCATTTGCATAGAAACATGAACAACTATGCATGTAATTGGGTTATGGTTACAGTATAAGTTCAATGAGGGTGATGTTTTGACCAACCGGATGGTTCGAGGGCAACCCTTGAATTAGGTAGCGAGGAAGTTCCGAGTGAACTTGATAGTTATGCTGGACTAGTTTTGGATGTCATTATAGGGATGAATTGGATGAAGGATTGGGGAGCAGTCATAGATACTGGAAGTCGAGTACTTACCCTTAAGGATCCCCTAGGTGAGGGTACTTTCCAAGTACCATTGCCTCAAAGGACAGACCTTATAAGTGTTACATGTGCTACGGTAGTCATTTCTATTCATCAGATTCCGGTAGTGTGTGAGTTTCCGGATGTATTCCGGATGAGCTACCTGGTCTTCCGCCGGATAGGGAGATTGAGTTTGGAATTGAGTTAATCCCCGGAATAGCTCCGATTTCAAGGAGACCCTATCGGATGCCCCCCAGATGAGTTAGCTGAGCTGAAGAAGCAATTAGAAGATTTATCAAAAAAAGGGTTTATTCGGCCAAGCATGTCTGAATGGGGATGTCCCGCCTTGTTTGTGAAGAAGAAGAAAGAGGGCACGTTGAGAATGTGCATAGATTACAGGCCACTCAATGCTGTAACCATAAAGAATAAGTATCCCTTGCCTCATATTGATGTTCTGTTTGACCAATTATCCAAGGCCAAGGTGTTCTCAAAAATAGATTTGAGATCCGGTTATCATCAGATCAAGATTAGGCCACAGGATATACCAAAAACTGTATTTTCCACCAGGTACGGGTTGTATGAGTATCTTGTCATGTCCTTTGGCTTGACGAATGCTCCTACATACTTTATGTTTTTGATGAATACAGTTTTCATTACCAGAATTGGATAAGTTTGTGGTAGTGTTCATCGATGACATTCTAGTGTACTCCGAGAATGAGAAAGATCATGAAGAGCATCTGAGAATTGTCTTGACCAGACTTAAGGATCATCAACTGTATGCTAAGTTTAGCAAATGTGAATTCTGGTTGAAGGAAGTTCCTTTCCTTGGTCACATTCTGTCAGAGAATGAAGTTTCAGTCGATCCAAGTAAGGTGCAAGAAGTTATGAATTGGAAAGCACCGACCACAGTTCCTGAGATTAGAAGTTTCTTAGGACTAGCCGGTTATTACCGTCGCTTTATACCAGATTTCTCGAAGATTGCCAAACCGATGACGAGTCTCCTACAGAAGGATCACAAGTTTGTGTGGACAGAGGAGTGTGAAGCAGCTTTCCACACTTTGCGGAAATTGTTGACCACTGCTCCTGTTCTAGCACAACCAGATATCGAGAAACCATTTGATATGTTTTGCGACGCATCGAAAACTGGATTAGGCTGTGTTCTTATGCAGGAAAGGAGAGTCATTGCTTATGCATCACGTCAATTGAGAAAGCACGAGGTCAACTATCCAACACATGATCTTGAACTTGCTGCAGTTGTGCATGCCCTAAAAATTTGGAGACATTATCTACTTGGTAATGTGTGCAATATTTTCACGGATCACAAGAGTCTTAAGTACATCTTTACCCAACTAGAGCTAAATATGAGACAGCACAGATGGTTGGAATTGATCAAGGATTACAACTTGAATGTGCAATATCATCCTGGAAAAGCCAATGTAGTGGCAGATGCTTTGAGCAGAAAGTCACATTATTTGGATGTGTAGCCATTACTTGAAGATGGGTTCAATCTAATGCATCCTGCTGTGTTACATAGTATTTAGATTAGTTGCTCTTTGGAGAGTAAGATAATAGAAGGCCAGAAAACCGATAAGGGAATATTCCACATCAAAGAGAAAATCAAAGAAAAGTCGTCTCAGCACTTTAAAGTGGATGAACAGGGCGTGTTGTGGTTTGACGACCGTCTTGTGGTTCCCAATGATCGAGAGCTTAGGAATAAACTCATGGATGAAGCTCACCTTTCTAAGCTAACTATCCATCCCGGAAGTAGTAAGATGTATCAAGAGCTAAGATCTCGTTATTGGTGGACCAAAATGAAGAAAGAAATTACAGCATATGTTGTCAGATGTGACACATGTTGTCGAGTGAAAGCCATTCATATGAAACCTGCCGGTATGTTGCAACCCTTGTCAGTCCCTAGTTGGAAGTGGGACGATATAAGTATGGATTTTATCTCGGGTTTGCCCACTACTCAAAAAGGACACGATTCGATTTGGGTAATTGTGGACCGTCTTACCAAGACCGCTCATTTCTTACCTATCAAAACAGAATATCGACCACCTCAATATGCCGAGAAGTATATCATAGAAATTGTGAGATTGCATGGTATACCAAAGACCATAGTATCTGATAGAGGCTCACAGTTCATGGCTCACTTTTGGGAACATTTACACAAAGGCTTAGGAACTAGTTTGATTCGTAGTACCGCTTATCATCTTCAGACAGATGGTCAGACTGAACGAGTGAATGCTGTTTTGGAGGATATGTTAAGAGCCTGCGTATTGTCTTCTAAAGGATCATGGGAGTCATGGTTACCATTAGCTGAGTTTTCTTATAATAATAGTTATCAAGAAAGCATCAAGATGGCCCCATTCGAAGCTTTATATGGCAGAAAATGTAGAACACCATTGAATTGGGTCGAGCCTGGAGACAGAAGGTATTATGGCATTGACTTTGTAGAAGAAGCCGAGAAGAAAGTTCATATTATTCAGCAGAATATGAAAGCGGCCCAATCGCGCCAGAAAAGTTATGCAGACAAAAGAAGGAGACCCCTTGTGTTTGAAGTTGGTGACTATGTTTATCTGAAGGTCACGCCAATGAAGAAGAAAAGGTTCGGAGTCCAAAGAAAGCTTGCCGCGAGATTCGTAGGACCATACAAGATCCTGGAACAAAGAGGTCCGGTAGCCTACAAGTTAGAGTTAACTGAGACAATGAGTACCGTTTTCCTAGTTTTCCATGTATCACATCTCAAGAAATGTTTGCGTGTTCCGGAGGAAAGAATAGAACCTCGAGGTATCCAACTCAAATTAGATTTGGTGTATCGTGAGCAACCAGTCCGAGTGTTAGACACTAAAGAACGTGCTACTCGGAATAATGTGGTAAAAACATACAAGATACAGTGGGATCATCATGATGAGGGAGATGCAACTTGGGAAACGGGAGAGTATCTACAAAAAGCTTATGAAGATTTTTATAACAAATAGTTCGTAACCCAAATCTCGGGACGAGATTTTTATAAGGGGGGAGGGCTGTAACACCCCGGTGTTATGCCAGCATTTAGGCACTGCAAATCATGCATATCATGCATCATCAAGCATCCTAATCATACATGCCTAATCATGTAAATAACAACTGAAACACTACTTCGAAACATACGAAACATGTTCGTTAAACCTGAATGTTGCATGCACTTGTTAGAGTTATTTTTGCCCTGGTTATGTTTGCTAGGCTAGTAAAACATGTTTGGCTACTATTGTAAATCATTTAGGATTATTTAGTTCAGTTTTTGGAGCAAGGTTTGTATTCAAATTAATTCAAAAGTTTGCTTCAAAAATAATTCCCCAAAAATTAGGGTTTTGAGTTAAACATTGACTTTGATTTTGTAATTCAAAATCTATCAAGAATTTGGCTTTGGTCATAAAAGGAAAGTTGTAGAGAATTAAATTCTAAGCAACTTTCATTTTTGGACTATTTTCAAAAGAAGTAATTTTCTTGCTCAAAAGGGTATTTGAAAACTGATATTTGAAATTTCCTTGAAATCAGAAAATTGGAAAATATTTTTTTCTCTTTCACGGGGCGCCGCCTCGTTTCTTGGCCCACGGCCAAAGCCGCCCGACCTGCGCAGCAATGAGCCTCCAGCCTGTGCCAAGATCCGCGCCAGCCAGTGCCCAGCGCCACGCTTGCCTCGCCCTCGCTTCCTTCGCTTGTGTGTGTGTCACGTCGCACGATCATGCCAGTGAAACGCAGCACGCCAGTGTGGCGGCCATGCTTGCCGTCGTCGTCGCCATGCGCTGTCATGGCCGGCTTTGTGCCGCATGCCCCTCGCCTGCTGAACTGCTGAAGCTCGCTTGCACTCTCCGCGCTACCTCTCCTCTCTCGCAGCCGAGCTCACCCACTCTCCCCCTCGCCGCGCCACCGCACCCGCCGGCCAAATTCGCCGCTTCTCCTCCACCTCGGCCAGCAATAATGCGCCCGCAGATCCGCCTCACTCTCCGGCATGTGGTGCTTGCGCGCTTGTGCCGACTGTCGAGCTCAGGTAGCGCCTTCTCGCCGCCTCGCCACCGTCGGCCATGGCGCGCGCCGTGTTTCGGCCACCGTGGAAGGCGCCTTCTGCTTTCTTCTCCACCCGCTTAGCTACCTTCCCGCCTTCGCCGACTTTCTCGCGAATCCGCATGCGCCGCTAGCTTCATCTCACACGGCCGGCAATGGTCGCCGGTCTCGTTGGTCGAGCCACGCATGCCATGATGTCCGCGACCTTGCCAAGGTGGCCTTTTCTCTACCGAGCCGGGGCGAGAGGCCATGGGCGACGACGCCGCCAGGCCCGCCCCCCTTCTCTTCGCTTGGGCGCGTGAGGCTGAAGTGTGGCGATGGGCACTGATTCCATGGGCGGCCCGAGTAGCAATAGGAAAATTCGTTTTTTATTTTTCTTTATTATTTGAAAATAGAAATGGTTTGGAAAATGTTTGGATACTCAAATTTGCTCCAAATCCGTTGAAATAAATTTTTCTAGGTTCTTTATCATCAGATCTACTTGGGAAAATTATTGCATGTCATTTTTTGGATACTTCTCTGTAGAACTTTATTTAATCATGGATATTGCTGATAACTTGAAAAATATGTAGAAAAACCTATAGGCTTCAGAAAAATATGATTCCAAGTTTGTTGATCTTCTTATGTAATGTACTTCCTAGGAAAAATATGTTTCATGCATGTGCTGTAGGAAAATTTTGAGGTGTAGTTCAAGTAACTTTAATGGCTGATTTTTATTATTTTTGCTAGAGAGCAAACTTTGTATAAAATATGCATGTGATAATTTTTGTACAGTGATTGTATGCTATAAAGATCATAGGAAAAATGCTAACTCTATTGTTTGACACTTTTCACAATACAAAGTATTTTCCTGTTCATAATCGTGCCATAGCTTGTTATTTTTGTGTAGGCTAATCCACTCATTCAAATACCATGAAAATTTGATAGTAGACTACTTAGGGTAGTACTGTGCTATGATAATTTTCTAAGATTTTTCTAAGCAACAAAAATAGATGTTGCTATTCAAACCTATTATTAATTAGGGTTTAAGCAAGTGTTGCTTTATGTGTGATTAAGAAATTAGTGAAGCTTTGGTGTATCTTTGAAGCATTTAATAAGATGTGTTGATTTAACATATTAGTAGTAGAAGAGAATGCAGTAGATGACATGTGCTCGTAGTATATGTTCTTGGATGATATTGACTACCTTGCATTTAAACATATCCATTGTATTCAACTCATTCGATGCACCGATTGCATAAGCACTTACGCACATTGTATCATACAGGATCGCAAACCGAGAACCCAGTCGTCATACCCGAGGAGCTCGAGGAGCAGCTCGAGGTGCAGCCGTAGGAAGTGCCCGAAGCCGACGAGGAGGACGTTGAGGAACTTCCGGAGTGCCCCGATCACCGTCCGAGCTCCTTCGAGAGAGGCAAGCCCCAGAGCATTTTCTTCCGGTTTGCAATTATTAATTAAATGCTTTACTTTAATTGATGCATTATGTTCAGGAATTGTTTGCAACCGTTGCTGCATTATACCTTGTTTACCTTTGTTATACTATATCCTTGTTACCCTGGTATCCGCAGTCGAGTCAATGCTTAGCTAGCTTAGACCGGTAGAAGTCGGGTGATTTCCTGTCACCTGCAAGCTATAGGTGGTTACCCGGATCTGCTTGGATGACTATGAAATCATAGTATAACTAAGTGTTAAATGAAGTTGAGACCGGACGGAGACTTGCAGAGTTTTGGACTGTAGTGTTTTCCGTCTGTGTCGATTAAGGATCGACCGTTGTTGGGCCTCGAGTCATGTTGAACGCATGCCTTACATTTAGCTGGCCGAATAAAGTACCTTCCGACCGCAAAGCTGGGAGATTATTTGGGCTGAGTAGATTGCCCGCAGCGCACTGTGTCGGAGCAGGTGTGGTAGGACACGGGGGCGAGATGATAAGACCAAAGTGCAGTCGGTCGGCCCCCGGGTACATGTGGTTCCTAGCAAACTCGAGATACCTGGATAGTTGACTCGGTGATCAATATCTCACTTTAGCGGGTGAGTGAGGTTTGTGTAAGGAATAAATCACCAGCTGGTTAGGAATCGATTTGAATCGCCATCGCTCCTGGATAGTGAGCACTTGACTTGAGTTACTTCATCGTAGTAAATGTTTATGGAACACTTGGACAGTTATAATGAATATGATAGTATGGAAGTTGTTTAATGATCATTGGTTATCATTATCTGCTTAATCACATGTTTGCTCTAGTGTAGGTGCAAATCTAGTCGACAGGTTATAAATAATTAATTTGGCAATAATACTTTTAGAAGGGTTCTTGAAATGCTAAAAATGCTTTCTTTGCAAATGAGTCAGCTACCCTACTATAAAGCCTTCATAATCCTTGGTGTCACTTATTTTCGGTTATGTCGGGTAAGTCTAGCTGAGTACCTTCTCGTACTCAGGGTTTTATTCCCACTTGTTGTAGATGGGCAGATGTATTACGGCTACTGTATCAACTGCCTTTATCCTATGATGGGTGATGCTTAGGACCATGGGCATGGTCATTCCTTACGTCTCGTCTAATGCTTTTGTTGGAGATGATCATTCGCTGGCACTGTATTTGAACTCCGTGTGAGTGTGTGTGGTTTTAACAAATGGCTTCCGCTACTTTTAATGGAACTTGTTTTGTAATAACTATGTTTAAACTCTGATGTATCTGAGATGCAACTTTTTATGTAATATGTGATGGTGACCGCTAAACTTATTACGATCTTGGCTGGAATGGAAGTTGGTTTGAAATCCTTCATGATTTCACGGACTACCGGGTTATACGGGCTTAAGTTTGCTAAATTGTCTGCTCTGGCGGGTGATTTTCTTACTTAATTTCGTATAATTGGTCGGTTCTGTTACACCCACCGTCGGCAGGCACGGCCAGAGGCTCACGACGCACCGCCAAAGTCGTGACCTCCTGGCCTCCCTCCTCCTCGGAGGAGATCACGTCGTCACCCATCTCCATGGGATCCTCCGACGCATGCGTCGCCTCGACGTCGCTCCTGTTCTCCACGACCCGCACGCGTCGGGCGATATCATGCTCCTTCTGGTGCCTCCTCTGAGCCTTCTCAGCTCTCTTCTTCTTTTAGTTGTCCGCCGCCTCCTTCAGGGCCACCTGCCGAGCCACGTCCTCTGGCCCCTTCGAGAGATACGACCGGGACTTGTAGCGTTCGAGTCCCTATGAAACGGATGACTCGAAGTCAAGATTACAGGAGAGCAGGATCAAAAGGGACACAAAATAAGGAGAGGAGAATGTACCAGGTTGGACAGCTTCGAAGCGTGAAGAGATCCAGGCTTTCCATCAAGAGACTCTTTGGGCCTCAGTCGTAGCACCCGGTCGAGTCGGCTCCAGACGTCGTCCTTCGCCAACTCCTCCGGTGATGCGTAGTCGGGGTCCGTTGGGCCTATGTACATCCACATAGGCCATGTCCTCTCCACCAGCGGGACGACCCGATGACGGAAGAAGGTATCGAACACCCGCACCCCGTCAAGGCCCTGCTGCACCAACTTCTGCAGCTCCGCCCCGATGACCTCCAGCTTGTTTTATCGGCTAGAAGGGCTCCACGACCAACTGTCCCGCCTCCTACCAGTGAACGACGGGAATGGCGCCTCCACCATGTTTCGGATGTAGAACCACTCCCTGTGCCACCCTCGGTTGGAGTCACTAGGGGAGTACGTGGGGTAGGCGCCCGACGCACTTGGCTTCTTCTACAGCGCGAAGCCCCCCATCGGCGTGATCCTAGGTGGGTCCCCCTCCGACAGGGCTCGTCTAGAGAAGAGCCACTAGAAGAAGTCCACGTGCGATTCCATCCCGAGGAAGGCCTCGCAGATGGTGACGAAGCCGGTGATGTGCAGCATCCCAGTCGGATTGAGGTGCTACAGCTCCAGGCCCTACTCATTGAGGAGCCCGCGCAGAACCAGTGCGTGGGATATCCTAGGCCGCGCTCATGGAAGGCGAGGAAGGAGACAACCTCGCCAGCCCGAGGTCACGGAAAAGCCTCCCCCTCGAAAGCCCTCTAGTGCACCACCTCCTTCGGCGGCGGCACCCCCTTCTCGGTAAAGGCGGCCAGCACCGACTCGCTCACAACGAATGACCTCTAGCTCGACATTGCACTTCGGATTCGCGAATGGATCTATGAGTTTATCCTCTCTCTCGCTCTACCCTTTTTTCCTAGGAACCGCTGTGGCACACAAACGCTCTTGGCAAGAAGGAAGGAGGAGAGGCGATAGATGGGAAATAGGTGAAGGAACAGGCCGAAAGCCCTCTCCCTTCCCCTATTTAAGGAGGAGGCACAGCAGCTGGGAAAAGGCAAAGCATTGGGGTGAAAAATCCTCTCCCTTCCCCCATTCAATGCGGATGGGATGCGGTGGGACATGCCCTGACCGATGGGATGCGCCCTACCCGACGAGATGGCACCTGGTTAGACAGGACATGGCGTGGGCATGGCCCACCACTACCAGACACGCTGTGCGTGGGAAACAAGGCGCAACTGCGCGTAGGCAGCCCTTCGCCTTCCCAAGCAAGACTTAGAAGGGCCCAACAACGAGATCTCCACCCAGGGGAGACAAACGGGCCTCCTGAGTCGATCGGATGGCTTAGGCGAATGCCGAGAGATAGGTAAGGAGCAGAGGGACGCCCCATATGGGCCATGCCGACTTCGTCACGAACAACGAGCTTGGATCCTGTTCGAACATATCTGATAAAGACTCCTCAAACCTGTCACTCGAGTCATTAAGGTAACTCTACCAAACCCCTCTTACTTCATTTAAATTTCTGAATGCATAAAACATTCATTCATCCATTCTCATACACGCATTCATACAAGTCATTCATTCATCCCATACATCCAAAGCATCGCATATGCAGTTAAATGCATCACAACGCTTCGTGTTACATCACGAAGCGGTAGTTGCCTCATTCAACATGAGCAAAGGACCGACTGGGGTTCGAAGGCCGGCCCATGAAGGGCTTGAGGCCGCCTCACATCAAACAGAGCTAGGAGAGAAAACACAGATAAGCCCTAGCGGCCCTCGCCCAGTCTGCTTTTGAAGCAGACATGATCATCTCAACCTTCTCAATCGATCCTAAATCTCGAGCCATGCCCATAGAATCTCCATCGAGGGGAGGCCAGCGGGCCACCTGGCTCGGTCTTCAAAACAACCCGAGCATCTGCCAGGACATAGGTTAAGGAGCAGTCGAATGCCACATGAGGGCTATGCCAACCCCGTCACGAACGACGGGCCCGGATTCCACTCGAACGTACCCATTAGTGAGCTCACCGAGTGCGTCACTCGAGCCATCGAGGCAAACGATGTTAGCCCAGCCCCTCCGGTTGCAAAAACCATGGACGGGGTAACGCACAAAACTCAACCGACCCCGAACTGAGCCCAACGGGGCTCAGGGGCTCAGGACGCCTGGATCCGTGACTCCGACTCACCCGATCCCTTGGCGCACCCGACGCCTGGATCCATGACTCCAACTCACCTAATCCCTCGGCTGTGCCCGACACCTGGATCCGCGACTTCAATTTGCCCGATCCCTCGGTGCATCCAACGCCTGGATCCATGACTCTGACTCGCCTGATCCCTCGGTTACGCCCGACACCTGGTCTGCGAGTCCATCTTGCCCGATCCATCGGTCGCGATCGACGCATGGATCCGTGACTCCAACTCGTCCGATTCCTCGGCTGTGCCCGACGCCTGGTCCACGAGTCCATCTCGCCCGATCCCTCGGCTATCCCTTGGCTATGCCCGACGCCTGGTCCACGAGTCCATCTCGCCCAATCCCTCGGCTGTCCCTCAACTATGCTCGACGCCTGGTCCGCGAGTCCATCTCGCCCGATCCCTTAGTTGTCCCTTGGCTGCGCCCGATGTCTGGATCTGCGAGTCTGTCTCGACCGATCCCTCGGCATGCTCGACCCCCTGGTTGACGACTCTGTCTCACCTAGTCCCTCGACCGCAACCAAACGCCTGGGACCATGCTCCTAGAAACGATGGGTCAGAATCTAGAAAGAGGAGGCTACACCAACCAAGGTGCACACACACACGCCCGCTGACAAAACCCCCCAGGCGATTCTACCCGAATCACCTGGGGGCATAGGGTACACCCGCGGGTGCGCTCGCGTTTACTCGCTGTCGAAACAAAAAATTCCCCCACTGGCAACACGAAAACCCCCCAGATGATTCTACCCAAATCGCCCGGGGGCTCGGGGGGCTACACCCGCAGGTGCACTCGCGCACACCCGCTGTCAAGACAAAAATCCCCCAGACGATTCTATCCGAATTGCCCGGGGGCTCGGGGGCTCCTGTGGGGTTCATAAACCCGGGGTCCCTCGTGGACCTGCTTCCCAGCAAAAGCTCGGCCCAACAAACGACATTGCAAACAACGCACAACTCCTGGGCCGGCCGAAAAATCAAAAGGCCTAGCTAAAGAAAGGACGACACTCACTTCCGACTCTAGCCTACCTCTCCGACCGGAAGGCCTGGTCAATGAGGAACGACGCTCGCTTCCGACTCTGGCCCGCCTCTTCTACCAGAAGGTCTGGCCAAGGAGGAACGACGCTCGCTTCTGACTCTGGGCCGCCTCTCCGACCGAAAGGCTTGGCCAAGGAGGAACGACGCTCGCCTTCGACTTCGGCCCGCCTCTCCGACCGGCGCTCGCTTCCGACTTCGGCCCATCTCTCCGACCGAAAGGCCTGGCCAAGGAGGAACGCGTGCTCGCTGACTCTGACCCGCGTCTCCAACCGGGGATGCACCGAACCTCTGCTTACAACTCTTCTCTGACTAGCGCAGTCGAAGCCGACTGGGACCAACCGACCGGGGACGCTCACTCGGTGAGGACCTAGGAAACAGGCGAAGCAAGTAAGGCAGGACGCTGAAGTCAAAACCGTAATACCAAGGACCGTACCCTATACACAGCACAGTACCGATAGGGCATGTCAGAAGGGTGCCCTGCCACCTTCCAGGCATGACAGAACCCAAGCAGTGTTATGGGCACCGATGTTTGCCCTACAGTATTGTGGGCTCCCTCAACTCCCATACCAGGGGAACATGATAAAACCACCCACTTGCCTCTAGGCATCAATAGTGTTGTGGGGCGCCGTCATTTGCCATACATGACAAACACGATAGAGCCTACCACATGCGTCTGGGCATCAATACAGTACTGTGGGCGCCTATAATCATCTTGTACCCGATGGCGTGGGCAATAAGACTTAGTAGCATATGCACACACTCTCTCTCTCTCTCACTTGTAAGGCCATCCCCTTCATCTATAAAAAGAGATGTGCTCTCTCCCAATAAGGACAATTTGACCACCAGGATCGATACACGATCGATTCATAGAGTCGAACAACCCATGATTTGAATGATTCCAACAGAGCACACGCTCAAATACTTAGCGCACGTAGGAGCTCCCGTCTCTCTGGCCCTTCGGTCCAGAGTCCGACTAGACCTCTTGCACCCCCCTCATCTTACTCCCTCTCGTTTGTAACCCCATAGCAAACTTCGAGCACCTGGGCTCAGGAATAAAGTAACCGACCGACTAAAACTGGACGTAGGGCACGTTGCCTGAACCAGTATAAACCCTGTGTCATTGAGTGCTAGGCCACATCCGATCACAACATACGGCAAAACTACAAATATTTACGTGTTGGTCACTTTCTGCATCGACAAATAGCGTCACTTGGTGCAACATAGGATGGCATTCGGATAGTATGGCAAGCTATTGAGTATTGAACGAGAGAATTGTAACACCCTCGGTGTTACATTGTAAATCATTTACTAAAACACTGCATGAGCATCGTGTCTATGTGTAAATGCATGTAATATAGAGTGTAGATTAATTTCCGTAACATTCCATTGTCACGTAATATCGCTTAGGGTTTGAAACCAATTTTTATTGAACGAAAAACCCTATAGAACGTATATATGGAACTTTAATAAAGTTAGAAGTACAAACTTTGTAGGTGACGATGAAATACCTATGGTCAAAAAATGAATTGACTAGCTAGCATACCTAATAACTTGGAAATCGAAATTGACGCGAATCCGATCAAGACCGTCAAATTTCTTAAGTCGGAAAATGGTTTGACAAGGCTAAGTTTGGTAATTTTTGTAGAGTGATTGGGTTAAGGAGTGATGGGATATTAGGGCTTGTTTTAGTAGCCTAACATGCCCTCATAAGAATTGCGTAGCTGGTTTGACAATGGAATCAATGATTTGGATTTTTAGAACGCTTTAAAAAGCGTGCATGGCACGTTTTGGGTCGAGTTCCTCACGTTGACGCGGTCACCGTGCTCCTGTGCCGTCGTCGGCACGTTGGCCACGTGCTAGCGCGTGTCTGGCCGCGCCCGGCTGGTCACGGTGGCTGGCTGCCCGGGCGTGCAGTTGCTTCTCCCCACTACCGCGATGTGCGCTGCTGCTGATGTTGCTGCTGGTGCCTTGGGGCTGCCCGCGTTGCTCCGTTGCCGGCTCTGCTTCGCCAGACGCTATCGCCGTTCCGCTCGGGTGTAGTGGCATCCTAGGGCCGCAGCCATCATCGCCAGCACGCGCACGTCCCCTCTGCATCACGTCATCGCATCGCGTGCACCCACGCCGCTTACGTCGCGTCGCCAATGCCGCTGCTGCGCGCGCCTGCTGCACCGGCACAAGGTCGTGTCGTTGTCGGCTTGCCAATTCAGGTGTTACGGCCGCACGAGCCATGCCGACCTCATACAGGCACGTGTAGCCTCCTCTGTGTGCCCTTGTCCTCTTCTATTTAATGGCATCGCGCCGGCGTCACCGAGCCACGCTTGAGCCAGCTCGCTGCGCTCGGTCCAATCCAAGTAATTACGCATGATAGAAGCTTGAAGGGGAGCCTAGCTACGCACCAAGCCCACCCACTACTGCAGCCATACCGTGTCGAGTCTCAATTTGAAGCTTCCCTCGCCATCGGCCACCTTTAGACCGAACGGATCCAATTCGTCTTGCACCATCCAATCCTGAGGCACTATGTCTTCGCCTTGATCCCCTCCACCCCCCTACGCACCCCATTTGCACTGCTACTGCCATCCCGGCATTGTTGACACGATCGCGCCATCGGAGTCCATCGCGGAGCTTGCCGCGTGCGCGTGGCCTGACGCACGCGGCCAGTCCCCGGTCAAGCCACGGCCACAAGTAGCTTCGGGGTGAGTTGCTGATGCCCATCCTTTGGTTCTTTCACTTCGGTTGTGCCTTGGCTCACGAGAACGCGACTACCGCCACCGTAGGGTGTCCGTCGTCGTGGAGAGAGCCCCTGACCACTTCGTGTTTGCATCTAGGTGAGCATCGGCTCCTTAGGGGCGGGGGGCTCCTGCCCGGCCGAGTGCCATTGCCGCTGCGTCGGTGCGCGCGCGGGTGCCCGGGGACCTGGCCGTTGTGAAGATAGATTGTTCCGAGGACTTGATTGCTTAAGTCTAGACTGTTGGAATAGTGCTGTAGACTGTGGATTGATTTGGTACAAGCACGGGGACGTTTTCACAAATGTGCCGAAGCGCACGGGCCTCCCCGTTGTGGGCCGTTGCCGCACGGTTGGGCCGCGTCGGTGGGTCGCGTGCGCGCGCGAGCTGCGAGTGCGTGGGCCGCGTCACTCGTAGTGGGCCGCGCAGGTTGGATTTGGTTTTCCTTTTCCAGAGAATTAGTAAATGCTTTTTAATTTAGTTTTGAGCCGATCTTTAAAAAAATATAGTAAATGTTGTAGGTGTCCAAAAATAGTGAAATAAAATTTGTTAGGTTCACAAAATGTGATCTATCTGTTGGTGTAGTTAGTTTATAGTTATCTGTGATAATGATAGATTCATTAATTCATCTAGGAAAGCTTAGTATTATTGGATTAATAATTATAGGAATTTTTGTGGCAAATTGGTAATAGCTTTGACCATAAAATTTTTACAGTAGGTTCATTATATTATTATGTGCTCACTATAATTTTTGTAGCCTTAGAAGAGGTTGATAAATAGGGTAGCTAGTACTCCTTGTTTTATCGTATATATAGTAAATCGATGTTAAGAATAGGGATGCCTTTAGTTGCTAAGATAATACATGCAATATTTCATATTTATTAAGTGGTAATAATAGGTAACTTAGCATCTTAGTCGGTAGAGCTAGCTTAGTAGCTTGATAGATGTATTCTTATTTTAAGAGTTGCTGTTGCCGTATTAATAAGTGTTGCATCATCATTTCATGCATGTAGATAATGAGTTGGTAGAGTTCGTGTCTGTGGGTGAGCAGGAGTACAAGGAGATCATCAAGGACTACGAGGAGGAGATTCTCATACAAGAAGGAGCCCCGGAGCCATCAGTTGCTGACTTTGTTGACATCCCGCCTGCCTAAGGCAAACCCTGGTGCATAACTCTTATTTTGAATGATCACTGAATATATATATGATATGCATTTACGTTACAGGTATTTTATGGAAACTACATACATAGATATACCTACCTATGAGTCCTACTAGCATAGGTCGAGTAGTTGCTATGCTCAGGATTTCGGTAGCGTGAGTAACCTGTCGTTACTCGCAATAGGTGATTATTATTATCACTCATGATAAAAATGGTGAAAGGAAAATAGAGTCCAGGCAGGGATATGGTCTGGGTATTGGTGGGTATAAGAGGTTGCGTCCTGCGGCCAACGGGGCATAGCTTGGTTACACTGTTTCCCTGTCTGTGTTGGTTAAAGACCGGCCGTTGCATTGGGTTCTAGGTGAGTCACAGACTTATTATCCTGAGCACATACTTATGTATGGGTGCAGGGAAGGCTCATTGCTCTCTGGTCGTGGGTTCCGGCTCTTTCCTGACCGACTGATTGGAGATGGGGATGGTGAATGTCTAAGCACCGCACTGAGTTCGGGACTCAGGAGCGGAGGCTTGGAGTCCAAGTTTGGACGGGGACCTGGACCTCATGTCAGGAGAGTGGTGGATTGGTCCTACTTGTGCCTAGGGTACAAACGGAGCATGTGTTTCGGAGTACCCAGTTGGGCACATTGATTCATGAATCGCCGGACGATCTGGTACGGCTTGTCTACAGTCTAGCACCGTAGTAAGAACTAAAAGATGAAAATGTGGTGAAATAGAACTGTTTGCTCAACCCTTGCTTGAAAGTAGAACATGAGCTTACATAGAATGGTTAGATAATGAACTAATCATGGCTGTTAATAATAAGCATACATAAGGATTCACTATTAGTGTTGCTTTCCGCAAAAAGAAAAATCAGCAAACCATAAAGCTTATCATATCTCTTGGAGTCGGAAAATTATTCCCACTAGTCGGATAAGTCTTGCGAGTACATTATGTACTCAGGGTTTATTTATCCCAGTTGCAGGTACAGCTTGAGGAGTAGCCGTTGTATGAAGGATTTTTCTGGTGTGCACAAACAGATCATTGTATATTATCGATAGATGTTTCTTTTTATTTCGCTGTTTTATTTCCGCACAGTGAATTTGGTTATGTAATAATGTATTTTAAAGAACTCTGGATGTATGAAATGAACTAGGTAATATAAACTCGTTCTCATTATTGGATCCTGAGGGAAAATATGGATTATTCGCGCTCTCCCTTGTGGTGTGCTCAACGGAATCCGCTCGATGTAGCTCGTTTTCGGGGTGTTTAATGTCTAGTGATAGACGAGCGCCTCTAAAGGTGTGTTATTTCGGACGGTTCTGCCACAAGAATGCTCCGTTGTGAATGGAAATAAAGGGCATGCTTGGTTTCCGGCCCAAATTTGCCATGCTAAAGATTTGACAAGCCAAAGTTAGATAAAAAATTTATCATGGATTTAGCAAGCTAAATGTGAGAAATTAACAAATTTTAGTAGCAAGTCAAAATAATATAGTTTACCAAATCTTTGATTTGGTATATTTTGGAAGACAACCAATCAATCCCAAAAATAATAATGGAACTGACTTCCAGCTTTGCATGTTCAGGGCTCCCATGATGCACCGTCAGTATTGCCACAAACCTCTTTTTTTTTAGAAAAAAAGAAACATTGCCACGAATTTACGCGGTGGTAGAACATAGTACAGAGAGGGCAATACTTTTGAGAACAGAGACCGTAAGAATTGTTTGAAATGGTACAGTACTCGTAAAATGCTGCAGGCTGGATGGCTGCTTTCTCGTAGCATGGGCCACTTGCAGTTGCCGCTGCGCACGCAGCAACGCGAGATGTTCACCCCCTGCAACGCACGTCCCAGACCTCCTGTCCTGCATCAACTTGTCCGCTCGTTGCATTGCTGGGCTGCTGCCGAATCGGAGCTCCAGCCCGGCGTGGGGGCAATCCAGTCATTTTCGCCGCGAAGATCCTTTCAAATCGTGGCTTTTCACGGAAAACGAGAAACACCGCACCCTTTCCTTTCTTCACTTGTCGTGGAGAGAATTCATGGGACCCATTAAAAAAATATCGCAATCTCCCGGTAAGTTGTCAAAAAAGTTTAACGGATTTCAGTGTCACTGTTTTAATTTTTTTTTCTCCATATTATTGTCATCAGATTGAGCTTTAACGATGTCGAACTACATGTGTCGAAAAGTCGAAAATATCCTTAAATCTAAATATGTCATTAATTTTTTTAGTATCTCGACGACTTCAAATGGAAAAACTCAAAACTATAAAGTTATAGATCTCATCGAGATCTATAACTTTTATATAAAAATTATTTTCTTTTAATACCACAAAAACTATGGTTTTTCTAAGATATATTAATCATATCAAATCATATCTTTTTTTGGAATTAAATGAAAATAATTTTTATATGAAAATTATAGAAAGATCTACAACTTTATAGATCATTTGAAGTCGTTAAGATCTAAAAATTCTAGTTTTAAGTTTTTTCATTAAAAAATCGATAAGATGTTGCATGAAATAAAAAAAAAGTTAGGCCTTGTTTAATACCCTCAAAATTCTAAATTTACTCTCTCCAGAATAGTTTTTGACATTAAATTTTACACATGCAGTTTGACACCATTAAAACCTAATATGAGGAAATATTTATCAAATGCGAAAGTGCTACTATTCATCGGGTTAAAAAAAAAGTTAGAGTAATGTTGTTGAACTTTTTCAGTAACTTATATGGGATTACGATTTTTTTTTTTTATGGCTCGCACCGAATTCCCCCTCGTCGTGCACCCGGCCTTTTTCCTCCCGACGCCTTCTCCCTCCGACCAACACCTTCCACAGACCCAAAGCACCCGACCGTTGCCGCCTCCGCCCGAGGAAAAGAGAAGAGAGAACCCCCCGTCCGTCAACATCCACATCCCTCCATCCACGCGCGCACGTTCACCGGCGGCCCCTCTCTTTCCGTTCGGTAGGAGGGCCAATCCGATCCCCTAGGCCTGAGCGTCCTCGATGTCGGCGCGGCGGGCGGCCAAGAGCCAGCACGCGGCGGCGACGCCGAGGATCATCAGCCTCAACCTGGCGAGGAGGTCGGGCGGAGGGAGGCCCAGCCGGGGCGCGGGGCGCGCGCAGCCCCGCCCGCCGCCGCCGCCGGCGAGGCCGGTCAACCTCGGCGCGCTGTTCGAGATGGAGCGCCGTGTGCTAGGGCTGGAGTCGGCGCCGGCGTTGCCGCCGCCGTGCTCCCGGGCGGCGCCGCGGTCGCAGGAGGACGCCGAGGAACAGGAGGAGAAGTGGCGGTTCCAAGCGGAGATCCTCCGCGCCGAGTGCAACTTCCTCCGCATGGAACGCGAGGTCGCGCTCCGCAAGCTCGACCGCCACCGCGGCCAGATGGAGGCCGCGCTCAAGTCCGCCGTCGAAACGCTCGTATCGGTAATACACACGACGACACAACAGTCACGGGCCATTCCGACTAGTCATCGCCTCAATCAAAGTACCGCATGTTGTGCACCGACATGATGATATTCTCATATGGGTGCCACCACAGGGGAGGAAGAAGATGGACGGGAAGGGCGACGTCGGCGTGGCGGCGGCGCTGGACGAGGGGATCGAGGACCTCGAGGAGATGATGGAGGAGCTGCGGGTGGAGAAGGAGAGCGGGAGGAGGGCGATGAGCGGTGTCCGTGAGCTGCAGCGGAGCCACGGCAGGAACTTCGATCGGCAGGCGTCCTCGCTCCGCCGGCGCCTCGAGAAGATGCTGCCCGCCGACCCCGAGCCCTGCATCAAGGACATCCGCGAGATCGCCCTGTCCGTCCCCGCGCCACCGCCACCAGCGGCTGAGCAAAGCGACGGCGATGAACGCGTCCACAGCGCCAACACCTCCGATGTAAGTCGCCCCGGTATTAATACGTAGTAAAGCGCAATGATGTTGTGTCACTGTTTCAATCTCTTTGCCGATGACTAACGTACATTGTATGCTCTGCAAACTTGAAGGTGGAAATGCTGAGGATGAAGATGGAGGGGATGTCAAAGGGCATGCGCGAGCGGATGGCGGAGTACACCCGGCGCCTGGAAGCCGTCGCCTCCGGCGACAACACTGGCTGCCAGTCAAGGAAATGCGGCAACCGACACAGCCGAAAGGCGAGCGCGAGCAGCCAGAGAAGCTGGAGCGGCGGAAGCACCGCGAGCAACGGCAACGCGCCGTCGACCCTCGACGCCGGCCAGCACGGCCGCAGCCGCCAGAACGTGGCGGCGGAGAAGCGTCACCAGCAGCACATGGTACGATTCAAATTTGCTCCGCCGCACTGTTCATAACACAGTTTATTAGCTTCTTCATTACTCTAGCTTCGATATTCCTCGTTTTCTCGGGAAGCAAGATTAGAAGTACCAAGCGAATCGCGGGGCTAGCCTTGGGCGCCCGAATGTCGTTGACCTTGGGGCACTGCTGATCAACGACGCACACTCCACTTGACGCCATTATCAATCCACGATTAAGTCGGTTTTTGTCTCATCCGGGTTGATCAGGGCGAGTTTTGAAATTGCCTACAGCACCGGATGCAGACATGAAGTGCAGGCCGTTGCTGTACCGTGGGGATCACTTGTACAGGGTTTTGCACTGGCCACTGGGTTTGTAGGGATATGAGTAATTGGCCGATGATCCCCTGGGGCCACGGATCTATGGATTGGCACGTTGCTATCAGCACCTAATGCATTATGGCCATAATATGGGTTCCTTCTCGGACTGATACTATGCTGCTGGTAATAATCACTGTTTTCTTTTGCTGTGGAGGATGGGACCATGTTGTGAGAAACTTGGCACTTTTAGCCAGGCTTATCTTTGCTTCACCTCGCTACTACTCGTAGTGGAGGATATAGCATTCAAAAGATAGCTTTAGCATGTGTTCCCCTGATTTGAACCGTCGATGATTGCGATACGGCCCAAGCTGTCAGTGACTCTGCATGTCTGCATCATCGGCGCCGGTGGTCCAGTGGTTCTTGGGCCTGGGCCAAAAAGTTGTAGCTTTTCGTTAGTTCTGTTTGTTACTGCTCATCTGAGACGTGGGCCAAAAAGTTGTAGCTTTTCGTTAGTTTTGTTTTTGCGGGTGCTCATTTCTAGACCGCATCTGCACTTGCACTGCATGCATATGTGTCTTGTCTGCATGGCTGCATCTCGTCCAACAAATGTTTTTGTGAGTACTAGTCACTTGGCTTCAAGAATGGTGATGCCGTTACCGTAGCCGCACCTTATTGTTTTGGGATGAAAGATTCGCCTTCAATGGGGAAGTTTGAATACATGCCCAAAAAAAAAACTGACCAGCAAATTTGAAACTGCAAGGAGGTGAAGTTCAGCAATCAGTTAAGACAAACTAGCACGTGCCAGAGCAGGAACTGAAGTACTACCCACTTTGGCAAAGGCGTATACGGTATACATAGCTTTGATGCCACAAGCTGGCACGTGATCTATCACAGTATCTGTACCAAGTATGAGATTCACATAGGAGATGAGAAAGCAAAGTTTTTCCTGGCTAGTTCAAAAGGTCTGGGCCAGGCTTAGGGACCAGGGGCATGTGTTCGTCGAGTTGCTTTCGCTCCGACTGCTTCGTATCAACTAGACCATGTCTGCTCACCAGCTGATGTGCATATCACAGCATATGCTTGCTCTGCGTGCATATAGATAGACTGAAGTTGGTTGGGTTTCCAATTCTGAATGGCAATCCAGTACTATGCATTGACAGGAAAGCCAGTTGGTGAGGCAATCAATTCAAATCTGAAGCAACTGGTACTCGGAGAAAGCTGTGTTTATTATTGATAGTTGTAGGCTTCGCTTTTGAGGAATAGCAATGCTTTCGAATTTTATCGACACATACTGGATAAACTTTATGGCATTCTCCCGCCTGCACCCTCTGCTTCTGCCCCTATGTCCCAGTGACGCTTCTTGCATATATTGTTTGCTCACTGAATCATTTGTCGTCTTCAGGCTAAAGTCAAGCTAAATCTACTCATATTGCTTGCAGAAAGTTTAGTGGTAACTGTTCCTTTTTCCCAGCAGATTATGGCTGAAGAGTGCAAATTGGTGGTCTCGGCAAGTTGCTGCGACTGCAGGGAAATCGTGTGGAAGATAATGGAGCAAGTAAAGGCAGAATCTGATCAATGGACTGAGATGCAAGATATGTTGGAGCAGGTGAGGTTGGAGATGCAAGAGCTGCAATCTTCCAGAGATACATGGCAGCATCGGGCTATGGCTTCTGACATCAGTCTACGCTCCTTGAATTCTCAAGTAAGTAGAGGTTATAGCTATGCTTATGCCTTCATAATTGAATTTATTCATGTCAAATGAAAATGGACTGAAGTACTGTGCGTAGATCAAGTAAAAACTATTTTGGATGGGGTATTTTGGTGTCTGACTCATGGTAAAGAAGATGCTGCATTGTGAAGGCTGTGGACCTGTGGTGAATTGATGACAACACTTACTGAAAGTCTTATTTTGACACTGAAAATTTTACAGCATTTAGTACCATAATTCTTAATAATTCTGTTGAACTGCACTATTTGTCGAAAAGAACTGTAGAATTACTGTTTCTGACAGTGAAATAGTGGAGATTCCGACATATTCTGTGTAATGCTATATTTTTTTGTTGCTCTTTTGTGAGTGTTATTCAAGGTCTATGGATTGCAATATATGAATCTGGTCGCTAACTTCTAAAAATTATTATCAGATAACTAATCTAGTGATACAGTAGTTGTATGTCAAAACTTTACATTTTCTATTTTCAAATACATCGCTAACATTTTTTTAGGAATTTCACCACCTCAGATTCTAAAGTATCTCTTATTTTAAATAAAAAAGAAGGCATTAAACCTGACATAATAGTACTTGTTTTAGTATTTCTACTGGAAATAAAATGGTAGCCTGGACCGAAGACTAGTTATTTCTCTAGTTCATAATAAGTTGAACGCAGCATTTCTTTGTGTTTATCAGTGAAGTTCTGAGCCCTGAATGCTTCTGGCATTGAGCTTTTTAATATCAAATTATCAATGTGTTCCCGAAGTATCCATTTTGTCAAGGCAAAATTGGTTGTGTAGCATCCAAAGATCGCGATCTCCGTAAAATACCACCGAAAGTTTGGCGCCCGTAAAATACCACTGAAAGATTGAACCGTGAACTGAGAGTAGCATTCTGTTAAAATGAAGTCACGGGAGAGGATGACGCCTCCGTCGCGCCGTGACGCGATGGTGGAGCCATGAAGTCGGCCTTCCACTTTAGGGAGCACGCCATCGCTGCGCTTGCTCACTCCTGCCGATAGGACTATGGAGGCGCCAGGCGTGGGCTCAGAGAACCGCTACACTAGCGCTGATTTGAGCACGCCTCTTGCCGAGTTGAAGTGAGTGGTGGAGTTCGGCGGGAGACGCCCGCGACGGGCCCGGACCATGGCCCTATCGAGCGGCTTGAGACGAGACCGCCGAGGCACCGGGGATGACGCTAGATTGTCGAGGGTGGAGCAAGTCGGCCTTCCACTTTAGGGAGCACGCCATCGTCGTGGCGCCGATGTGGAGGCGCCGGCTGCTGATTTGAGCACCTCGGCGCGCAGTGGTGGATCAGCTGGTGGGAGCGCCCGCCGCTGGCGGGCGTGGCGATGGCTCGGAGCCTCAGGAGACGCCAGCAGAGGAGGAGGAGGGCGGCGGCGTGTGGCTATCATGTGGATGACGCGCGCCGCGCGCGACGAAGCTGTGCGGAGTCGAGCCCGACAAGAGAGGAGGAGGAGGGCGGCGGTCGTCGGAAGCGGAAGACGGAGTCGAAGCAAGCAAAGACGCGCGGAAGAACGTGAGGCGAGGGCGCAATGCGCGAACGCCTTGATGTCACCGGCGGTTGAGGACGTTCACTGTAGGGCCTCGTCCTCCTCTTCCATCCCACGAGGTTACAGGAACACTGATCAGATGGGGAGAGGCGTCGCGCTGGGGGGACTGGCGGGGCGAGAGCCGGACGGCAAGGACGTGCGCAAGCATGGGCGCTGCGGCACGTGGTGCCGGTGGTGCCGCAGGAGCCGTTCCTGTTCGCGGCGTTCCGTCACTTCTGTCGCTTTATTTTAACGTAATACTATTTTCAGTTCACGGTTCAATCTTTTGGTGGTATTTTATAAGAAAGCAAAATTTCGATGGTATTTTACGGAAATCGTGATCTTTCGATACTACCCTACCCTGCCAATTCTCCTTTTGTCGATGTCCGTCAGTGAGATAGTCAATCTAATCGTAAATTTTCGACATGTGGCAGATACTGGAGTGGAAAAATCGGGCACAAGCGTCCGAACAGCGTGTGGAAGAGCTGCATAGGAAGATTTCAGAGCTCGAAAGCAAGCTACACACTTTCAAAGCCCACTTACCAACCCCAGCTGCTATTCCTATTCCTAACCAAAACCAATGGTCAGATGCGTGCAAGATGGAGAACCCAAGAGCAAAGCCTCAGCACCAGCGATCCCAGGAACCCGGCAAGGAGGAGATCAAGAAGCACGTCCTCATCTGCCGCGTGAAGCACTCACCCAGCAGCGTGCTCCCGAAGCGGTCGCCATTCCAGGAGATCGGCAACATCAGCTTGCCGCGGCATCGGTGAGGACCGAGGAGCATGGGTGGCGGTGTGTTCTGTGACCTGAGTGAGTGATGGGCTGCTGCGGCGAAACTGCGAAGGATTCAGGCGTAAGCGGAAGAGAGAACTCTTTCAGTTTGGCGTCCACAGTAGCATCGATCAGCATCTACGTAATAAATAAATTTATTTATGACCCACTGATGAGTAACGAGGCCTGACTTCTCGTCAGATCGGTAGTAATAATTATAAGTAGTCAGTAAGTGAGCTGAGAGCCTGAGACGGAGTTAATTTGCCCGGAGTACAGTGTCGACGAATAGCGTCCTATTTGCTTGGCTTATAAGTCGTACTCAACAAATTAGTCAACGGTGCTTTCAGTCATGGCTTAACAGCCAAGCGAACATGGCATAGGTCAGATATGTATGTAACGGCTTCTTTTTGCTAATATATGTGCAGTTTTGTTCCTGCTCCATCTAATTTTCCAATTTTTGCTCATTGTGTTCTATGACTACGTGATTTGATGATGTCGGTGTATGAGCTCGAGTCAAATTCCGAATCAACTTAGCTTTAAAATGAAATTTCATTATGTATAATGACGCAAGTACAAGTAACAATGGCAACTGAGGCTTTGTTGGATTTGGAGCGAAATATATTACAGGTACAGCATCCATATGCATCTGATCTAGCTCGTGGTCGTGGATCGGCAATGGTATCGATGAATACAGCACCAAGTTAGTGATTAATCATAGAGAGCCAAGCACAGTACGTGCACACGAGCTTCTGAGAGATGTACACGTACACGGCGAAGGAGAAGCTCATGAGCGTGACGTCCTTCCAGTCCCCCTTCTGCTTGGGGCTCAGGCTCTCCCGCGCCGCCATCCCCGCCTTCACCACGTCGCCGCGCAGCCTCTCGGCCGTGGCAGCCCACCATGGGGTCTTCTTCTCACCACCACCTCCTCCTCTACCGCCGCTTGCTGGCGGCCCGGACGGGAGGCGACTTTGGCAGAGGAAGTAGGATCTCGGCCTAGACACGGCGCTGCTACATCGTCGCCGGCAGCCTTCCGAAACATGTGGAGTGGTCCTGGTGGTAAGCATGCCCAGGGAAGCCATGCATGAACGCGTGGACGGTCGATCAGATCTAGCTTGTGGGTTGGGGATGGGGTCGTCTGTTGATCTTTCCAGGGAGAACGGATAAGTAGGCGCAGACTATGAGAGGAGGAGGAGAAAGGACAGCGACATGTAAGCGTGGCATGTAGTACCTGAAGCAGAGCAGGCGGTTGCCCGAAGCAAGTTCACGCTGTAGTGATCGTGAATTCGTGATTCAAATGTGAAACTTGGTCAGACATCCGCAACATTCCGTTGAGTGTTTTGTTTTTCTTCAGATCATGAAAGTTATCCAAACGAGACGTTCTTTGTTGTTTTCTGGAAGGTAAATCCAAAGGAAATAACGGGAAAAATGATGGAACTAAAAATATCTACAGTTGTTTCCTGAACTCGTGGCCAAGTTTGAAAACCTCAGACTTCAATACTGAAATCAGAAGTCGTTAACTTTTAAAACTGGACAAAATAGTAAAATGCCCCCCTTAACTATTTTAAAGTTGTTTCTTTGCGAATTATTTTAAAGTTGCTCTCGTGTGGTTTTGGTTGATGTGATATGTAAGCCCTACATGTTACTCCCCACGTCCTATAAATAATGTAAATCTCGCTTCACAAGAGCTCAAATAATCTAAAATTTGACTAAATTTATAGAAAATATTATCTACATTTGAATCTTCAATTAAGTTTATTATGAAAATATATTCCATGATTTATCTAATGATACTTATTACGTATCATAAACATCAATGCTCTTTCTTATATATTTGGTCAAAATTAATTGACTCCTTGAGAGATGAGATTCATGTTCTTGTTTTGGGACGGGCGGACAATGTTTTTTTAGCCATGTCATATTTTATTGAATATTTAAGCTTTTAAATGATCTTAAATGAAGCAATTTTAACAAGAAATATTTCGATCTCATCGAGCACTACAACGTTGGTATAGAGAGTCTCTCCATTCAATTCAATGTCATTTGAAAAATTAACATTTTGAATTTCAAACTCTAATAACTTAAAAGCAAATAACTAGGCACCCAAACAATCTTAAAAAAATGATCAGTTACAAATTTGTAGATCGGGTTGAGGGCACACCTCTAGTATAGATCATATTAACATCCGAGTGGTTTGAAAAATGTTAAAATATGAAGTTCAAAATCCTTTAACTTAAAATAAATATTTACACATACAAAAAAATCTGTCAACTACAAAGTTGTAAATCATATTGAGATCTACAACATTTGTGTATATTATGTCAACATCCTGAAGTGGTTTAAAAAAAATCAAAAAATTAAATTTCAAAATCTGATAATTTATAGCAAATATTTGGGCATCTAAGTGATATCAAATAAAAAAGTTGTCACTTGCGAAGTTGTAGATCACATTGATCTTTATAATTTTGATATACAATATCTTTATAAAAAGTATGAACTTTTTATATATAGAAAGAAAGACGACATGACATGTGAACCTCTTTTACATCATCAAAACCATGTAAGAAACTATTTTGAAATGGTCAAAAGGAGTATTTGTCATGTTTCAAAAGTTAAAAGATGTATTATTTCTACTAGTATTGGATTCTAGTATTGGAGCTTTTTTTTTTGACTGGATCTAGTTAAATGGGCCTCAGCTGAGTTTAGTTTCTCCCAGAATCCAAAATTTTTTGCTAATACCCATCACATGAACTCAGCGAGTTAAATCTTTTAAGCCTAAATAATCCATAATTGAACAATTTTTACCAAATATAAACGAAAATGCTACAGTAGCCAAAAGCAAAAAAAAAATTCGGAACTAAACACGCCCTTAGTGTTATTGATGTTAACCACTGGAAGTGATGGGCCGTCACTTTAGAAAGGGTTACACAAGTTCTTGGGCTCTTAGCCAATGGTGGGCAGCCCGTCCGAGATGTGTCCGGGAACGAAGCCCGACCCAACTACTTTCTCCATCGGGGGAGCGCGGACTGCGGATGACGCCATGACGGACCCTGGAGGTCAAAAAGGTCCAAGCGGCGATTCCTCTTCTCTCCGACCTAGGGAAGCAGCAGTCAAAAAGCTGACCCACACCTCCCCCACTCTCCGACTCGTCCCACCCACGAGGCATCAACTCACCTCCCCGCCGCATCCCATCACTCACCACCACCTCGACCACACCCACCACCACCGCCACCCTATCCCGCGCGTCCACGCTCCCGTCCTCCCGCCACGCGCCGAGCGGCTGCGGCGCCGACCCGCGCTGCCTGTTCCGCCCGCGCGCCCCGGATCTCGCGCCCTGCGCTTTGCCAGTCCGGAGCTCTCACGTGGAGTGGACGCAGACTGCACGTCTCCACCCACACCTCCACATCTTCTCTGTACCGGGCCCCTGCTCGGTCGATGACGGCGGGCCCTGGCGAGCCGCACGCCCGAAAGTCAGTGGCACGCAAGCCGCTTGGCGCCGGGGACGCAGGAGCCGCGTGTCCGGTGTCCCTGACCCTAGCCCCCTACCCACCACCTTCGGCGGTAGAAACCGGGGCATTTCTCTGTTACCGCGGTGAGCCGGGGGAGAAATCTCGGACCCGGGTCCAAATCCAGGCGACGGCCATTGACTGCGACCTAGAGGCAGTGGCCGGGAGCGAGCGAGAGGAGTGACTCGGAAGCAAGCGGAGGCGGCTAGAGACGACGAGAGGAGAGGGACGGCAGCGGATGCGGATGCGGCTGGAGCGGTGACCATCTCGCGCACGCCTTTCCCCGTGAGCGCTGCTCCTGGCTTTCCTTATCTCCCCTGAGCAACCCCACCCGCACCCTTCTCGGTGAATCCGAGGGCCGGGGTTGGTTTCGGCGGCGGCATGAAGCGGCAGAGGTCGTTCGGCGACGGCCTGGACGACGACCGGCGGAGGTTCTACGACCGCGGGCCCCCGCCGCCCCCACCGCCGCGGCGCCCGCCGCGGGAGTACGAGGGCGACAGGTTCGATCGCCGGAAGGGGTTCGGTGGCGGCGGCGACAGGTTCCACGACAGCCGGTACCGAGAGTACCCCTCCCCAAGGGAGTATGGTGGGGACCGGGCGATGCACCGGTCCGAGAGCTTCTCTGGCTTCCGCCGGGAGTTCCCCAAGGGTTTCCGGTCGGAGCGTGACAGGTCGCGGCGGGATGGTGACGGCAGCTCGACGTGGCGTCCGCCGCGAAGCGGGTGGAGGGACGCCGAGTGTATTGACGAGTACAGGGCACCCGCCAGGCTGGGAGCGCCATCGCTGCCTGGGCAGCCGCGGCGGTCGCGGTCACGGTCACGGTCACGGTCGCCCAGTGAGCCGAGAAGGAGGTTTGAGGTTGCCAAGACAGAGAAGCTGAGGAATCACACTGCCGGCGTCAATGAGGTGGAGGAAGGGGAGCTCGCATCAGATGCTGAGCCCAAGGCCAGGCCTGCTGCCGTGGAGCATCGGAAGCAGGTTGAGCCAAGCCGTGTTAAGGAGAAGGGGCTGGAGCAAGGTAAGGTGAAGAAATTGAATTCTGGGGTCCAAGCAAATTTGGGAGGTCAAGCTAATGGAGCCTCTAGTGCATCTGATGCTGACAATGCAGCGAAGGAGGAGGAAGGCAAGAAAAGGGATGGTATACTGCTGGCTGAAGCAATGGATGAAGCGCGTGAGAAGTCTTCAACGATGGTTACAGAGGAAGTCAGTGGAGGACATGAGGTACAAGCACTATGTGTGGCTACCACTGATGCTAGTAAGTTTGGGCTAACCACATCACCCATGCAGCAAGGAGTGCTGCAGGAGGAAGTGAAGCCAGAAGAAGAGACTACCAATTCGGTTGACATGGTTGGGGAGAGCACTTCCTCTACTATGCTGAAGGAGGGTACTCAGGAAGAAGCAACAACAAGAGATAAAACTAACAATGATACTGATGAAGTCAGAGAGAGTGCTTCATCCAGTTTTAGTCAAGCTGCGCAGGAAGTGATGGCATTACACAAGACTGCCAATGCTGCT
This sequence comes from Miscanthus lutarioriparius, assembly GCA_904845875.1. Taxonomy (NCBI): domain Eukaryota; kingdom Viridiplantae; phylum Streptophyta; class Magnoliopsida; order Poales; family Poaceae; genus Miscanthus; species Miscanthus lutarioriparius. The sequence continues at coordinate 17,989,120 of CAJGYO010000002.1, forward strand.
ATTGAGGTTGCCAAGAGCATTTCACCTCTCATGCAGCAAGAAGTGCTACAGGATGCAGTGTTGGAGTTAGACAGTACTGCCCATGCTGTTGATGAGGTTGTGAATAGAGCTTCCTCTGATATGCTGCAGGAAGTTCTTCAGGAAGAAGTGATGCAACATGATGGAAGTGCCGATGTTGTTGATATGGTTGATACTGGCACTTCTGATCTGCCGCAGGAGGCAATGCAGGAAAAAACGATAATATTGGATGGAACTGCCCATAATATCGATACTGTAGAACCGGTCAGTTATTCTGGTATGCTTAAGGAAGCCATGCATGAAGGAGAGCTGACAATGGATAAAACTGCCATTACCACTGTTGTAGCAGAACAAAGTAATTCATCCGATATGGTGGAGGAAGTGATGCTCGGTAAAGCAGTTGTGCGAGAAGTAACCTCCAGTGCTGTTAATTCAATTGGCGAGAGTAATATGTCTACTGGGCTGCAGGGAGAGGTGATGGTTTCTCAAAACCAACAGGCTCCTGAAAGTAAAGAATTTAAAAAATTAACTGCAATTGGAGAGATGGATGAGCCAACAGAAGATATCACATCTCAGCCTCTAGAAGGGGAACTTGAGATGCATCATTGTGGGAAAAGAGGTACATCAGAGGAAACCATGATAGTAGAAAAGGAGGCATCTGTTATGCATGAAAATGTTGAGAAACAAGTAAAAGGATTTGATATCGAGGCCAAATCTGACTGTGCCCATATGTTCCTTAAACAAACGAAAGAACATGCTGGGGGTAGTAAGGAAGAGGTTTCCAGTACAAATCTAATGACAAGGGAGATGACTGAAGATAAAGGAAATGGCATAGCATTTGATGTCCTTAGTAAGAAAGTTAAAGTAGATCATTCAAGTTCACTGGGAAGAGGTCTTGAATCAACATTGCAGCTTGGGGCAGAACCAACACAAACATCAAAATCTGCTTCAACCACTGTTGTAAAGACAGAACATGACACAATCAAGCTAGAGAAACTTGATTTGTCATTGAGCTTATCAGTTTGTTTACAGAATTCTGGATCTAAGTCTTCGATTCCTAAAGCTGCTTCTTTAGTCCATGCAGCATGCTCTCAGCCATTACCGTCATCATCTTTCCTCACTAACTCAGATGGGTTCCCAACTTCAATACCATTGACCAATTCTCAAACACTTGGTCACAATCCTAGTTGCTCACTCACCCAACAGTCATTAGACAATTATGAGCATTCAGTAGGCAGCAAACCTTTCTTTATGGGAGTTGATCAGACGAGCAATCACACAGGAAGGCAAGCTCAGCTATCTAGTGAATCTACACAGAAGGGGAGTGCTACCCCACTCCTTCAGAGAGTACTCCAAAATGGCCATATGGCAGATAATAGCACTTTGGCTGGGATAAAAGGGCATAACAGCGGAATATCCACTGACCTACAGAGACAAATCCCAGGAGTTTTGTCGCCAACACATAGTCGTGGTTCTCACGACTCTGGATTGGAACATAATAGACATAGAAGGCAACTTACAAGAGAGAGAAGTAGCAACAGCCTTCCAAGGGGTGAACGGCAGGAGGAGGGACAACTTGTCATTAATGGTGCTGGTGTCATTGAGAGGATTATTTCCAAGGTTGTTTCAGAACCTTTGCATCTTACAGGAAGGATGCTTCAAGAGATGACAGAAAATTCTATAACTTATTTGAGGGAGGCCATTTCTGAAATCATAGTTGATCCAGATAAAAGAGGACAAATAATTGCTTTGCAGGAGGCACTCAAGAAAAGATCTGACTTGAATATTGATATGTTGCGATCATGTCCACGTCTGTTGATGGAGATACTTGTTGCTATAAGGACTGACCTTCCATATTTTATAAAGAAAAGTAGTAGTGTTGCTACATCTAATTTGGTTGACATTTTTCTCAACTTGAAATGCCGAAATCTCTCATGCCAAAGCATTCTGCCAGTGGATGATTGTGATTGTAAGATTTGTCAGAGGAAGACTGGTTTCTGTAGTTCTTGCATGTGCATTGTCTGTTCAAAGTTCGACTCAGCGTCTAATACTTGTAGTTGGGTTGGTTGTGATGTATGTCTTCATTGGTGCCACACAGACTGTGGCCTACGCCACTCTCTTATTCGAAAGGGGCAAAGTGCTTCAAGGGCATATGGAACTACTGAGATGCAGTTTCACTGTGCTGCCTGCGGACACCCATCAGAGATGTTTGGTTTTGTGAAGGAAGTATTTCGAACATGTGCGCGGCAATGGAGGATCGAGATGCTGGTTAGAGAGTTACAATATGTAGAAAGAATTTTTTCTGCAAGTGATGATGTAAGGGGCAAGAGGGTCAGGGACTTCGTGAAGCAGATGCTAATTAAGTCAGAAAACAAGGCTTATCATCCTGAAGTTGTCAGATGTGTCATTGCATTCTTTTCTGGTAAGCTACTTCAACATAGTTAACATGTCGTTTAAGCTTCTTTTTTATTGTGTTCCATGCGATGTTTTCTTCTTTGGGAGAAATAGGATTAATAACTGGGTTACTGCCACTTGTTGCTTGATCTACATAGCTAGAGTAATAGACTGGCTTGTGGGCTTTCTAGTTTACATAATGTGGACCACTGAAAATGGCATCACCCAACTCATAGTTCATACTTCATAGCACCACTAGCAAGGGTTACAAAAGCTATCTGATGAGTGCCTTGGGCCAAAAGACCACTGAAGTGGCATCATCATCCAACTCATAGTTCATACTTAGTAGCAGTATAGCACCTAGCAAGGGGTAGGTATCCATGCTCTAATGACTATGATGTTGAAATGTAAATATACATGCTATCATTTGTCATCAAACAAAGTTTTACTAACTCTTCACTTTCCAATTTCAGATGATGGTGCTAACTTTGGCATTGATCCATCAGTACCACTCAAAGGAATTCCATGCAGCATTTCTGAAGCTATTGATGGGATTCCTAGTTCAAGTCGGAAGGCAGCATGGATACCATTTACCTTAGAGGGACTTCCAGTTTTAGACAAAACAACTGCTCTTCCTACCACAGGGAGCCCATCTGTGCCTAGAAAATCTGGTGAAGCTAAGTTTCAGACAATTGATAATAAGCCTGCCACTGATGAACTGGATAGCCTGATCAGGTTAAAGCAGGCTGAAGCGTATATGTACCAGGAATGTGCAAATGATGCACGCAATGAAGTTGACAATCTGAGACATATTGTTATGGTAAAAAATGCACGAATTGAGGAAGATTATGCCACCCAAATTGCTGATCTTGACATAAATGAGTTACAAGAGCAGCGCAAGCGAAAGATTGAAGAACTCCAAGTCATTGAAAGAACACACCATGAATTTCACAGCATGAAAACTAGGATGGTAGCTAGCATTGGGGAGTTATTGTCAAAAATGGAGGCACTGAAACAAAATCAAAGCACATGAACTGAGGTTACCATTGCAGAAATAGAAGTTGCTCAACTTGTTTAAGGAAGCCTGCACATATTGTTGTAAGTTTTTTCTTTTATGATTATTTCTGCTTGTTCTAGGACTAGCATTCTGTAAGATTATTCTATTTCTCTACTGCTGTGATAGAGATTCCTTGACTTTTGGATCATTTCAATCACGTAGGCAAAATGATGAGATGTAAACTCTAGATCTTCCTGTGTATAATCTCAGTAATTATCTACATGCACATGTGTTTCCTGATGTGATGTTCTTGATTTCTATGACCTCAACTGCACAGAGCCGCGACTACATTTTTCTGTGATCTGAACTATACAGAGCTACTGCTACATTTTTTTTCTGCGATATGAACTGCAAGTTGTGGGTTGCTGATTTCACCTTTTTGTATCTCCTTGCACATATTTTTGTTGCATCTCAAATTTTGCATGAACACAAACCATGTCGTCTATCCCCTCGTTTTTGGTGGAACATGTCGTACACATTTCGATGCCTTTTTTTTTAATGTAAGCACCTGAGATGTTCTCGAACTGCACAGAGGCACTGCTACATTTTTTTTCCTGTGATCTGAACTACAGATGTGTAGTATTTTTTAATGTTTGCTCACAAAGACAATAGACCCTAACTGATGAGAGACGATACTTGTGCTTATTTAGAACAGCAGCGCTTGCTACCTTTTTTTCCTACCCGGATTTGCTACTTTTTTTCTACCCAAGAAAACGAACACTAGTCTCTTTTCTAGACTCATGTGGTACATTGGAAGTTCTCTGGTTCAGTGGTGTTAATTTTTTTTATAGGAAAGTGGTGTTATATTCAATAGTATACACAAGATCATTTTATCTCCACTTAAGATTTGAATAGAGCACGCATTCCTGCCAAACCTGAGTGTATCCGCATTAGTTTTTCTTATTTATTTATGGTTGATGATAACTAGTAAATGTAAAAAGCTTCCTGCGGCAGCTAGTTGTAGGCTTGTAGCAGTGGCCAATTAGTTTCCAACCCTCATATTTCTACAAGCTAGGAGAGACTCCCGATTAAAAAAACCATGGTTACGAAGCTGGAGGCTCTTTTTTAACTGGTTTATAAAAGGAACAGAGATGCTGATGTTTCTGGTTTTCTCTTGTTTATAGGGTTTTCTTCTTTGAACGATGTTGTTTTGCATATATTGTCGACAACATTCTTGTCGTCTTCCTTGAAGGCCACGTGGTAATCTTTGAACGATGCTATTCAAGTACGATTAGTGCTTCATTACAACTTTCAAGACAAGAAGGTGGAAAGCATCGATATAGTGAGGGGTAACCAAATATTCTCGGCAATTAGACATCAAGTTATGTATGAAGTAATGGCTTTAGTGCAAGGGAAAGCACAGGATTGAGAAGCAGAGAGCAGCCGCCGCCGGAAGATTCCTGAAATTTTAGGTTGCAGAAGGGATCCTATCAGTAGCCAATACGCGTCATGGAGATACCCATGGATTCGGCTAGATTCAAGAAGTCTGTTTTTTCGCACGGAACGTGTAGCCCCTCTGCGTCTAACGAACAAAATTCACATGTGTATCCTGCTCCAATTGTATATAATGGTACATGGTACTGTTTTCTAGTACACCAGTTTTCGTGTGGTATTGTATCAGAAACGGTTTCTGTGTTGGACTTGACTCATAGCTGCGCTGAAAAATAGAGGTCACTGGGGAGTGGGGAATGGCACCGTTACATTCATTCACAAGATCGGCTTAGTACAAGGTTCTACTAGTACGCATGGATGAGATTACAATCCGTGTAAACTATGCTTGAAAGTTGAAAGATGCAAATCAAAGATGAGCATGGACTTTGGCCGAAACACTTGGCTCCTGTAGAGCAACAAGGCGGCATTGCCATTGCAGTTGCAGGTTGCAGCACTTACTACTAATTGCCTTTTTGCATCGCATACCCGCGCGCGCCCGCTGGCCATGGGGGCGCCGCGCGAGCTCGAGCTCTCCGGCGAGGTGGAGGGCGAGGAGGACGGCACCACCGACTTCGTCTTCCGCCTCGCCGGAGACCCCATCCCGCTCCTCCCGACCGACTCCAACCCGCTCCCGCTCTTCGACCTGCTGCCCCCTCCCGCGCGCCCGCTCGTCGTCGCCGACCGCCACGCCACCGTCTTCTTCGCCCACCCCAGCGGTATCAACGAGCCGAATGTTTAATCCGCTCGGCGTTCCCGTCTCGACCTCACCGCCTAACTAGGGCTTCTCATTCCGTTTACAGGGTTTATAGCTGTGAGGACGAAGGAGTTGATCGAAGCCAGCAAGGAGGCGCGCGAGAAGGGAAAGGCGAGCACCCGCTGCGCGCAGGACTGCTACGTCGCCGACGTGCCCCTCCCTGGTGTATCCCTCATCGCGCTCTCCCATGATGAGTCTGTGTTAGCCGCCTGCACAGATACTGAGATCCAGTTCTTCTCGTTGGCGTCTCTGCTCACACATAAGGTTTTCAGTTTTCCTCAGGATCTCTGCAAAATTTGTGCATGCTGGATTTCTATATAGGCTAGTGCAGTAATACGTGAAATGAGAAGACTAGTCGACGGGACTGATTAATTTAGTTTCTTCACAAACTTGAGTGACTTTTTCATGTAAGAGCACTATAGTCAGTAATGGAATAGGGGCATATCCATGATGCTTCTCTCTGAGTAGTAGGGCTTGTGGGAGTTCAGCATTGGTTACTCCTTTCACGCTGCTGGATAAGCCCTGCATTGTGCTGTTTATTGATCTGATCTGTTTTCAGCGCCATTAGCTTATTCACAAGCTTCTGTTAGAGAAGGTGTTATGGCTTTTGTCAAGATTATAACATTTCTTAACAATTGCGCTGCACAGGATGTGGTACCATCCTTATCATGTAGCCTGGGACGAGCTGGCACTGTGAAAGATTTCAAGTGGTTAAATCATGCCTCTGCATCATATATTGTACTCTCAAATGGTGGGTTGCTGTGTCATGGGAGTTTGGGTGAAGGCCTGAAGGATGTGATGGAAAACGTCGATGCAGGTCCATGTCTTTTCCTAATATTATTCCTAACGCATTTGAATTTGAGACACATATCATGAACTGCTGCTATGACATTCTTAGTGTGTGAAATATGTCATGTACTTCACTATAGAAACTAATTGATTCCACTTAAGTGAAGTTCAGTCGTATGAATGACGCTTCGGTGTTTACTGGTGAGAATGTTCATTGTTCTATGATGATTCTGTACTCTGTAGTTTCCAAATGTTATAGCATAGATGATACAGGCAAATGAAAACATGTCCATTACTTACATGCTACAAGTTTCAAAATAAAGGAAATTGCAGTCACAACAATAGAGTAATTTCGTGATCTATTTTCTCTAACAGCTACTCTTAACAACGCCTCAACAACAACAACAAATTCTTCCTTAACAAGGCTGACTACATTAAATTTATTGGAGGTCTGTACAAGTGTACATCAATAGTAATGCAAAAATATTATATTTTATCTTCAGATGCATTGTTTACTCTGAGGTCTTTATGCATTCTGCTTTGAAGTTTGAAGCATTAGCTTTTTTTTTGCAAAGTTAGTTATTTGCTAGCCATCACTGATGCAATGTTGTAACTGAAGTTAACCATCACTGTCTTGGTTCTCAAACTGAGGCAGCCCGGGCGACAAGGGAGTGTGCTGGAGGGAGGCGCAGTGGGTACAGTGGTCCGGAGCTATTGCACCTGACGATCTCGGTCCGAGACGGAAGAGCCTTCACAGAACAACCAGCAGGGTCAAACTCAACAGAGCAATTATTATCGGTAGTAAATTGGCGAACAGAGATGAGGTTCTTAATAATTTGTGGGGAAACAAGAACATTATTAAGACGTAAAGCGGGAGACAACTCTGTGGAGCCAGTGGCAGTGACAGGAAGAATAGAGCCATTACCGACAATAATAGATGAAGGAGTAGGATACCGCAGGAAAAGAACATGCGAAAGGGAAGCGGATTGAGAGGTCATGTGTGAAGTAGCACTTGAGTCGAAATACCACTCGTTGGACGGAGGTGGAGTCAGCGACGTCGTGCTGAAGGCGGAGGCGAGGGCTGACGGATCCCAAGAAGGAAGGCCGGCAACAGGGTTGTAGCAACCCGGCGCAGCCCGCTGACTGGTGCCGTCGGTGGCAGTAGGGGCAGCAGCATGCTGCTGCTGGGCGAGCAGCGCCTGCTGCTGTGGATGCAGCGGGAGGGGCGCCAGCGGAGGTCGAGGCCCCCCCGGCCACATCTGGATGGACCCCATCCAGGGGTTGTAGATGGTAGGCCAATTCCGGTTGGCGGCGGCGGGCTGAGGAGCGCCAGCCTGCTGCTGCGTGTTGCTGGCCTGCTGCTGTGCACCAGCAGGAGGCCGCGGACCACCCTGTCCTCCAGTGCTGCTACTGCCGGTACCGCCCTTGCCACCGCCGCCGCGCTTGCTGCGACGGCTGTTGAAGGACTTGGAGCCGCCAGCGCCTCCGGAGCCCGTGCCAGACGACGGTGGGGCAAGGTTCGGAGAGCTCGACGTGGTAGAGGCAGCGAGTGCGGTGGCAGGGGCGTCCTTTCGGTTCTCTAGGGTGAGTTCCTCGAGGATGAGGTCGTCACGCGCGTCCAGGAAGGAGGGAAAGGGCCGAGCACTACGAAGGAGGGCCCCGACGTGGCTGAAGCACTCGTTGAGGCCACGGATCACGTTGAGGACGAGGGTGCGATCAGTAATGACCTCGCCAAGGGCCGTGAGATCGTCAGCCATCTTCTTCAGGCGGTAGCAATAGTCGATGATGGAGAGATCGCCTTGGACGAAGTTGCGAAACTTCGTCTCAAGATGAATGGCGCGCGCCTCCCGGTTACCGAGAAGCTGAGATTCGACGGCGAGCCAAGCGTGTCGGGCAGTGGAGCCCTGGGCGGAGACGATTTCAGCAAGGTCGTCGGTGAGCGTGGCGACGATTCAGGACTTGACGACGCAGTCCATCCGAGTCCAGTCTGGGGAGACATGGGCCGGAGGGGGAAGGCAGACGTGATCCTGGAGGGAAAACTTGCCAAGGACCAGCATGAAGCTGATCGCGCCATCGGTTGAAGTTGCCGGAGTCGACGTCGAGGATAATGGTGACGTGAGTCCGGATGTTGTTGACGGCGACCGCTGGGCATGCAGGTTCAAGAGGGCCAGCCCCTCGTGAAGCAGCATGGCAGAGTGGAGGTCAGTGGGTGCCGGAGCTGCTGTGGAGGACTCGCTGTCGGTAGAGGCAGCGGTGGCGGCCGCGCGCTCCTTGGCAGCGTGCGCCAGGGCCTCGCTGGCGCGCTGGGCCACGGCGTCGCGTTCCTTGGTGGCAGTTGCGGCCTTATCTTCAGCCCGAAGGGCGCGGACCAAGGCGGCGTCGCGCGCGGCCTGGCGCTGGGCGGCAGCAGCAGCCTCACTCGCCTTCTCCTTGGCGAGACGCTGGTTCATCTCATCCAGCTGGGCGGCGGTGAGGGTGGTGGCGGCAGCAGAGGTGGCGTCATCCCCAGCCTTAGGGGTGGACGAGGGGTGTGCTGCCATGGGGGGCGCTGCACATGGAAACTGGCGAGCAAGGGAGAGGGGCGCTGCAAGGCGAGAGCCGGCGCTCGAGTAGTTGCAGCGGAAGGAAAAGACCTAGGTGGCTGATACCATGAAAGTGGATATGGCTCGGGAATAATAGATTAATTCATATGTGTACAAGAGGGTACAATATATAGGCAAGGATCATGTAGGGTTTATAGAATACACCCAATCAACGGAGATCCTTGCCTAATCTGAGATCAACTATTATAATCCCAACAGGCAGCCCAGCCACAAGGCGTGGGCGCCAAGGCCCATGGCCGGCCCTATAGGTGCTAGTCTAACAGTTCTCATCAGAATATTTTGATGAAAATACTCTTTTGCTTTGTATTTTTTTGTTTGTAACAAACTCAAATTCTCTGCACATTGTATGGTTAGCATCACTCATATCGATTAAGCTATATACTTATATAGTATGCTTTGCTATTTTTTAGATGCTCTTTCTAGATAATAACTAATTTTTTTCGGGAGGCTCTTTCTGGATTATAACTGGCTGGTTTGGTGTGAGAAAACAGTTTGGAAATTTGATCGTAGAGCAAGTTAACAGGCTGTAAGTATTTACGTGGTCAGTGCAATTCTCTATATTCCAATAGTTTGTGTGTTTTGTTTCACCTTTTCTTTTGTGGATCTTTTCATGAATACGATGATTTTTAACCTATTTCTCGCTTTTACTTTTTCAGTCAGACACAATTATCCAGCGTATATAATGCACTGAACTCGCAGTTGGCAGCTGCTGAGCAGCTATCTGAATGCCTTTCAAAGCAGATATCTGTGTTAAATATTGGTTCTCCTACTAGGAAGCAGGGGGCGGTGACCAAACAGTTGTTTGAGTCAATTGGTTTAGCCCACACAACTGATGCAACCAAATTTTCAGGCAGCACTCCTAAGCCAATTAAGCGGTTTCCATCGGTGAATGAGCATTCAAAGGGAATATTAGGGCCTTCCAGGAGTGGTGAGCCTGAGACCGCTCGAAGGAGGAGAGAATCACTGGATATGGTAAGTTATTGAGCCTAAACCCAAAACATTGCATTTTCTCATGTAACATGCACATGACTTGGAAAGAAGATGTGGGTCTTTGTTTTTTATTACATATTGTTCTTCATGTGGTGCAGTGGTGGATAAGCAATAAATCTGACTACAAATTATTTGTCAATTTTTTAGAGCCTGGCTAGTTTGGAACCTCAGAAAACAACTGTTAAAAGAATAGCACAGCAACAACGCCTCAAGATCAGCAGTGATCTACCATTCAGGTCAAACAAGAAAATATTTGATTCTCAAATGGCAGCAATATCACAGGAAAAGTCAAGCGATAGCTCCAATTCATCTATAGTAGAATCATATGTAAGCAGACTGCGTTCTCTGAGTGAAGGTAAGTTTTTACAAGCCTTAGACATCAATTTTATGGGGTTTCTATTAAGATCACAAAGATTCTTATTATATCATCTGTCTTTGTAATTCTTAACTTGGAACATTTTCTGACAGTTTCAGATGTAAAAGAAAAACCGTCAGGACCCCAACAGAACCCTTTGTTCAAATGGGTAAAGGAATCAACTGGGTCATCTCAAATGTCAGAGCAAAAGCATTTTGAGTTACCAGGGCAAATGAAAAGCACTGCACAATCTTCAAAATTGACACCATCTTCACCACCATCATTCAGTTACACACGTATGGGTGCACAAGATAGTATCAACCCATCCAGTGTTCCATCCTTTGGAACAAAACATACCGTGTCTAAGCCAAATACTCTAACCTTCAAAACCACTATAACCCCTAAAAGTAATGCCCACACAGAGCCAAATATCTTACCTTCCATAACAGCTGCAAAAACTTCTCAGAGTCCACTGTCTGTGAAAACTACTGGGGAGTCTGGAGATTTGCCTACATTAACTATGAAGAACAGACAGGATAGTCAGTCAATGCCATCTTTGGGGAACATAAAAGGACCGGGTGCTTCATTCCAAGTCTGCTGTATTACATGAGAAGACTGACCAGCTAAGTGGGGTTGGCGATGCTGTACAGAACACTGTGAAAGATACACCCAAAATGGCACCTCAACCTTCTGCATTCTCGCCAGCTCCTGTTACTCAGACCAATTCATACTCCTTAAGGCCGACTGTTTCCTCTTCAGCCTCATCAGGTGCGAAAACTTCGAATATTTTATCTAGCTCAATGCAGAAAGTTTCTCCAACAGTATCTGGGGATACTGTGTCTAGCTCAGTCCCTACTCTTGCTAAGGATTCGTCAACTGGTTTGAGTCAAAATGCTTCCAAACCTGAAACACTAATATCAGAGGTAACTAGTACCATAGTTTCTGCAAGTTCGACTTCAGTCATATCGACCACTGAAAGCAAACCTTCAGTGCCTCCAACAACTGGCGCCAGCTTGCCTTCTACTCATGTCTCTGTTCCTAAAACAGCGCCAACAGCATCAGAATCAGTTGTCACTTCCACAGGAAAAGATGTAGGACCAAACACTGACACCATCTCAACCGATGAAGACGATATGGAAGAGGAGGCGCCTTCTGCAAGTGCCGAACTCAACTTGGGAGCCCTTGGTGGATTCAGCCTCGGGTCCCAGCCTTCTTCATCAAGTCCTCAAAAGTCTAATCCTTTTGGTGCATCTGACAATAAAAGTTCAGGCACACCATTTACTTTGACAACCAGTCCAGGACAGCTTTTCCGGCCGGCGTCGCTAAGCATTCCTTCAGCTCAGCCAGCCCAACCATCTCAATCAACTAGTTCTAGTTCTTTTTCTAGTTCGTTCTCAAGTGGGCTTACTGGATTTGGACAGCCTGCACAAATTGGATCTGGCCAGCAGTCAGCATTTGGGAAGCCTGCACAGATTGGAGCTGGTCAGCAGGCAGGATTTGGGCAGACAGCACAAATTCAATCTGGTTTTGGTCAGCCTGCACAAATTCAATCTGGTTTTGGTCAGTCAGCACAAATTGGATCTGGGCAACAGTCTGGATTTGTCCAGCCTGCACAAATTGGGGCTGTCCAGTCAGGATTTGGGCAGCCTGCACAGTTTGGTGCTCAACAGGCACTTGGATCAGTGCTGGGTTCTTTTGAACAATCGCGCCAGTTAGGAGGCGTAGGTTCTGGAGGATTTGGTGGATTTGCTAGTGCTTCTACATCTGGGGGTTTTGGTTCTTTATCTTCAAGTAATGCTGGATTTGCTGGTGCTGCATCACGTGGGGGCTTTTCAGCACCCGCTGCTTCTGCAGGTGGTGGTTTTGCTGCTGGTGCTACTGGTGGAGGTTTTGCTGCTCTTGCCTCCAAAAGTGGTGGTTTTGCTGGTGCAGCTTCATCTGGTGGTGGTTTTGGCAGTGGTGAGATCTCTGAAGTCGTGTTCTGTTTTGAACAAATACTTACTTTTGGAGGGAAGTTTTGGATAAATGCTAATGTGTGACAGCACAGATTGCTTATGGTTTGCATACGTGTTTAATTAATGGGAAAATTGTGTTCTTGCCCTTCTCCAGCAGTCCAACTGTGATTTTATCCTTGTTTTTTAAACTTTGTGATTTTGCCCTCGTTATTTTGAAACGAATCCTCCGTTTGCCTCTGCTTTGGATGTCCGTTAGATAAAGATAGAATAAATGGTTTAAAAAATGCAAAATCTGTAAACACAAAAGGAAAAAGACCAACTGCCCCTTATCAGCCTCTCCCCCCATCTGACCAGAAGGAAAACACAGGCGCGGGCTTTCTCGGGCGATGGCTGCATCGGGGGCGCATCCGAGGCGGGGTCCGGCGGCGGCGGCTGCGTCAGGGGCGCTTCCAAGGCGGGGTACATCGGCGGCGGAAAATAAGCAGCGACGACGGACGCTTGGCGGCGGCGGCGGCGTGCGCTTTCATCGCGCTGGAGGACGCTGGGCGGCCTCTCTGCCGGCGCCGAGACCATTCTGTGGCTGTCTTGTGCCCTCACGCGAGAGGACGCAGGTGGCCTCGCCAGCCGTCCTGGTCCGGCCGCTCGCACTCTTGCTTTGCAGTGGTGGAGGTGGGGCGGCCTCGGTCGGCGGCACACCAGCTCACTCGCCTGCGCTTGCCGCGCCGCCCTTGCCTGGTGCCCTCTGGAGGAGCAGCGGTGGGACAGGAGCAGCAGCCTACTGGAGCCACCGCAGCAGGGCAGGCGCCGGTTCCTTGCTGGAGCTGCCGGTGATGGAGGGGCGGCCCTGGGCCAGGCGTAGCTTCCTGCTGGAGCTGCAGTCGGAGGGGCGACCTCTGTAGTTTAGGCTGACCCGTTCGTATTCGTATGAATGCTAGCTACTGCCTACTAGTAGTAGTAGATAATTTTGTAAAGATTAGTTTGATGAATGTGACGATGTATGTTGCCTGCTGGCTGTGTGGAAATGTGGATTTCAGTAGCAATCACTACATTATCGTTCAATTTGTTAGAAGCATCCACACCCCGATTGGCTCCTGATGTAGACCGTGAAGACAGGAACCAAAAACTCTGAGGAACTTCACACTTGCTTTTATTTGAGGATGAATTAATTTGAAATCATTGCAAATTGTGCCAAATATATTTAGTAAAATATAACCATTTTTTGTTAAAATACAATATAAATGTCTTATTCCAAATCAGGGGTAAAATCACAAACAACCATAAAAACTAGGGGCAAAATCATATGGGCATAGTTGTCATTTGTATAAAAGTTAACACCGTTAGGTGAGGATGACGGAATAGGGGCAAAGTGGTGCTTCGTTTTGAAAACGCATGGGCAAATTCACAAAGTTAAAAAATAGGGGCAAAATTATAATTTCAATACAAAACAAGGGTATAAATGCAAGAGCCCCAATTAATCATCCAACATTCCAACTTGTGGTCATCAATTTAAAGTTTTGCTAGTTGCTGGCAGTTAAATACACCTAGATTCATTTTATTGTTCCGTTAACTATTGATATTTGGAGTTGGAACTGCTATGTTGCATTACTCATTTCTTCTAGAAAGTGTTGGCCCAAAATAGATCTCAGATTCAGATTTGGGGAACCACCAGAGGGTAGCTTAATCCTTGGCCGCTTGTCCTGATATAAGGGTGTGCCCCTGCTCTTATGGGCAGAGGGCAGCATCTACTTTCTACCTGCTCCAACATATTTTCTAACCACTAAAGTGGATGCTGAGTATATTTCTATTATAAAGGCTTGGAAGTCAAAGAAAGTAAAATACAGAAAAGTAAGATACAAGTGTTGCCGAGCACTAGGCTTATCTGTCATTCTCCCTAAGCCTTGTGCCGAGCACTGGAAGCGATCTATTGCAGCCCAATCCTCTCCCTCATCTCTTGGAACTTAGACTTCCCAGCGACTTGGTGAGAATGTCGGCCAGCTGATCAGTAATGGCAATATGGCTGGCCTTGATGCTCCCGTCCTCCAAGCAATCTTTGATGAAGTGGTACTTGATGCGGATGTGCTTGCTTCTCTCATAGAAGACAGAGCTAGAGCAGACTTGTTGTCCACCTTCAGCTCAACCACATCCACCTTTCTGCCAAGGAGCTCTGTCAGCATCATTGACAGCCATAGTGCCTGAGTTGCTGTAGTGGTGGTGGCGATGTACTCTGCTTCACAACTCGAGAGGGCCACCACCTTCTGCTTGAGGGACTGCCAGCTAATCAAGCAATCACCGAGGAAGAACATCGTCCCGGTTGTGCTCTTGCTGGTGTCCACATCGTCGGCGAGGTCACTGTCGCAGTAGCCGACGAATCGCGCCGTATCGGGGGCCCTTCTGTAGTGAAGACCATAGTCGAGGGTGCCCGCCACGTAGCGCAGGATACGCTTGACGGCCTGCAGATGCTCCATCATCGGCCGCTCCATGACCCGGCTCATGTACCCGACGGCGAACGCGATGTCCAGCCGAGTGTGGACCAGATAGCGCAAGCTCTCAATCAGCCGCCGGTAATGGGTTGGATCGACCTCCTCCTCCGTGCTCTCTCGACTCAGCTTGAGCTTCTCCTCCATCGGGGTGTGGGCCGGATTGCAGCCTGTCATGCCGCCGAGCTCGAGGATGCGCTTAGCGTAGTGGGTTTGGCGGAGGGCGATCCTGCTGGTGTCCTGGCGCACTTCGACGCCGAGGTAGAAGCAGAGGAGGCCGAGGTCGCTCATGTCGAACGCCTTTTTCATCTGCGCCTTGAACACATCCACCTTCTGTTCTTCAGCACCGGTGATGATGAGGTCGTCGACGTAGACGCCGACCAGTAGGACATTGCATCCGCTGCCCCGCCGGTACACCGCCGCCTCGTGCGCGCTCTGCTTGAAGCCCATCTTCTTGAGTGTGGCGTCGAGCTTCGCGTTCTAGGCGCGTGGTGCATGGCGCATGCCGTAGAGTGCCTTACGCAAGCGGCACACCTTCCCCTCTTCTCCGGCGACGGTGTAGCCTAGTGTTTGGTGCACGTAGACCTCCTCCTTGAGGTTGCCGTTGAGGAAGGCGGACTTCACGTCCATGTGGTGGACTTGCCACCCCTCTTGAGCCGCCAGCGTGAGGAGGACGCGGACTGACTCCATGCGCGCCACGAGGGTGAAAGCGGCGTCGTAGTCGATCTCTCCTGGTGGATGAAGCCGTGCGCTACCAGCCGCGCCTTGTGCTTGATCACCGCTCCCAGCTCGTCCTTCTTGAGCTTGAACAACCACTTCAGGGTGATGGGGCGGTGGCCGTCAGGCAGTGGCACTAGCTCCCAGGTGCGGTTCTGCTCGACGGACTTGAGCTCCTGGTCCATCGCCGCCCGCCACGCCGGATCACCCTGCGCTTCAGTATAAGTGGTCGGCTCACCGGCGGGCGTCAGATATAGCTAGGCGAAGAGCCGCTTGGGCTGGTCCGGTGGAGACTGCTCTCCGAGGATGTTCGCCACCGTGCGGTACCGAGGGGCTCATCGTCGTAGTAGGCGTCCAGGCGGTCTCATCATCCTCCAGCAGCGTCGCATACTCGATCTCCGGCTGCCCGGCGTGCGCTGGTGTCACAGCGGGCGAGGTAGAAGATGCCGGGAGGCCGGCTGGTGCGCTGGAGAGGTCGGCTGGCTCTCCGGTGATCTCCCGATCGCCACCGATGGACTGCCGACCACCGCTGATGGGCTTCTAAGCTCCCTCGGATTTGGTGAAGGCGAGAACGGCGGAGTTGATGAAGAGGTCGGCGCTGGTGATGAAGACCCAGTCGTCGATGAGGATGCACCTTGTGCTCCCTCAGCACTGCCCACCCACGCGTACTCGACGGTGAAGTCACGGAGCGCGGCCGCCAACCCGTCGTCCACCGCCTTGTCCCATGCCCAGCCACGTCCTTCATCGAACACGACGTCGCGCGCCATGTACGCACGCGCCGTGTCGCCGGGTCGAGCATGCGGTAGGCCTTAGCCCCTCTGCGTAGCCGATGAAGATCCCTGGCGAGTTGCGATCGTCGAGCTTGCCGATGTGGTTCAGCTCCTTGACGAAGGCGAGGCAACCGAAGACGCGCAAATAGCTGACCACCGGCTTACGCCCGTGCTAGGCCCCATATGGCGTCTTGCCGGCGAGAGCACTGGTCGGCGAACGGTTGAGCAGGTGTACAACGGTCATTACAGTCTCGCCCCAGTAGATCGTCGGCATGCCGCGCTGCTTGAGGAGGCATGTGCCGCTACCACCACCGTCTGATTGCGGTGCTCATCCACGTCGTTCTACTGTGGTGAGTAGGGCACGGAGTAGTGGTGCTGAATCCCCTCGTCGGCGTAGTATGCCGCGAACTCGGCCGCCGTGAACTCGCCGCCGTTGTCCGTGCGAAGCACCCGGAGCTTGCGGCCACACTTCTTCTCCGCGGCTGCCTGGTGGTGCCTGATGGCGTCTGCAGCTGCCACCTTGGAGTCAAGCAGCACGGCCCCGCCACATGTTGCGGGTGGCGTCGTCGACGAGCAGTAGGAAGTAGCGCCAACCTCCAGGAGTGGCCGGTGACACTGGACCGCAGAGATCGCCGTGCACCAGCTCAAACTGCTCGATGGCGCGGTAGGAGGCTTGACGCGAGAAGGGCCGACGCTTCAGCTTGGTCACCACACAGGTGTCGCAGAGCTGCTCGACGTGGTCGACGCAGGGCATGCCGCGGACCATCTCCTCCTTGCCGAGCTGTTTCAGGGCCTCAAAGTGAAGATGCCCGAAACGCTCATGCTAGCGCCACGCCTCATCATCCCGGCGCATGGCAAAGGCAAAGGGGTGCGACACCTGCACATGAAGCACGTAAAGGCGGTTGCTTCCCCGGTTCACCTTGGCGAGAAGACAACGGCTTCTATCCCAGGTACACAACACGCCGTCCTCGATCTCCACCCGAGAGCCATTCTCATCTAGCTACCCGACGTTGATGATGGAGTTCCTCAAGGCCGGGATGTAGTACACGCCGGTGAGGAGGCGGTGCTCCCCCGTCTTGGCCTTGAAGATGATCGAGCCGATTCCCTTGATCTCGACGACGGAGGCGTCACCGAACTTGACGGAGCCCTTCACGCCGGAGTCCAGGTCAGAGAAGAACTCGCGCCGACCAGTCATGTGGTGCGTGGCACCGGTGTCAAGGTACCAGCCGTCGATCTTGTCATCGCCCGTGTCTTTGCCGAGGAAGGCGTCGGCGCATGGTTCGTCGAGGTGGAGATGTGCGGGGCCAGCCGACGCGGAAAGGGGAAAGTTTTGACCTTTCACCCCTTCCCCTGCTTCTTGCTATGGCTCGACGCACCCGTGAACCAGGAACAGAGCAGCATCCTCCTCCCCTGCTTGCGCGATGTGAGCCTGCCCACCGCGGCGTGGAGGAAGGCGGCAGTCCTTGGCCCAGTGGCTGGACCTGCCGCAGTTGTTGCAGGTGTCATCCCGGGTCACCTTGCGCTCGCCGGCGGTGGCCCAGTCGCCGCAGTCCTTGGCCCAATCGCCTTGCGCTCGCCGGTGGCGCCGCCATTAGCGCCTGCCTGACCCCGGGGCCCCTTCTCCTCCTTCTTGCCGCCACGTGGACGCCGGCGACGTTCCTTGGAGGAGCCGGATGGTCCGGATCCTTCCACCTTCTTCTCGAAGGCGTGCCACTGCTCCATCGTGTACAGCAGCTTGCCTCCGGCGGCGCCTGGCTCGGCGTGAGGCCCCTCTTCGCGGTCCTGCACCGCCTTGAGCCTCCTAGTCACGTCCTCTATGGTGAGCTGTTCGAAGTCGAGGAGCGTCTCGATCGACATGACGATCTGCACGTACTTCTTCGGCATGCGGCGGAGGAATTTCTCCACTGTGCGCTCCTCCGTGAGGTCGGTGTCGCCGTTGCACGCCATCTGCTCCATCAGGTTGGTCAGGCGAAGGGCAAAGTCCTCGACTTGCTCACCTGGCTGAAAGGCGAGGCCTTCCGACTCCCCTCGGGGGGCGCTGCAACGTCGCCCGGCGCACGCGATCTCCGCCGACGCGCGCCGCGGCGATCGCTTCCCACGCCAGCTTCGTCGTAGCCTTGTTGGCGAGGGAGGCGCCGAGCTCGGTGGGGACGGCGGCGCACAGGGCCTCCAGCGCCCGGCGATCGTCGTCGTAGCTGACGCCGCCGACGTGTACCGCCTCCCACAACCGCCGAGCCTACAACTTGACCTTCATCAGCAGGCTCCACTCATGGTAGTTCGCCTTGGTGAGCATCGGCCATGGCGTGCCCATTCCGGAGTCGCGGTAGACCATTTGCAGCACCGGGGAGCGCCCGCGGCGACCACGACGCCGCTCTGACGGCGACTGGTGGCGGCGCCCGATCGGACTGCGCGACCCTCCTCCCGCTGGCTCCGGCTCCTCCCGCTCCATCTCGGCGCGCAGTGCCGTAGCGGCAGCCACCGCGGCTTGAGCCGCAGTCGCTGCCTGCTTGGCCATCTCGGCCGCCGCCGCAGCCGCTGCCTCTGCGGCAGCAAGGCGCGTCGCGCGATCTCTGGCTCCGGCTCTTGCTGCGTCACCGCCGAGGTTGATCACCGCACCGGCGCGGTGCGCGCTCTCTCGATCTGGCTGACGGTGGACATGGTGCTCACTCGCTTAGGCTCTAGATACCAATTGTTGGCCCAAAATAGATCTCAGATTCAGATTTGGGGAACTACTAGAGGGCAGCTTGGCCATTGGCCGCTTGGATTGAAAGAAACTTGCTCTTATGGGCAGAGGGTAGCATCTACTTTCTACTTGCTTCAGCATATTTTCTAACCACTAAAGTGGATGTTGAGCATATTTCTATTACAAATGCTTGGAAGTCAAGGAAAGTAAAATACAGAAAAGTAAGATATAAGTGCTGCCGAGCATTATGCTTATCTGTCAGAAAGAAGCTGCTAGCATATAGTGCATAGGCTCCTTTAGGCTTACAAAGAATTTTTATGCTCTCCCTGTCAGCAATTATCACTGATTAGGTCCGAATAGGTTTACTCATTTCGGCTGTCCTGAAAAATTCTATATAAAGTATTTGATCTTTAGCTTTAGGAATACTATGTATTGATTTTAAGTCTCACAGACAATTTTTTCAAACAGTAATCCATAAACCCATTTCAATCAGTTTGTAGTCTTAAATGTTAAGTGTACTAATTATTGATCAATCTGCATTACCATCCGCTGAGACATGCTCTAACTCAAATAGTCAGATATTAGGTTTGTTGTCTGCAAGTAATTGTTGTCATGTCAGATACTCCATCTTTTCCAAACTATAAGTTGTTTTTTGTTTTTTCTAGGTACATAGCTTTTGCTATCTCGGTACAAAGCAAAAGCTACGTACCTAGAAAAGCCAAAACGACTTATCATTTGGAACCGAGGGAATACAATCTTTGGTGCTTTGGAGCTGAATTATTGTCTTATCGTTCTTTGATGCCACAGAAATACTTGGCACTAAGATCTTATGTGTTTACCAACTTATAAGCAGTTTGGGCTACCGAAAGAATAAATTTACAGTGACAAATTTATCTGTTTTGTCTGGTACCAGCAGCCTGTTTTTTGGCAACAAACATAATTTGGTTGGTTTGAATGAAGGTGGTGGATTCGGATCCTTTGGTGGTAATCAAGGAGCTGGGTTCTCAGCATTTGGAGCAAGCGGAACTGGAAGACCGCCGGCTGATTTCTTGACACAGATGAGAAAGTAGGCATCCCCAGACAAGTTTATGCATTAGCTATGGCTAGATGCAAGAGGCCTCGGAGATAAGTTCAATTGTGATGTCACAAAGTTACTTTTATGTTCCACTCTTCACCTGTATATATAGACTTGTTAGGCAGACCTGCCCGTGTATCCCTTAAGCGTTGCTATCAGCACAGTTGCAGGCACAGCCGCTCAGCTATCAGAGCTTGAGGCCTTAGCTTGAAAAAGTGTGGAAACCTTCCTCCTACGCGGAGCTGTTGCAGACACATGACCGGAGGCTGCCCTGGATGAGCCCTCGCTTCGCTCCATCTTTTTGATGATGGAGGCTACCATTTGGGCAGCTTATTGTTATCTCTTCTTTTGCAAAACACAGCAGATGCCCACAGCAGCATCGACGGTTGGTCTTGGATTCCTGCGGGTTTCTCTCCACTCCAGGGCTACCAACTTGCTAAACTCAGGCTCCATGGCTGCATGAAATGAAAAAAGAGGTCGTCCAAAGGCCCTTGCTTGAACGTGATTCCTCCTCCAGCTTTGTCAATACAATTCCCGGCATCTTTCCCATATTCCCGGCCTCCACGGCTCTACGGCGGCACGGAACGTGTAGCCCCTCTGCATGTAACGAACAAAATTCACATGTGTATCCTGCTCCAATTGTACATGGTACTGTTTTGTAGTACCATTTTAGCTAACCGGGCAATCTGAACATGCCTGAAAGTTCAGTTTTCGTGTGGTATTGTATCAGAAACGGTTTCTGTGTTGGACTTGACTCATAGCTGCGCTGAAAAATAGAGGTCACTGGGGAGTGGGGAATGGCACCGTTACATTCATTCACAAGATCGGCTTAGTACAAGGTTCTACTAGTACGCATGGATGAGATTACAATCCGTGTAAACTATGCTTGAAAGTTGAAAGATACAAATCAAAGATGAGCATGGACTTTGGCCGAAACACTTGGCTCCTGTAGAACAACAAGGCGGCATTGCCATTGCAGCTGCAGGTTGCAGCACTTACTACCAATTGCCTTTTTGCATCGCATATAAGTGAACACTGTGCTCATAAATTCCTTCAGCAGTAGTAGTACTGTAGTACGCTGTCGGCGGTCGGACATACTCGATCTCCTCAAGTCTCAAGTCTGATGCATCAACAGATCAGATGGAGTAGTTAAACGGAGGCGCCATTGTTGGCGGTGATCTTGCCGTTGACGACGTGGTGGTTGTCGTCGTCCATGTAGCGCTTCCAGAACCAATGCTGCTTCCACACCCTTTCGGTCATCTCCTCGATGGGCACGTTCTTGGTCTCCGGCAGGAAGAAGAGGACGAAGAGCGACATGACGAGTACCCAGGCGGAGAAGAAGACGAAGATGGCGTACTTGAGGTGGCAGAGCATGGAGAGGAAGGCCTGCGCGATGACGAAGGTGAAGATCAGGTTGACGCAGACGGTGACGCTCTGTCCCGCCGACCTCGTCTCCAGCGGGAAGGTCTCGCTGGGGATGAGCCAGCCCAGGGGCCCCCACGACCAGGCGAAGGAGGCGACGAAGGTGCAGACCATGACGACGACCAAGATGGCCCATCCGTGTCCCAGGTTGTCGGAGTGGTCCGTGACCTTGATGCCCAGCACGACGGCGACGGCCACCTGCGACAGGAACATCTGCACGCCGGCCTCCAGGAGCAGCATCCGGCGGCCGACGCGGTCGACGGAGTAGACAGACACGAGCGTGGAGAGCACGTTGACGGCGCCCGTGATGACCGCCGAGTAGAGAGACGCGTCGCTCTTGAACCCCAGCGTGTTGAACAGCACGGGCGCGTAGAACATGATGGCGTTGATCCCCGTGAACTGCTGGAAGATCTGGAGGAGCACGGCGATGACGAGCTGCGGCCGGTTGCGGCGCTGGAGCAGGTTGCGGAACGGGTGCTTCACCTCCTGCGCCACGCGGCTCGCCTCCACGATCTCGTTGAACTCCGGCTCCACGTTGTCGATGCCCCGGATCTTCTTGAGCACGGCCTTGCCCTCATCCAGGCGCCCGCGCTCGATGAGGCTGTTGGGAGTGTCCATCACGAAGAGCGCGCCCAGGGTGAGCAGCACCGCCGGGATGCCCGCCAGCGACAGCGACAGCCTCCATCCCCACGGGTGGATCTTGGAGGTGCCGTAGTTGACGAGGTTGGCGAAGAGGATGCCGATGGTGACGTTGAGCTGGAACAGGATGTTGAGCCCGCCGCGGATCCTCGTCGGCGCGATCTCAGACAGGAACAGGGGAACCGCCTGCGCGGAACGAATGGCACGGCAAAGTTATCGTCAATTGTGATCCAGTAGATATCGTCGAGTTCTGCAACTAGTTTTTGCCAGGCCCAGTACCACACCGATACGGCCATAGCAAGAAGAGACGCGGCCTCATCGATGCCCATTGGGCCGAGTTGTCTTCAGAAAATGCCCATTGGGCTGATATTTTTCAAAAGAAAAAATAATTATTGGGCCCTAACGACTTGGTCGTTTGTTCTGTTCTTTGCTACTTAACAAACAGGGAATGAGAACCCAACTTGGGTTCAGCGGTTCAACCAAACATATCATTCAATCAATGGAGATGCACACCAGTTCTAGTCTAAAGTCTCAAAATACTCTAAAGTGTAAGAAGAAACTAGTCTAAAAGTCTCAAAATATTAATGGCACGCATGACCATCACCCACCCCCTGAAGATGTGTACAAACAACCGAAACTAGTGTCAGAGCGGTTGGTGCACCCGTGCATACATCCTGCAGATATTTCCGACCGTAGCAGTGCGTTGAAGTGTTGAAACCTAAACGCCCGTATTCAGATATACTAATCTGTTATCTGTAACAGCATGCCATGTCTAGGACAAATATCTGTCCCCCTCCTACGCCTGCTGATCGTAGGCCTCCATCAAGCTCATTTGTTTTCGCTCATTTGTTTTCCCTAAAAGCTGCTGAATGTACAAACTTACCACATGAACACTGTCCCAGTCCCGCCTGCTCTAACATAATTGCGCTGTGCATGTCCTATACGTTGGCTTGGACCGGAACACGCCCGCCGCATGAGCATGATTTGCAATAATCCAGCGGTAGGCGATAGGCATCTTGCCGCCGCCGCTGCCAATGTTTAATCCGCAAGCGAAAGCTCTTCGGGAGCCCCGGAAGACCTCAGGAATCTGGTGGTTGTGGCTGCAGACGCAGCCAAACCACGTACTAGTGGTAGCCTGACAGGAACGAGAGCAGAAGACTCCAAGCAAAACTATGCTGGTTGAAGTCAAGGTGTCTAGCAATCAGCCAGTAAGGCTGTGCAGGTAATTTCCTGCTGAACTACTGGTACTAGTTACTGCATGCATCGCTATTCGTGGCCCGTGTGGTCTATTAACATGGCTACTTAGTACTAGAGTCAATTAACATGGTGGCTTGCTCAATGTTGCAGATTCCTCCGTCGTTTCTGTTGATGGCAAGTTGGCAACTGGGACAGCTAAAGATCGAGCAGGTAGCACCGTAGCAGCAGCAACAAACGACTATGTAGCACTAGTGTCACTACCAGTAAAAACCAAAATTCTCCCAGCCAAGCATTAGTTTTTTTATATAAAAAAAAAGAACAAGAAAAAACAACAATCTACAGCGACAGTCACAATGCACACATATCATCTGGTCATTGGTCCAAGTTTCTTTAATTATTAGCAATGGTAATAAGCTGCTAGATCCTGTGAGGAAACTTGAAAAGAAGGGTTCTCACCCCGTTGCTGTCAACCAAACGAAAACACCAGTCCTCGAGACTCGGCACCGTCACCGATGCCCAGGTGTCCACGTTCATATGGGCCATCTGGGCTCTGGGTATACCAACAATTCAAGTAACACCTCTACCCGTTTGACCCAAAATTCCGGGAAATACGTATGGCGGGCCCATATCGCTATACATACTATACTTCTAAAAATAAAATACTCCGTAGTGTACAGCTGCTAGACGATGAAGGGCCATCACGCGTATCAAAATACGCTAGCTGGGTGCAGAGGTGCAGTGAACTTGCCAGGCGTGCACAATTTTAAGCGAGACTAGAGGATCGCCGAGATGCTTGAATCGACCAAGGACGGTGACTAAAATACACCCACGTCCTTGTCGTAGAATGTAGAAAAACAAACGCTAGCTCGCGCGCGTGCTATAAAAAAAACAAGAAATCCTCAACTCGGCCACTGGTTTGACGTGAAACACGTTGCTGCCAATACTTTTTTGACTAAACAAGTGGGCTACGTACGTACTCCATCGATCGCATCACACTAGCAAAGTTGAACGTGGTTCCTCATCACGCGTACGTACCTGGTTGGCGAAGCCGACGCCGCAGCCGAGCAGGATCCTGCCGACGATGAGCATGGCGAGGTTCTGGGCGGCGCCGTTGAAGATGACCCCCACGATGAAGAAGACGCCGGCGACGAGCATGGTGAGGCGCCGGCCCAGGCGGCGCGTGGTGTAGGAGGCGAAGAAGGTGGCCGTGAGCCCCGCGAGGTAGAGCGACGACGTGAACAGCTGCAGGCCCTGGTTGTCGTACTTGCAGTAGTTGCTCTCCTTGTCCTCCTGCTTCTTCCGCAGCACCGCCGGGAAGAACTTGCCCAAGAAGTCGTCCATCGACGTCACTCCGCCTATTTTATATATATGCAATAATTGTTCGTGACATTTTATTTCTCACATCTTTTTAAAATATAACACTGAAGCAATTGTATCGTTTTTAAAAAAAAATGGTCCAAACAAAAGGTGTGGTATACAGTAGAGAAAACTTTTATTTTCCAAGATGCTTAGTGATGGCCCATGGTATTTAATTGCAATATTCATAGCCAGTGAAAACGTGCTATGAAAGCGTTGGTTCAAGTGGTTGACTAAAGTTGTGGCAACATATATATTTTTCTTTGTGTATAGTACGTTTTTGTTTCACTGAGGTGGATATGATTTGCATCATACTGCATCTAGTACCACCGTTTAATTAATTTGACCTTTGTAACACAACTGCTAGTTTCGTAATCATGAAGACAATATATACAAATTTCTCGTTTGGTCCTGTGTGGGCATGTGCATACAACTTATTGGAGGCAGCATCTGCTGTTGTGCATATACAACATACATGAATCATCAGCTGCACGAAATAATCTCATCGGGTTTGAAGTTTGAACATCTAGTACTAAAAACGGCTTCAAGTTTCCAACAGAAACCTTTGTGTCGCGTGATAATAAAGAAACCTTGAATTTGTGTTTGCAGTATCTTGAAAACAAGAAATGAAATTGTTCCAAGCCACTGCTCCAACATCCACGAATATGAGTGGTGGGTTCTTTTTTGGGTAACTATTTATCGACGCTCAACAAATTAAAATACCACACAAATTAGCCCGTTCGGCTGATCAGCTTTTGGCTGATTTCGGATGATTCAATAGTATTCTGTGAGAGAGAATAAGCTGAAACAGGAAGAGAACTGAGCAGCCGAACGGTTAATTTGGGAAGAAAGCTGTGTGTCTCATCAGACGTGCTGCATTTCTCTGCACATGCGTTGACTTACCAGCCTGTCAAAGCAGGTGGCTAGCTCACACAACACGATATTTGTACAAACTAATAGGCCATGTTCGCTTCTCTTATAATCCATCTTTTTCAATTTGTTTTTTCAGCTAGAACAATGTTTTTCTTTCACAATAAATCAACCGGAATAGTGATGGAGTGATGGGGGATCCCCGCTTGTTTTTTTTATTTTTTGGGAACAATAATCAATAAAGGAAAATAACTCTTTTTTTTAAAAAAGGAAAATATTCAGAATGGATCGGAAGGTGAAGCAAAGCTGGAAAATCTTCGAGTCTGCCGTTAGTTAATGGGACGTGTTTAATGGGCACAGGAACCCCCCCCCCCCCCTTCTTCTTAATTTGGTTTGAAGTCTGTGCTTATCCGCTTGTGTTCAGAACGAAGAAGACAAACAAGCTCGCAAAACAAATGATCCATGCATGCAGTTCCCTATCCATGGAAAAATATATAAATCCGTCCTCGTGATGATGAGGATCTATCTATCGAACGCCTCTCCATGGAAGAAGAATTTGGCATGATTCTCTGGAGCCGCATGCACACATGCGTGGAATGGAAAAGCTCAAAAAAGAAGCTCGCTCGCGGCGTACCTGAGATGCCGATGTCGTAGCCGAACATCAAACCGCCGGTGGCCGCCATGATGCAGGAGATGATGACAATCGGCGTGATCTTGGCCTCGAACTCGACGCCGGACGGCGCCGACACCGAGAACCCTCCGGCCGGCATCTTGGCTCCCTGATGAAGCAAACCTAACCTCTGGGGCTCCCGTCGAATGGAAGTCGGAGCAGCACTGCAAGCAGCAAACGTTCGTATCCACACAAGACAACCTCACCCGGTGAAACGGTGAGGCCGGAGCAGAGGGAGATGGGTAGAAGACGCCCAGCCTCTCTCGGGTTTATATAGAAGAGGGAAGCCCGGCTCCTCGGGGAAATTTCAAACCGATCAGACCGGCCGGATGCCGCCACGTCATCTCTGTGAGTCGGCCCCGGCCCCACCGGAGTCCAGCTCGCGGGCCTTGCCGTGGTTGACTACTAGGCTAGTCAACGACGGCTCCATGCACAAGCACAGCCCACGGGCCTGATTTCCGAGATTCCAAGTCCAAAAGCAGCAAGCCCTGCAGCTGCTGAAGGCACGGTGACTTTTCAAAGAAGAAGAAAAAAACTGCTTATCCATTGCAAACTCTTTTGATCCTCTCATCCTCCCGTGGTTGTGGTTGTGGTTCCAAACTCTTTTTGAGAAACTAGAGAAAAGTAGACGTACGGAGTAGTAGTTTGGAAATTTTGGATAGGGCGCCGCCCTTTTTGACAATTCCAAATGGGCCCACGAATCAGCCACTAGTACATCCTGGTCCGGGGGTGGCTCCAGAGTCCAGACTGCAACCGCGCTGCGATCGTGCTTTGCCACGTACTGCTGCTCGGTGAATTCGCGTCGCCGTGTGAATGGAGGACCTTGACTTGATAAGTGATTGGAGGAAAATTATACCTCACGTGGGGACGGTGGTGCGCTTGGAAGTCAGTATCGGCGCAAGAAATTGGCTCCTGGTCGGCTGAATCAGGGTTCTTCGGTTTCTCCGCCTAAACCTCAGTAGTTGTCCCATTGGATATTTATATATATACATTGTTAAATATTAAATATAAACTAATTACACAGATCGTGACTAATTTGCGAGATGAATCTTTTAAGTCTAATTATTCTATGATTTGACAATATAGTGCTACAGTAAACATATGGTAATGATGGATTAATTAGGTTTAATAAATTCGTCTCGTGGAGTATTGATGGATTCTGTAATTTGTTTTTTTATTAGTATCCGAACACCTCATGCGACACACGTGATACCTTCTAAATTTTAGTCACTAGATCCAAACACCCCCTTACCTAGGGTTTCCATCTTCTAGTAGACTTTTGTACTAAAAAATATTATGTCCTCGCCACTGATGTATACTCTCTCCGTCTCAAAAATAATCTTGTTAAGTTTGTGCTGGTTAAAATTTCTTAAATTTAACTGAGTTTATACAAAAACATTCGCAAATTTTTATCTCAAAATATTTTTTTATAAAAATATATTCAATGATTCATCTAATAATAGTAATTCCTGAAAAAATGCAATTCTAGGTGCATTCTTTTCATGTCCAAAGTTTGACTAAATACATAGGTAAAAATATTAATGTTTTTGAGACCAAATAAATTTGTTATGAATATATCTCATGACAAATTTAACGATATATGTATGTATGTATATATCACACACTGTCATGTAGCTGGCTACAAAATAACTTATTCTGTAGCCACTTTAAGTTACGATAATTACTATGTTAATTTACGAGATTATAGTAATTCCTTACTAAGTAGTTTACTATAATGTTATGGTAAATATTCACCATGTGTTATAGTAACCCAACTATCGTAAATATGTATTGACATTATCGTAAATTAGTATATAAATTATATATATATATATATATATATATATATATATATATATATATATATATATATATATATATATATATATATATATATATATATATGGATTCTGTAATTGTTAAATCTAAGATACTTTAACTTCTCTACTAGAATTATATTTTTTTTTGAACGAAGGGTATATATTTGGTCACATATTACGTTAGGATTTTTTTTTTAGATAGGAGGCAGTAGACGTCAACGTTTTGGCAGCTCTCTGCCTGTTTCCCGCGGTGAAAGTAGCCGTTCTTCCTCACCCTTCCCCAGAACAGCCAGGTCAAGGTGCTTGTTGAGTTTAAGTAGTGTTCTTTTATTTATGTGATTTTATGAAGATCTGATCTAGTTATTAGAACTGAAGTTGAAGGACACGAGGAACATACTCCCTCCGTTTTAAAAATGTAATTCTAGCTTTAAACCTGGACACGCGTTGTGTCTAGATTCAAAACTAGAATTATGTTTTTTTTTACGGAGGGAGTATGTATCTTCCAAGCGAATCATGTTCTTTTAAAAAAACAGCGATTGAAACAGCCGTGCAATCCATGAGAAAGGGAACACACACAGCCGTGCAAACATGTGTGCTAAGCTAACGGCCCGCCGGACAGTCACTCTCCAATTCGCTTCACGATGCGAAGTTCGATTTGCATCGTCCGTTCATCCTTTTCTCTTTCCAAATTAGTTTTATTCGCACGTTTCTAACAGTCAACAAAACCGTACGCGTCGCTTGAGCATTCAAAAACCAAATCCAGCCCCGTGATGCCTGACGCGCCCGCAGGACTGCAGGAGGCTGTGGCCTCCCAAGAAATGGTTTGTTTGGGAACGTCGTTCACACGCCAAAAGTTACTAGTCCAAGCGTTCTGGCCTTCTTCTGGGGATCGCTCGTCGTGTGACGCTCAGGCCGCGCAAAGAGCTGAAGCCCGCAGGAGGCTGTGGCTCCGTTGCTCGACTACTATCCAGTCCGCCGTCTGAATCTGAACCCACGCCCCAGGTGTCTGTCTGCGCGAACAAAATGTTCTTCAGATATTCAGTCGCTGACGAGTGACACTGACACCTGGGCGCGCTACACATACACGTGGCCACCATTCACCAATGGTACGCGCAGGTCAGAAGTTGTAGTATAGAATTAAAAAAATATGTGGTCTGGGCACCAGTATCAGGTACTTTCTCCGATCACAAAATCGTCTAATACGTCGTTCTGCACATGATTTTAAGTATACCCTCCGTTGGAAATTATAATTCGATTTGACTTTTTCAATACATATTTTATTATTCATCTAGATATATGTAGTGTTTAAATTTAGAGGCTAAAGTTTAGGAGGAGTCATATGGGGATGTCACGTGATAGTGTCCGGATAGTAATAATAAAACAAATTACAGAAGTCTTCAGGAATCCACGAGACGAATTTATTAAGTCTAATTAATCCGTTATTAGCACATGGTTACGGTAGCTTCACATTGTCAAACCATGGACTAATTAGGTTTAAAAAATTTGTCTCGCAAATTAATCGTAATTTATGTAATTACTTTTTTTTAATTTATATTTAATACTCCATGCATATGTCAAGCATCCGATGTGATAAGGACTAAACTTTAGGATGAGGAACTAAACAAGATCATAATAATATGTCTAGATACATATCAAAATGGATGAACCACAAAAGTCAAAGCAACTTATAATTTGAAACGGATGAAGAATCGTCATGTTCGCTTGGCTTATAAACCGTACTTTTTTTCAGTTAACCAATAGTATTTTTCTCTCACAACAAATCAGCCAACAATACTTTCAACCATGACTTATCAGCCAAACGAACGGGGCATATGTTGACAATTATTAGACTCAGAATTTTAAAAGGATTCCCACCCGCTACAAATCCAGTCGGGTGATTCACCACGGCTTCGAATTCTCATGTCAACAACGATAATTGGATTAAGGTCAACGATGTCACTCCACACGCCTTACACATGCATGCCACTTATTGATGTGTTAGCGTACAACTCCAAAATTTTCAGTATCTGTGCATCATTTTGGTGGTTAATACACGGTGCACATGCGGCTCCTATTGGCATCGTCGTCATTTGAGTCTTATTTTGAAAAATAGGTTATGCGAAATGTTTGCATGTATGCATATGGTTGTCTCACTCGTTTAGAAGAGTGGAGTTTGTGAGCTTTCCTAACTCACTCGTTTAGAAGAGTGGAGTTTGTGAGCTTTCCTAACTTTACTGTGGCTACCAAGTGTAACTATTGCTCGTCGCGACATATCTCCACGAGGGTTTTCACATACATGTTTGGTGTCTCGTCTTCGTTTTTCGTATCTATTTTGCCATTTGTGGCGATTGCTCATCTATTAGTTGCTATTGGTGACTCGTGTTCAAGGGTGATTGAGTTGTACTCCCTCCATACCTATAAAGAAAGTCGTTTAGGACAGCATTTAGCATACCAAGGAGTGATTAATTAGGGTAGAGTTTTTCCTGTCTGCCTCTATTAAAATGGTTTTATATCTTCAACGAGAAAGTACTCAGATCAATAGTCAGTGCGTGAGGCGTGAGTTCATTAGAGTTTTATTTGCTTTTAATAGGACTTTTGCCACATAAACGTTTTTTTTTGTCTCCGTTGTTTAATTGGATTGGAAGAGAGAAAGCGGGTGTAGTTTCATAAGGGGAAAAAACGAACAGGTGGCGACGTGAATCAAGCGCGATTATCAACTCTTAATATGAGTCATAAAATTAAATGTCACGCATGAAACTAAAGAATGAAATCTCAATTGAGTGTAGAACGACATCCTATTTATCCATGTTTCGACATCCTTTATAGGTATGGAAAATACTCCTCTATACTAGAAAGAAGAAAGTGGTGAGGTTTCATTTGGTTAAATTTCTCAACTTTGACTAATTTTGATGAAATGGCAACATTTATATCTTTAAGAGTTGAGTTTTATGGGAATAAAACTCTCTTGGCATGATTACCAACTCTCTATGAATCATATAATTAAATGCCTATGAATGAAACTTTGCATTGAGAATGAGGTGTTTCATCCAAGTTTCATTTCATTGTATATGATATGGTAATCTTGGAAACAACAAAATGAAACTCTCCACTGAGACAGGACTTATGAAAGTATATTCAACCATCTATCTAATAATACTAATTTATTAATATTCTTTGTTGTATATATAATTGATCAAAGTTTAAAAAGTTGATTTCTTGGGAAGGCGGAACGATTTTTATTTTGGTATAGAGGAGTATGTTCAAATTATATGTCATATCGTTGAGTTGGTAAACATGAACCATACGTACATGAGTTGTTTGATACGTGGATGATTTAATCGAAGCGTCTGTTGTGAAACATGTGGCCTTTTGCTTTAGAAAAAAGGCAAGGTCTCTTCCCTCATATTCAGAGCTAATAAAAACAAAAATCAGTTGCCGCAGCTGGATTATTAATTGTACGTGCTTATTCCATGAGCTAGAAAGGAAGACAGCCGTGGAAGGTAATTAACGACTGGTCAGACTGCGGTTAGTTAGCTCATCAGTCCAAACCTAATTTTGCCTCGTTCTCTCATACATCAATCTTAATTTTATACGTGCACGTTCTCTCCGTGATGCTGCCACGGTACCACACGGATCATACAGTCAATGAGTCTTATCATCAGATCACTGGAGAATGCAGCTCCAAAATAATAGTATGTTCACTGGATGGTTTCTGGACTGATAAGTCCGACTGGTGATAATTTGTTGTGAGAGAAAAACACTATTGGCTGAACAAACGAACACCTGTAAACCAGCTATGTAGAACCGTACTCCTATGTGATATATTATACGGCCGCACGTCAAAAAAGAAACGATCTGGCAGAAACAAATTCCTGACGTTAGACTGTTGACTTAAACTTATCTAATCATAATAAAATATTTTTCTCTCGTAATAAATCAGCCGGCTTAACCACGAGCCGTGAGATGCCGCTGTCAGTTGGCCTTCTCTGTTGTACTGCTTGCCGGAGCCGGACTAGATGCACCATACTAGTACCTGCATAGCGTTTGACGCATGGACGAGATCAGCTGAAGCCCCGCAGGACCAATTTTTGGCTGCAGAAAATCAGTAGCCGACGAGAGACCTCTCGACACTTGGGTGCACTACAAATCGCCAGCATTTCGCACTCACCGACTCACGTCAGTACCCCGGCCCGTGACAGGAAAATCTCGACGACACCCTACGCATGCGCAATCTTGC
The DNA here is from genome assembly GCA_904845875.1 of Miscanthus lutarioriparius. Lineage (NCBI taxonomy): Eukaryota > Viridiplantae > Streptophyta > Magnoliopsida > Poales > Poaceae > Miscanthus > Miscanthus lutarioriparius. Next base: position 18,021,399 of record CAJGYO010000002.1, read on the forward strand.
AGCAGGTCAGCTAGCATGCAGTTCCTGCGTAGAGTAGAAAAATAGAACACTACATGGTTCTCGGGTCCTGGCATCAGTGTCACGACATACTCTGCGTAGAGTAGTACACGATTCTCTTAAGGAGTACACGTATGAGCAGCGGCGGTTTTCCGTGTTGGAATTTCCTAACGGCCGGTATCTGCGTTTCAACTCCAGGCATCAGTTTCCGCGTGCGGTTCTATCGCCATCAGGCAGGTCGCAAACTGCTGCTGTTGCTGCTGCTCCGGTCCAGGTTCTCCTTGACTCTCACTTGGCACGTCCAATCTACTACCGCACAGGTGTACGCACAGGGATGATACGCTATTGTTAATTTCTCTGGCCGCAGCCGCGCAGTGCAGGGGAGGGGACGGCGCCGGGACGGATTCACCACCGCATGCACGACGCCGCCTTGCCAAAAGTCCAGGACGAGGTGTGTTTGAGCAGCACGAGATCGTGGAGATCAGAGGGTGATTGAATTCTGGGAGCCGGGTAATCGTCAGCAACGAAGCAAAAACTCTGGCGCGACGACTCGGCTGGCACGGCATCTAGTGGTCAAAAAGGGATCTGCAACTGCTCGCTCTGATGCTACAGCTCGAAGCAGGTGGTTCACGAGTCACGAGTCACGAGTCACGAGTCACGACTCCGGCCTTGTGTCAACGACGATAATGGGAGATTGGGGGAAAGGTGGCGTCTAGAATCTAGATCTAGATCCTCTCCCGATCGCTGGTAGCGATCAGAGAGGGCGTGTGCACTAGTCGACCGGCGATGATGCGTTAGCAGCCCATGATCCTTACGTGCACTGGTACCGCTACCACGCTGCACGTTGTGGCCCGTGCTCGCTCTCGCTCGCTAGCTAGTCTGGCCTGCTGCCCATTGGCCACACTGCGATGTCGCAGCCTTTACACGTCACCTCGGAGCTGAGCGTTTAGCGTGACCTACAGCGAGGAGTAATATGATGGGGCGTGCATAGTTGCCGGCCACATGAGAACATTTCGTTCATTCCTACAGCACTTGCAGCAAAGAAAGGGAGAGCCTGTATGGCGGTATGTGCATGCAGCATGCTCGTCGTCGACATGCAGTCACGATCATTGGCATCTCACTGTCCTGACGAGGACCGCTAGGAATAGCACTCGATGGGTTTTACCCTGTATGTTAGCGTGACCTATTTTTCTCTACACTTAGTGTGATGTAAATTGCAGCTCCCATTGACACTATTTGGAGATTCATTTGAGCAGTTACATTATGAAAAATGTTGCTTAGGTGTCTAGTGACTCATTTAGTTATTTGTGATATAAACTGCAACTTTGATGGACCTTCTACAATGTGTGCCCATTTCAGCCCAAAGGGGATCCCGAGCTCCCCTTCTCTATAGTGCCTTGTTCTTCCCCTTCAGAGAGGGGGATAGGAGATTTGAGAGGGGAGTCTTTGATCAACCAAATTAATGCACTTTTTCATTGTTACCAAACAGAGGGATGTATAGCAAAAAAAAAATAAAAAAACAAAAAAAAAGCGGAAGGGATGAGTATCTCACGTGTGGGGGTGAGGCTTGCTGGATCTTCTGGTTGCCTGACTACAAGCACGCTGATAGCCTGCAGGTGGTGAAGGGTGACAGCTAGCCCCCTTCTTTCCATCAATCAACAAACTAGTTGTCGATGACCAATACTAGGGTACCCGAAGAGGAGGGGTTAATAACTATCAATATTGACTCATCCGAGCAGTCAAGAGCGCGACTACAGCTCCAACCAACCCCCCGGCGCGAGCTCCGCTTCGCCCGGCCTCTGGGAGAGGGCACCGTCTCGCCCGACCCTTAGGTCTACGCTCCGCCTCGCCCGGCCTCTAGGGGAGGACTCCGCCTCGCCCGACCCCAAGGCCACAGGCTCCGCCTCGCCCGACCCTCGGGTTTGCGCTCCGCCTCGCCAGGCCTCTGGGGGAGGACTCCTCCTCGCCCGACCCTTGGGCCTGCGCTCCACCTCGCCCGACCCTTGGGTCTGCACTCCGCCTCGCCCGACCCTTGGGTTTGCGCTCCGCCTCGCCCGGCCTCTGGGGGAGGACTCCGCCTCGCCCGACCCCGAGGCCGCGGGCTCCGCCTAACCCGACCCTCGGGTTTGCGCTCCACCTCGCCCGGCCTCTGGGGGAGGACTCTTCCTCGCCCGACCCCGAGGCCGCGGGATCCGCCTCGCCCGACGGAGACCCATACCGTTGCCAACCATTCTAGGTCCAAGCGTATGGGCTTGAGTCAAAGCTCTGACACCAGGGAAGAGACCGGCACACCCCGATGTAAACCCGTGGCCTTGACGGGCCATACCGGAGGATTCACATCAAGAACAGCGTCGGACGTACCGGTGCTGTTCTGCCTAACCCTCGTACGAACACTGACGGGCGCGTCCGTTCACCACGACGTTCGCCAGAACGGAGTGGAGTGCCATGACCAGCATATGACGCCTACGCATGGCGCTAGTAGTGACGGACAGGACCGCGATGTGAAGCCGTCCCTGTTGACATCTACAGAGTCGACGGGACCCGCATGAAGGAGAAGAAGGACCCGACGATCCTGAAGGCCTTTGGTCTCTCTCTCTCGTTCTTCTTTTTCCTCCGTTGTAAACCATGTTTTCCCTTGGCCTATAAAAGGGAAAGCAGGGCGTCCCACAAAGAGGATCGCAACACATCACATCGATTCAAGCTAGATCCGATCGAACCATCATGAACCCATCGAACCCGAACACACGGCCGAGTAGCAACCGAGCTCTCTCAGCACCCGTTCACTCCTTTCACCAGAGACTTGGGACATGTCCCTCTCTCGCCCGTTTGTAACCCCTACTATGAACTTTCAGTGCTAGTAACATGAGCAGCAGCAACGAAGTGAACGTAGGAACATTTTGTCCGAACCAGTATAAACCTCGTGTCCTCTAAGCACACCATCCGACCCAGACGCATAATATTAGAAATTTACTTGTCGGTGGCAACTCGAAACACCGACAGTTGGCGCACCAGGTAGGGGCATTTTGCGTGTCTCGACATCCACACCAGGCCTCGGATGACTAGTCGCAACGTTGGCTGGGTCCTAGGCACGCACATGCGCTCCGGGGACCTAGACTTCATCATCACAACGGAAGGAGATGTAACACCTCGGTGTTAAGCATGCATTAACATTTCATCCCATAAGCATAATCATCATCACCTCATGCATAAGCATTATTCATGCACTTCATTTCGAAAGAAATGAAGTATCATTTCATGTGGTGCTTAAATTGATTGAAATTCATTATGTTTGAAATAATGTGAAATGCCATGCTCTTGTTTGGATGCCATGATTACTTGTTTTGATCACTAAATTAACTTGGAAATATTTAGGATGCAATTTGGAGCAAAGTTTATATCTAAATTTTTGCCAAATTATGCTTTTAAAATAATTCTTCAAAATTAGGGTTTTGGGATTTAATTGACTTTCAATCTATAGTTCAAAATCTATTTGGAATTTGACTTTGGTCATAAAAGCAAAGTTGTAGAGAATAAATTTTTGAGCAACTTTTATTTTTGGGCCAAAGTTTGAAACTGCTTTGAAAAAGTTCAAAAATTCGTTTGAATGAAATTGGGAGAGAAAATAATTTGAAAATTCACCTTTTCACCTTAGTGGGCCTCACGCCTCGCTTCCCGGCCCAGTCCGCAAGCCGGCCCGGCCTAGCTCGGCCTGCCTCCGCGCCGCGCCTCGCCCATTTGCCGTGCCCACGCCCGACCGGCGCCAGAGCGCTGAAGGGTCGAGATGGCGGACTAGAGGGGGGGTGAATAGTCTTTTCTAAAATTAATCGCGTCGGCTAACCGATATAAATGCGGAATTAAAACAATCGGTCTAGCCAAGACTACACCCCTCTATATATGTTCACTAGCACCTTGCAAAGATACTAATAAAGCAACTAAGGTGCCGGGCTAGCTAGAGCTCTCCTAAACAATTCTAGGAGCAAGGTCACACAAACCTATGCCACTAGTACTTTAAGTAACAAGGGAGCTCCTACACATGCTAGTAAGCAAAAGCACAAAGCTAACTAAGCTCACTAGCAATGCTCAATAACAAGGCAACCAACGCCTAATTAGAGAACGCATAAATACTTAGCTACACAAACTAAGCAATGTGACTAACAAGGTTACTAAAACCAAATTAGCCCATGCAAAGGAGCTACTTCTATGCTACACAAGCAAGAAGGTAATTAGCTAGCTACACAAGCTATCTAATTACAAGAGCAACTACACAAGCTTAAGATGTATATATAAGTAATTGCAAGCTTGTGTAATGGGGATGCAAACCAACAGGAAGAACAAGGTTGACACGATGATTTTTCTCCCGAGGTTCACGTGTTTGCCAACACGCTTAGTCCCCGTTGTGTCGACCGCTCACTTGGTGGTTGGCTGGCTAATTAGCATCACCCGCTAAGCCCGCACGTCGGCGCCGCAAGAACCTACCCCTTGAGTGAGGGTAGCTCAATGACACGCTTTACTAGAGTTGCTCTTCGCGGCTCATGGGCGCAGCACAATGCCCCTCACAAGCACTTCTCGGAGAGCCGCACAAGCTTCTTGCGGCGCTTCGACGGAGACCACCACCAAACCGTCTAGGAGGTGGCAACCTCCAAGAGTAACAAGCACCACGGCTCGCAACTCGATCACCTAGTGCCACTCGATGCAACCTCACGATGCAATCGCACTAGAATCGCTCACTCACACATCGGATGATCGCTATCAAGTAGTATGTGTGATGGAGGGCTCCCAAGCACTCACAAGCATGGACACTAAGTCCCTTGAGGTGCTCAACTCCAGCCATGGCCGAGGGCCACTTCTATTTATAGCCCCAAGGGCTAAACTAGCCGTTACCCTTCGCGGGCAGCGGTCGGACGACCGGACGCGCTCGTCCGATCGGCCGGACGCTGGACCTCCTCGGCGTCCGTTAAATGCGATACCGCGCCACGTGTCCCCTCCTTCAAACGCTGTTCATCGGATCTCAACGGTCATCGATCGATCGGACGCTCCGGAAGATGGCCCGACCGGACGAAGGCAACCCCGCGTCCGGTCGTTTCCAAGAGAAGTACCGACCTCGGACGGACGTCCGTCGGTCTTGATCGGACGCAGCCGGCGTCCGGTCACCTCCACTTTCCATCAGATTCGTCATCGGCTGACCGCTTGCTTGCCGTTCGTCCAGTGCATTGAGATCAGCGTCCGGTCGGTTGACCGGCGCCAAGATCTTCACGACTAACTCGTTTTCACTTCTAACTTCATCACCCTTGCTCCAATGTGCTAACCACAAGAACTTGCAACCGGCGCAATAGAAAATAGGCATTCTATTTTGCGCCAAATCCCGCCTCGCAAGCTCGACGGGAGGAAGAGAGGGACCCAAACCCATCTCACCCCTGCAAACACCACCTCCTTTGTAAATGTGCCAACACCACCAAGTGTACACCACCATGTGTATGTGTGTTAGCATTTTCACAATCATTTCCCAAAGGATGTTAGCCACTCAACTTGCCACGCCACTCGATCCTAGCGACAATGCAAAGTTAGATCACTCGAGTGGCACTAGATGACCGATATGCAAACAAGTTTGCCCTCTTGATAGTACGGCCATCTATCCTAAACCCGGTCATAAACTTCTCTACACACCTATGACTCCGGTGAAATGAAATGCCCTAGGTTATACCTTTGCCTGCGCATTCCATACCATCTCCTCCAATGTTGATGCAACACATGCACCAACACGATCAACAATGATATGATCCACTTCATATCATTACGTGATCATATTGGTTCATCGATCTTGACTTCACTTGCCCTTCACCGTTGCCGCGTCCATCGGGCGCCAAGTCTTGCTCAAGCTTCACCGCCACGCCGTGGTCCATCACTCAAAGCCTCGACTTGCCCTTCACGCTTAAACCGGTCCATCAAGCCAAGTCTTGTCTTGATCTTCTCCACCTTGATCACATGACTCAATGTCATGTCTCATGTGCAATAAGCTCCTTCATCATCACATGTGTGAGCTTTGCAACATCTCCAAGCCATTTTCACCTCCATGGCATATGTTGCTCATACACATGTATGGACTAAACACTGTGTATCTCACATAAACACAATTAGTCCACCTAGGTTGTCACTCAATTACCAAAACCGGACCTTTCAAACGCCGGTGGTCTTGTGGCGAAGTTCGGCCGCGACGGCACCACTGGCCTACAAGGTCCCGGCCGCCCCCTTTTGCCTTAGCCGTAGCTGTGAGCAGCGCCTCCTCTCCGCCGCCATTCGCCGCCCCCCCTCTCGCTCGAGAAAGCAAGCACGCCGCGGCTGCGCTTCGCTTCCGCCGACGCCATCGTCGGTGTAGCCGTTTCGATGCGGCTTTTTTTGCTCGTTTCCGTTCGACGTGGTAAGGCTTTGGAGCACGGTGAAGAAAAGCTCCGCTCCCGTGGACTCCCTCTCCGCTCCACCTCTCTCCTCCCTTTTCGCGACACCGCCTTGCCCCGCGAAATGTTTTGTGGCCGGAAATTTAGCGGGCAACGTGTCACCTCAAAATGGCTCTCTCCAAATTTCGGGTTGAAAATAAGTTTTGCTCAATGGGGCCGCTTTTTTGTGGCTAGATCTATGTGCCTTGCACGGGTGTACCTAAAAATATTGAATTTGTAAAGAAAAAATTAAATGCTTTGTAAATTTATAACTTGCTCAAAATGGCTCCAAATTTGTTGAAATAAGTTTTGCTAGGTTTCTTGTGACTAGATCTATCTGTTAAAAAATATTGCATGTCAAATTTGTGATACTTTTCCGTAGCTTTATTTAAATTGAATAAATGCTTTGATTTCTTAGAAAATGTCTAGTAAAATGAATATACATCATAAAAATATGGTTCTAGTTTTGTTAATCTCCTTTAGTGATGTGCTTTGTAGGAAAAATATATGTCATGCATGTTCTATAGAGAAATATTGATGTGTAGTTCAAGTGCCTTTAATTGATGATTTTTGTTATTTTGATTGAGAGCAAAATTGTATAAAATATGTGTATGATAATTTTTGTGCAGTGATTGTTTACTGTATAGAACATAGGAAAAATACCAAATCTGTTGTTTGACACTTTTCATAGTACAAAGTATTTTCATGCTTAATTATCAACCATAGCTTGTCATTTTTGTGTAGGCTATTTTACTTATCCAAATGCCATGAAAATTTTATGGTAGTCTACTTAGAGTAGTACTCTGATACTGTAATTTTCTCATATTTTTATGAGCACTAGAAATATATGTTGCTATTGTAGCCCTAGTTTAAAATGAAATCAAGTAATCTTCTTTAATGCATGTTTCGTTAATAATGTTTGCTTTGGTGTATCTTTGAAGCATCTTAACTTGCTGTGGTGACTTGGCATGTTAGTACAGTGGTTGTAGTAGTAGAATAGTAGTATATGTTCTTGGATGATGTTGGCTACCTTGTAGAAGAACTTTACTTCTACTATGTCCAATAAAGTTAAACATGTTCATCTACATTCCATGCATCGTGATCATTACATGTCATCTCTCCGATGCACCTATGCATTAGCACTTATACATCCGCATCATACAGATTGCGGGGAGGAGTTGCTAGTAGTAGTTCAAGAAGAGCGGACCGGGATGATCCACAAGAAGTTCAGGCACGTGGAGGTCTTTGGAGGAAGAGGAGCAAGGAGAGGACTTGCCCGAAGTGCGTGGATCATCAACCTAGTTCGATTCGAACGAGGCAAGCCCCGAGCATTATAAGTCTCCTACTTTATAAAAGTAATTCTTTCTATATATACGAGTTTATATATTGTTGCATTAAGTTGTAGGAGTTGATTGAAACCGTTGATGCATTTGTTACTATCCTTGACTACCTTATTACCTTTTACCCTGTTAGGTCAGGATCGAATAACTGCTTAGCCTTGCTTAGACCAGTAGCGATCGGTGATATCCGGCCACCTACATTATAGGTGGTTACTGGAAGAATTTAGCTATGGAAAGAATGACATCCTAGAATTAACCATGTGTGATGAATAATTGGATACCGGATGGAAAAAGTTGGAGGCAACCAGACAGGGTTCTGGGGTGTTGTTAGTTTCCGTCTGTGTCGATTAAGGACCAATCGTTGCTCGTCCCTCTTGTCATGTTGAACGCATGCCTCATATTTAGCTGGCCGAATAAAGTACCTTTCGACCGTGAAGCTAGTGGCACTATTCGGGCCGGGATCTACACGAGTGCGCGTATTGGTGCTGATGGGGGTATGACAGGGACGCGAAGAGTGAGCCCAAAGGCAGGTGCGCCATGATTCCTGGCAGTCGGGCGGTCCCTAGGTACTGCGGCTCCAGATTGTTCCGCGGCTACCTGAATAGTGTCCTTGGTGATCTAAGCTACCCTGGCAGGGAAGCATGGTTTGTGTGAGGAATAAATCACCAGCTGGTTAAAAATCGATTCGAATCGCCATCGCTCCTGAATAGTGAGCACTTGACTCGAGCTACGGCATCGTAGTAATTATTATGGAACAATGATGGTTATCTGGATGGTATGGGATATGCTAAATCTAAATTGGTAACTGGATGTTATTGGTTAATCAAGTGATTGCTATAGTACAGGTGCTTACCTAGATGGATAGGTCCTAATAAAGATGATGCAAAGTATTTAAAATGACGTCTTCATGATAACTTATGCTTTTCGCAAACAAGTCAGCTAGCCCACTAAAGAAAGCCTTGCATAATCCTTGGTGTCGCTTTATTTTGGTTTAAGACGGTGAAAGCATCTAGGCCCCTTGTTGGGTTTTGGTGATTAATGACAATACAAGATTACTATGACTAACGTGTGTTTTGCAGAGGCAATTAAGTTAGGTCATGGTAATGGTGATCGATTGAGCAATCGAGGTGGTCTTTTGTTGGACGATGGAAATCGTTTTAGTTTTCAAAGGATGAACGAAAAGGTTAAGGAAAACTATTTCTTCCACTAGTGTCGATTGGAGTTGGAGTGACACTTGGAGTATTTTAGGACTCGATTTTCCCAAGCTGTGATTGCGAACTTTATTAAGGGGGTATGGACGGGTAGCTAAACCTAGATGAGTCTAGTGAGTTAGGTGGGTGACATCCTTGTTTAAACTAGCTCTAGGTAGCTCCTACATATGCCTAAGATCCAATGGAGCAAACTTCATTCACACATGATCGAGAGTTGAAGGTGAATGGAGGGTCAAATGCTCAAGGTCGACGCCGGTCGTAATGGAGATAGGGGAAAACATAGATAAGCCCCAATGGCCTTTTGGTCCGCCGCTTAGAATTTGATTTGAGGTCATCTCAACCTTCTCGTTCGATCCTAACCTTGAGCCGGCCCACAGAATCTCCATCGACGGAGGAACACCGAGTCGCGCTCTCCAAGCGACACGCGCATCTGCCGGAGGAGGTGGGTTAAGGAGTAGTGGAATGCCACATAAGGGCTATGCCGACGCCCGTCACGTAACGACGGACCCGATTCCGGACGAACATGCCCAAGAAGCGGGCTCACCGAAGCTGCCACTCGAGCCATTGAGGCAAGTGACGTTACCTTAACCCCGTCCGAAAAAAAAACGGATGGGGCAATGATCACAAAAACGCAGTCGGCCCTCGTCCGGATCCCAACTCACGCGTGGGGGCTCGAGGAAAGTTGGACTCGCAAGAAGACCAAACAAACGTGGTCCAGAACAACACACATGAAGGGGTCAAAATTAGGGAAGGACCTTTCCCACCCACCAAACCATATGGCGGTTCAGGGATCCGATCTTGACGAAAGGAAATAGAAGCTCCAGGTGTGTGGTGACAAAAGAAGGCTCAGGCCATCGAGTCCTCCCACTTGAAAAACCTCCAAAGGAGTTTTCTATTCCTCCGAAGAGCAAGGTCCTACTGTGAGGGACCATTGAGATTTGAGTACCCAAAGAGAGTAGACCATCAACATTGACTCATTTGAGTAGTCAAGTGCATGACATCCATCTTCTCATTAGGCAGGCGGCGTGGTTAGTGGCCGAATAGGTGCTTGTTACTCTATCCTGATGACATCTACATCACCTAGAGACTTTGGCATGAAGGAGAAGAAGGGTGATTACGATCCTGAAGGCTTTGGGTGACCCAACTTAAGTCGTGAGCGGCTTTTCCTCCGTTGTAACACATGCTTCGAAGAATGGCCTATAAAAGAAAAGCACTTGATCCGACGTCCATAAAGGGAATTGCAACACATCACATCGATGCGGGTGCTAGATCGAGGACGAACCATCATGAACCCATCGAACTCCGAACACACGGCCGAAAGTAACAACCGAGCTCTCTCTCTCCATTTACTCCTTTCAGCAGAGACTTTGGGCAATCCTCTCGCCCATTTACATAACCCATAGAATGAACTTTTTAGTGCTAGTAACATGAACATAGATTGCTAGTCGGACGTAGGGACATTAGTTTTTATTATAAACCTCGTTCCTCTAGCACACCATGGGTTAATTGCTAATAATATTAAAGGATTTAATTGTCGCAAAAAATTAGAAACACCATCAAGCGGTGGTGAAGGGCATCTTAGCCCCCTTCTTTCCATCAATCAACAAACTAGTGCAACCACTCTCGTCGGCGGCGATGTTGTTCCCATTGTTGTTGTAGATGGTCAAACGATGTCGACTATGGCATTGGGTCTAAAGCCAGCGATGGGTGACAACTAGGACCAAGGCAATGGGTCACGAGTATATCTCAGGAATGTGGTTGTTGGAGATGTCCAATGCAATCTATCTGAACTAAAAGTGTGTGTGTGGCTTTAAAACTATTTGCTTCCGCTATTTCAGATTGAACTCGGTTTGTAATAACTTTATATTCTAAACTCTGATGTACCCAACTGTGATTGCGAACTTTATGTAACGTGTGCCGGTACTTGCTAAACTTGTACGATCTTGGTTTGTATGTCGATTGGTTTGAAATCCTTCATGGTTTCACGGACTACCGGGTTATACGGGCTTAAGTTTGCTAAATTATCTGTTTCGGCGGAAGATTTCCTTACTTAATCTCGTATAATTGGTCGGTTCTGTTACAGGCTCAAGGTCGCCTCGTGTCGAACAGAGATAGGGGAGAAAACATAGATAAGCCCCAATGGCCTTTGTCTGACCCGCTTAGAAGCGGACAGGGTCATCTCAACCTTCTCGTTCGATCCTAACCTTGAGCCGAGCCCACAGAATCTCCATCGACGGGAGGCCAGCGGGCCACCTGAGTCGCTCTCCGAAGCGACACGGGCATCTGCCAGGAGGTGGGTTAAGGAGTAGTGGAATGCCACATAAGGGCTATGCCGACCCCGTCACGAACGACGGACCCAGATTCCACTCGAACATGCCCGTTAGCGGGCTCACCGAGCGCGTCACTCGAGCCATTGAGGCAAGTGACGTTACCTTAACCCCTCCGATTGCGAAAACCACGGACAGGGCAATGATCACAAAAACGAGTCGGCCCTCGACCGGATCCCCGCTACGCGTGGGGGCTCGAGGAAAGTTGGACTCGCAAGAAGACCAAACGCGCGGTCGTCAGAACAACACACCCCCGAAGGGGTCAAAATTAGGGAAGGACCTTTCCCGACCCACCAAACCACATGGCTATACCCCCGAGGGATCCGATCTTGACGAAAGGAAATCACCGTCCGCAGGATACGCCGTAGGTGACAAAAGAAGGCCAAGGCCATCAGAGTCCTCCCACTTGGAAAAACCTCCAAAGGAGTTTTCTATTCCTCCGCAGGCTCGGGGGCTACTGTCGGGGACCAATACTAGGGTACCCAAAGAGGAGGAGCTAATGACCATCAACATTGACTCATTTGAGCAGTCAAGGGCATGACTACAGCTCCAACCGACCCCCCTGGCGCGCATGGCGCTAGTGACGAATAGGACCGCGATGCGAAGCTATCCCTGTTGACATCTACAGGGTCGACGAGACCCGCATGAAGGAGAAGAAGGACTCGCCGATCCTGAAGGCCTTTGGCTCTCTCTCGTTCTTCTTTTTCCTCCGTTGTAACACATGCTTTCCCTTGGCCTATAAAAGGAAAAGCAGGACGTCCCATAAAGGGAATTGCAACACATCACATCGATTCAGGCTAGATCCGATCGAACCATCATGAACCCATCGAACTCCGAACACACGGCCGAGTAGCAACCGAGCTCTCTCAGCACCCGTTCACTCCTTTCACCAGAGACTTGGGACCTGTCCCTCTCTCGCCCATTTGTAACCCCTACTATGAACTTTTAGTGCTAGTAACATGAGCAGCAGCAACGAACTGGACGTAGGGACATTCTGCCCGAACCAGTATAAACCTCGTGTCCTCTAAGCACACCATCCGACCCAGACGCGCAATATTAAAAATTTACTTGTCGGTGGCAACTGGAAACACCATCAAGCAGGTGGTGAAGGGTGACAGCTAGCCCCCTTCTTTCCATCAATCAACAAACTAGTGCAACCACCGGTTGCCGGCGGGATGTGGAGACGCTGTTAGATCTGTACCCGTGGTGACGATGTCGAGATGGCACTGGGTCTAAAGCCAGGGCGACAAGGATGAGGAAGTGGGCATAGCGCAAGATTTGAAGTCGTGGTTGTTGTTGCCTGCCGGAGAGGGTAGGATGGAACCCCTATCTGCCATGGATTTGGTAGGCATCGCCTTCTCACAGAGGTCCACATGGTCCGCTCATGAGAAGAGGAGGAGGAGGACCTACTGCTACCATGGATCTGGTAGGCATTGTTGTCGTGGAAGGAGGAGGAGGAGGAGATGGGGTAGGAGTTAGGGGCGCCGTGCTTCCATGAGGAGGAGGATGGGTGGGTGCGCCATCCTTTGGTGATGAGGAGGGGACAGAGAGCGAGTGGAGACCGCCATGCTTTGAAAGCGGATAGATTGCATTGGACAAGCAATCTGCTCAAAGACGAAAGCCTTGTCTGGTGCCCATGAGTGATAGCTTGAAGACATGTTGTGACCATCTTCATATATCTTGTCTACATCAACTACCTTGCCTACTTCGACTACATCGATGTCTTCAACAAAGGCACGATTATGAAAAGAAGTTATTGGGGGCTCAAGGCCATATGAATGAGCAAGCTGCCAAAGACAGGGTCAAAGAGGTTCAAGCAATGGTTGTCACCGAAGACTAGCCAAAGATAAAATCAGCCCACTCGGTATAAACGAGAGTTGCGTGTCGGGTCTAAGTTGTAATTGGGCCACACTTTTGTTGAATTCAGCTATTGGGTGTTATGCTTTTGAGCAAAACCGAATAGCTGAGGGGTTATTGTTAGGGTAGTATCATATGTTAAGGACCCCAATTGGTGTGTTTGGGGCCTAATTACATAGCTAAGGGGCTTTTGGGATAATGTTTAGGGCCCATTTGTAGCCCTAGAGACTCTTTTATAAATGCAAGCCCCATTAGGGGGATAATGAAAACCTTCCGTCCCACCTCCCTTATAAAAGGGGAAGAGTGAAGGTGGAGGGGGAGCTTGGCCATTCATCCATTTGCCATTCTTTCACTCTCTCCACTCCCACCTCTCTTACGTTTGGTTTAGGAGTGTCTGCCCATAAGCCCTTTCTCAACTTTCTACTAGTTTTGGGAGACTTCTAAAAGATTTAGAAACGGTTGATGCTGATAATGATGATGCGGTGTATAATGGAGTTTTTTTTGCCAAAAGTCTTGATGGAAACCATGTTAAGAGAGGAAATTCCTGCATGTGGTTTAACCTGTAAAGCTATGAAAATTCTTAAGATGATTAACCAGGGCTATCTACATTTTCCTGATATATGTGCAAAAAATGATTCTCTTAGGGCGCCCACAATGTGGCAAAAAGTGATCCATAAGCCATCCAAAGTAGTCCATATGCATTGTGTGCTAGATTTTATGATACACACTTCAAATGCGAAAATATTTCCTCATTCTGTCAATTTTCTATTCCGACACTGAAGAATAGATAACTTAGTCTGTCCTAATGTTTTTGTGTATGGTTAGATGTTATGTTGGATTGTTTTAGTGATTTTTGCTAGTATCAAATCAAGGACTCTCGGAGAATTTCGCTAACCATTTCATTTTATGTGGATTGCAATGTGATTTGGTGATGTTACAGAACAAAGGCCAAATTTCATATCTTCAATACATTTGTTTAATGATGCTTGGTTGAATGTTGTTCTTTTAGCTAGTTGTCAATTTGTTCCTTTACTTGCATATGTGTTTGGGATCTCTATTTTGTGTATAGAACGATCAAAATAGTTGCATGTATTAGTAATTTGTAACATCAAGATGTCCACTGGCTCAAAAAAAGTATATGGATATGCACATACTATTTTTCAGTATTTTTAGTAGACAATCATGATCGCGCTAAGAGTTTTAATCATCTTGTACGTATATGCTTAAAAATAGCTGGCTTGGTGTGTAAAACTATATTTTTGGTTTGTCGTGGGTCAACTTTAGCTTATGAGTTATGACTTACATAGATCCACTTGAAATATGACCTGTCTAACCTGAATATTGCAAGTTGTGACTCGAAGAACTTGTATCCATAGGTGTATGTATGTGGCATTTTACATCTCATTTTTTCTTTGTTAAGTTGTAGTAAAAATCAATATACTTGATTACTTATTATTTATAATCATATTTCTTGCTTTTCAACCCATCATCTAATACACAGTTAAGGTGTATTCACCATGTCATTGGGAGATTGGGGTTTTACAATATTAGCTGCCCAGTGATTATAAGTGACGAGATCTGAGATCTCGTGCATGCTGTGTTTCTCACTGAATGATTCAATATAAGTTGTCTTTTAGTACTAACTAAAGCGATATCCATAGGGTCACTGATTATTTTTTTTGTGATCTTTGCTTTAGCAAAAACATTGTGTACATTATTAGTTGGCATGTGGAATTGTGGAGCAATTTAGAACATGTAGTGATATTGCTGGCATGTATATTCTGCAGGTTGGTTGCTAAGCTCAATGGAGGAACCAGAGGAGCGGCGGGGTATGATTAATAATGGATGTACAGAGTTATCACTAGCTTTTAAGTTGTTATACCATATGCAAAATACCTGCTCATTTCTTGCATTACTTTAATAGTTACGATGAAGTGATAACAGAATGGTTTCAACGTGACTGTGTGCATTGAAAACAAAAGTTAATGTTCACTGGGTGATCAATGGACGAATGCGGGGATACGGTGTGGTGCTTGCCTATCGATTTTGGGCCGGGATAATTATGTGTCATTCGAATTGAAGAGGAGAGTTTCTTACACAAGAAACTATGTCCACGCTGAGATAGGTATGTTTTAGAGCAATCTGAACGGCAATCCACTTTGAACGTAACCCTGCTAATGATTGGGTGCGAAGGTTTGTACTGATTTGATTTCGATTTGGTTGTCTTTGGATGAATGAGAACGGTATGTTTTTAGTTGCACAGTGGTGATGGTTTGGTGTGATTGGTATTGGTCTCAAAATTTTGGATTCAAAATATTTGAAACCGTGGGCTAAACTTAGTTCCCGGCGAAAGGTCTCTTGAGTGCTTGTTGCTAGCAAATAGCAACGCCGTCGCTGCGTGCCTGCACACCGGCCATGGTTTGGTGTGATTTGGTATTGGTCTCATAGAGCAGCAGCATCCGCACGGCCCGTGCATTGCTGTGGGGGCGGGTGGCGATCTAAACTCCGGACCTCTGTTAGCTTCAACGGCGCGGCGGCGGGCGCGGTTGAAAAGCAATGGTCGCGGAAGGATGAAACTGAAAGTTTCGTTCTGTACACCAGCACTCAACAACTCCTGAAAACTATGAAGTTCAAACATGCGCAACATTTCATTTCACATGTACGAGAGGCACATTATTGTACAAGGATGAAACTGGTAGTTCAGTTCTGTAGACTGCCCAACAGCATATAAACAGTGGCCACACAAAGACAGGGGACCATAACAAGAACACTGAGCAGCCACCGCATACGCTCAACGCACCAGCTACTTACGGGGCCACGGAAGGCACATATCATGGCTGCAGCTTCTTTGGAAGAACAGCAAGGTCGAGAGTCTTCCCATACATCTTCGCCAGAGCTTGCCCACACCAGCCATGGCCATCGTCCAGTGTTGGCATCCTCACCTCGATGAACGGCGGAATGGCTGGGCCTTGAGGCTTGACGACCCCTGCAAACACCCTGAGGACATTAGCAGCATCGATGTCCATGCATACACTGATCTCAACTGTTCCCTTAGGGGCTGCTGGGATTCCAGTGATCTTAAAGTATCCTAACAGATGGTTATCTTCAGCACGTTCCCCTTCACCTTCATACACAGCAATTAGGGCTTCAGTCTGGTTGTCGTATGTCGTTGTAAACAGCATGTCCCTTCTTGCTGGAACTGTCGTGTTCCTGGGAATGATTGCTGCGAAGCTATCACCATCTGCACGGATTCCCAGGTTCATAGGAGTTGCCTGAATCGTGAGAAGGTCCAAGCTCCCTGAAGGATCATTCATTCCTGAAGCGATGGCTCCTTCCAGTGCAGCACCTGAAACAGCAGCTTCTAGAGCATCTATGTTCTTGTACGAGATCTCCTTCTTGCATAAACCCAGGACAAGGCTTCTGATTCTGGGGATCTTCGAACAACCTCCAACCAATATGACATCATTGATGTCCTCTGGTACTAACTTCGCATCAACCAAGCACTGGTTGATGATCTTTTCGCACTTATCAAAAATTGCCCGGTTGACTTGTTCAAACTCTGAATGGTCTAGGACTTTGGACACTTTGTGGCCATTCCCCAAATCTATATTGATCTCCACAGTTTCCTGGTTAACCAGTTTGTGAATTGCATCCTGAGTTTCAATTCGCAGTAAACTCATCGAATGGATTCTGTCCATTGTCTGGCCAGCATATAAACTGTCAAAATTGGGAAGAACATGGCGCATTATGTTCTGAAGTATATCCTCCCCACCAGCTGTGCATCCTGATAATGCTCTTATCTGAGAAACACCTCCAGCTGTGGCAGCCACGGCTGCATCACAGTACCCAGCACCCATGTTAAATATCAGAGCAATTTTCTCAATGCCACTTCCCATATTGTCATGCATAAGCTGCTGCTGCTGCTGCTGAGCGTACAGAAGCGCCACAGCAGTTGGTTCCGCATCAACCTCAACACATGCAGCCCAGCCATTGCACAGGCCCTCTCAATCCTGGTCTGTTGAAATCGACTGAATGCAACTGGTATGGTAAGCACGGCATTCCTCACAGGATGTTTAAGATGCATCTCCACCAAGGCCTTTAATTCAAGTAGAAAGATGGCAAGGACCTCCTCAGGAGTTGTAGATCGCCACATGTTGTTCACGAGTGCTGCAATAAATGGTCTCACACCGATACCCAATGTCTGCACAAGAAATGGGAGGGTCTTACTAGCTTGAACCACTTCATCAGTGTCCATTCTTCCCATTAGGCGTTTCATGTTGAATATGGCACTTCCTGATAAGATGTCTCTTTCCTCATGTGCATTTTCCTTGGCTGCCCCTCCAGTAACTCCTGCTGAAAGAGTATCATCTTTGAACATGACATATGACCTCATCCCTTTCTGATTACGGGTATTCTTTAAGAGCTCAACTTGGTGGCTATTCCAAACAGCAACACTGCATTTGGAAGTCCCAATGTCAATGCCAATAGCAACATCAGGGAATGAAGGCTGTGATTTGTCTTCCCCAGTGGTTTCACTATCCGATGCCACGGTATAGAATTGTTCAGCCATCCTGCAAACAATATTGCATCAGTTATACATTGCTGCTACAATTCCTTTTTTTTTTGGGAACAAAGAAGCTCGAGACTGGAAAATCCTAGCTCGAGTTATTATGAATATGAAACTAGTGGCAAACCACAAAAGCTACAGCAGCAATCTACAGAAACCAACGTCAAAGAAGTGAATAGGTTAACAGACAGCCTGGAACGAAGCCCTATGTCTATGTGGCTATGTGGTACATCCGGAGGTTAACAGAAATGAGGCATGACAGAAAGTATAAGTAACATCTTGGCATATAGCTGAGTGCTACAGCATGAAGACATTTGAAGACATGGCTAATTGGAAGAAAGCTGCCGAACTTCAGGTTTAGCTTTGTACTGCCCGGCTACAATCTGATGCAAGGCACAAAGCTTCCATGGTACACCACCCGAGCTCAGTCAGGTTATTCGACTTGCATAATAAGTCAATTTAAATTAGTGATATGTCTGGCATTATATATTCAGAATTTCAGATAGTGACCTTGGACCAACCCTGACATATTGCACCCATTCCCCGACTAATAAATTACTATACAACCGTAAATGTGCCGAATAAACCACAGATACACTGAATTCGCAACAAAAGGGAAGCGACGATTAGGAAGCCACAAGGCGATCAATTCCCTCGACCATTCGCACAGTCACTGCAGTACACATAAATCTGAAACTGTGTGACTCGTTCAGTTCCCCCAACCCCCGTTCCATGTTCAGTGCAAAACTAAGGTGCTCCGCTAACATCAGAAAGCCAATATCCACACCAAAGGATCGCACAATGTATACCGCCGTGTGCTCCGAGTAGAATAGAAGTGTAACACAGATGTACAATGGTTGCCTAGCAAGAAAACTTGCGGCGCCGAATGTGGACACGCAACGCAGCACTAACTAACATGGAATGGCAAGGCCGCAAGGTGCACAGCATTGCTCCAACTAACGAAACCAAGTTCGAAGTAAACAGGCGTAGGAGACTCAGGAGATTACTCGTTACTTACTTGGCCAAGCGACGGCGACGGCGACGGCGACGGGACGGCGAATCTCCGGGCGGTGCTCTGTGACGCTTCTTCGGAGAGGAGAACAACAGTTGCAGTGCGCGCGCGATCAGAGGGGTTGCAGAGTGGAGAGAAGGAGGTGGAAGGAGGTAGAAGAAGGGGGAAAGGCGAGTATCCGGGGCGCATCTTCTGGAGACGACGAGAGACCGCGGGCAGGCACGCGTCGCCGTTGAGTGCCTGAGTCCGAGGTCGCTCGGGTTCGTTCTGGAAGAGTCGGAAAGCCGGGGGACCGCCGCTGGGCCTGGCCTGGTCGCCGCGTAACTGCGCGGCCTGGGCCCTTGCTGCCCGATGAACTATCTCCAGTGAGATCTGGGCTGTCTGAGACTGGGCCCCCGTAAGGGTGTCGCAGTCTCGCAGATCGATCTGCTATACTACTGGTGGTGGCCTGGTATGTACATGGGCTCTCTACCGCTGGAGACTGTCAAGGCCTACTGAGGGGATGAGATTCGAATTTGGGCCTTCCAATGACTTGCGCTCGGGCCGTTCTCGGCGGCATGAACCGAGTGGGCCAACGGGACCAGGAAGGATGGTAACTGTGTCCTCTGTTCAGAGATATCATCGGACGTGGCTAATAGGCAGCCGCCTGTGATCCATCGAGTACTGTTTTCTTTTTCCAGAACACATGCAGTAAAGCCTCACTGTGCAGTTTAAATTCAGCCAGCCAATAGTATTTTTCTCTCACAACAAACCAACATCAGTCGAACTTATCAACTCAGAAACCAACCAGCGAACCAGGCTCTATATCTGTACCTAATAATAAATCGACAAAATTTCTGGCCACTTTGGATTTTGGTCCAACCTAATCTATACCTAACTAATCCTACACGCTTTCGGTAAAGTAAAAGCTCACGTACAATACATATACAGTGTGCACGAAGTAATAAAAGCAAACGGAACAACGAGTCCGTGTCTACCACGTGTTAGTTTCTGAATCCAACACTTACATCTTTCTAAGGCCTCGTTTAGTTGGCTAAATTTTGGAAATTGGGCTATCGTAGCACTTTCGTTTTTATTTGGTAATTAGTGTTCAATCATAGACTAATTATGCTCAAAACGTTCGTCTCGCAATTTCCAACCAAATTGTGTAATTAGTTTTTTTCATCTATATTTAATGCTCCATACACACATCATAAGATTCGATATAATGGCTACTGTAGTATTTTTTGAGAAAGGTTTTTTGAACTAAACGAGGCAGCACCAGCGAAGCCTCGATGGACCACACAAGTCGACGGGCGGCAAGGCGCCTCGCAAGCCGCAAGCAGCTGGCGACCAAGGCGGTGCGCAAGTCAGCCCCGACCACCGGCAGCACGAAGAAACCCCACCGCTGCCGCCCCAGCCTCGTCACGCTTCGGAGGATCTGCAAGTACCAGAAGAGAAGAGCACAGAGCTGCTCATCCGCAAGCTCCCCTTCCAGCGCCTCGTTTGTGAGATCCGTCCAACTTCAACAGCGTCCCGGGTGATCTCCTCCACGAGCGAAGCCCGCAGCAGCCAGTCGAGCTCGGCTTGACTGTGCAGGAGAGATCCACCGCGGAGCGGCCTGGGGAGCTCCGTCGTGGGTTGTTGGACGTCCTCGACGGGTGGAGCAGGCGGGCTGCTGGGTGGTTGCGTCCTCTGTGGTGAGCAGAGCAGGCGGAGGGGGCCATGGCGAGCGGAGCATGCAGGCTGTGCCGCGGCAGCTCCTCGGCGACCGGAGCAAAGCAGGCGACGGCGGCCATGGCGGGCGGAGGCATCGGCAGAGCGCAGCAGGGCAAGTCGAGTGGGCAGCGTTGATCGCCCACGGGCGGCACGGCAGCAGACCACTAGGGCTGCACCCACTGGCGAGCCCTTGCCTCCGACGTGGTGGCGGGCAGGCCGGCGAGCCTAGACCATCGGCGATGGCCGCGTGAGCCCCGGTGTTGATAGCAGAGACAGAACAGGGTGGCGAAGCTCGAGGCCGGCCCACCGGAGCAGGGAGGGGCCGACAGTGGGGCGGAGCTGGAGCTCGAGGCCGGCGGGGCGGAGCTGGAGACCGGCGGGGTGGAGCAGGGAGAGGCCGGCGGTGGGGCGGAGCGGAGCAGGGAGAAGCCGGCGGTGGGGCGGAGCTCGAGGCCGATGGAGTGGAGCATGGAGAAGCCGGCGGGGCGGAGCTCAAGGCCGACGGGGCGGCGTAGGGAGGCGGCCGTCGGCGCGCGGTGTCGGGGAGGAGAGCAAGCCGGGGACAGGGATGGAAAGTGACGAGCTCGAGCCGGAATAAGCCAGTATTTTTGGCTTCTCGCGAAGGGAGGAACTGAGTCACTAGGTTTTGCGAGCTTTTGCCGGCTTCTTGCCACAAGCCGTTTTACTTGTCGCCGTTTGGCAGGGCTTCGCCCGAAGCCGCTCGAGGAGCCGCGGCAAAAGCCCTGCCAAAGGGGGGCTAAATATTTCAATTTATAGCACAAAAAATATCAATTTCCACTTGTTTTTTATTAAAATATGATGATTTTGGTTATAAATAGTATAAAAGATTTTAAAAAATTATTGAAACATATAACTATGTATATTTTATCATACTAAAAATTACGACCATATTTGTCTGGTCCCTTTAATCAAAATTATTGGTTCCAGGTTGACAGTGGAGGCGGGCGCTACATGGCTACGAGATCTCCCGAGTCCCGTGGAGAAGATAAGGTTGAGATAAAAAAAACAGAAAAAAAATTCTCCCGCGGAGAAGTTATAGTCAAAAAGAACGCAAAGGATGACAGGTAAGGCCAACTGAAGGTAAATAGGCCCACATTTAACTGCAACTTAAACGGTGTAAAAAAAGCAATATCATCCCAAGTCTCCACCCACCAAACATGTGGTGTGAAAACAAGACGGGGCTCTGTTCGGCTGAGCTGGATTAAAATCGGCTAGTCGTTTTTGGCTAATTTGTTGTGAGAGGAAAATACTGTACCAACTAAAATATGAACAGTGTTTTTTTGAGGAGGAACCAGCCGGCTCCGGCCAGCAGAACGAAGCCTTGTTTTCGTCTTGTTTTCACACCACATGTAACCGAACAGACTGATTGATCACCACGGGAGTGAAAAGTATAAGGTCGTAGTTTTTTTTCTGTATTTGCTCCTTCCTTTAGCTTATCTCTATTTTTTTTTAGAATTACACAGTATAACGTAGACGTCTCATAACACGCACGCACACTTACCTCTATGAATACATGTACGCAAACTCTACCTCTATAAGCACCTCCGAAGGACTGAGCCGGCAAATTACGAGATTTACGAAGTCACCACTGGCGCTACGCTATCGACGGGGACGTCGCCTAATCCAAGATAATACGAATATCCGTGCCAAGTCGAGAACTAGAACCCGGATGGACATGTTCCACCACAAGTCTAACCAACTTATCTATAATCAGTTCGCAGCTTATCTCTATTTTAAGTGTGATGGATCTATCGGAACTGCACAAGGAAGAAAAGTAAAAAGCAGTAAATAAGAGGACAGAACAATTAATCCCAACTGAACTAGAAAGGTCGGTGAACTTTTAAATTATTATGACTGGATCAGGATGCTGTTATCTTCGATCTGATGCTATGATACTTTAGGACAGCTGAATTATTATTTTGAAAATAATTTTGTCCATGATTTTATTAACTTTCGTACATTGTTTAATTATTTTTGTTTGATTACATTGCACATGCAAAAATATTTCTGATTTTAGAGCCCACGGACTATGCATTGTTTGCACTTTGTAGTAGCAAAAATACACTAGTAAAGGATTTGTGGATGAACGAGCTCAGTTCCACTCAGCGCGACCGTGTAGAGGTAGATTTGTTTTACGACTAATAAAGACAATGAACATTGAGCCGCTGTCAATGAAGCGGCTACCGTGCGCAATGGAGACCCACTCTGGTGAAGATGAACGACTAAACGGTGTGTTCGTAGGTGCATTGAGGGTGTCAATACATGATGTCATTGAGGGCATCTATACATATTGTTGTTGACGGATGCAAAGATATAAGAACTTTGGGGGAGAGTTTAACAAATTAAGAGTGAAAATAAATACCCGTTGCAACGCACGAGCATTTTTGCCAGTAAACATCTAAAAGACCCGACAAGTTGCTGTTGCCACTGAGGATAAAATCAGAACAAATGATTGCTCGCCCTCACCTCTCTTCCCTCGTCTGAGGTCTGAGGCTCTCGCCCTATTCATTTGGGCTTGTTTGACTTATAAGCCGTACTTTTTCAGCCAACGAACAGCATTTTTCTCTCACACCAAATCAGCCAACAGTACTTTCAGCCATGGCTTAATAGCCAAACAAGCCCAAATGAATAGGGCGTTTGAGTGCAACATGTGGACACTTTCAGCATCACCACAGTAGTTACATACCAGCAAAAACAGTTTATGTTTGATCAAATTTCTAGTAAACACTATTCACATTTACGGCTCCAAAATAATTTATGATAAAAATAAATTTCGTAATTAATTTAATAATATTTATTTGATATCATAAATATTAATATTTTTTTATCTATAATTAATCGAACTTAAGATACAAAACCATAACACCACCAGAATGTCTTCCCTCTTTTGACAACTGCGCCATGTTAGTACTGTATCTCTCCCAAAGTAGAGAAGTTCAAACCGCGGATTACAAATAAAGCGACCCCCACGTCACATACCAAATCGGGACCCCCTCCAGCGCCTCTCCTACGTTCAACGGCAGCCCGCGCCAATAATCATTACTACCCCCGATTGAGAAAAAAAAAATCCGCCGAGCCGTGATCTGGCACCGCATCGGCGCACCCTCCCTCCGGTCGGTGCAGACAGGCCGCGTCATTGCAGATTGCACCACCGCCTCGGCGCCTCGCAGTCGCAGTCGTCGCAGGGTCGCATCGCAGCGGCGGTCATGAACGAACACGAGCCCCATTTTCCGCGCGGGTGGCCGGGTGCCGAGCATCGTCGTCGTCGGGTGCGAGCGATGCGTGCAAGCTGCCGAACGGCGAGCAGCCGGCAGCCCAGCGGACACGGGGAGCTAGCGGCGGTCAGTTCAGTCAGTCAGGCTCAGGCACAGGCAGTCACTACTCGCCCCGAGCGGACAGCATGCCAACCTCCTTTTCGGCCCTCGATCACGTCCGTCGAGTCCACCCAACAAAGCTACTCCTACGTACAACTACCCCCGTGTGCGCTGAAAACCCGCACGGCCGCACACCGGGAGCCGTGTCTACAGCCCAGCTGGGGCCTCTGAGGGAGTGAGGGACGTGGACGCTGGACGGACAACAGGCGCGGGCAAGTGGTAAGATTAGTGGCATGATTGAGTTCGTTGCACTCGTCCACGCAGTAGCCGTAATCATGCTGTTGGGCTAGTGGGAGATCGTCGTGTCTGGACGAGGACTAGTGAGTGAGAACTCAAGAAAAAGAACACCACATGCAATGCAGGAGAGGCTTAACACGTACTACTCTCTTCTGCACAGTTCCCGTTCTGTGCGTCACTGGATTATAAAGTTTGAATTCGAAGGCCAAATCCTTGCATGGAAAAGTGCAGATAAACAGGTGTGGAACAGGACGACAAGTTTTGGTGCCGGTCGTCCTCACTCATCGCTTGCACCGTGGACTTTCACGTACGAGGGCTTGTAGCATGTAGGTACCAGACAGCGCCTGCAGTTTTTGTTTCAAAATTTGAACCTGACCTGCTCCCAATCCCAGATATACCTACTCCTGCATATGGTGAGCTTGGCCGCTTGGCTCACGATCGTCTAGGGGGTGATCGGTTGCAGGCAGGAGGTGAGCCCCGTCTCAGCACCGCTCGGTGCACTTGGTCGTGTTTGGATGCACGTGCTCCGTCTCATTCATCTTCACCCCTCCGTCCCGCATGGATCCGTCTTCTCTATTCCCACTTCCCTCGTGATGCACCTATGATACAGAGGCTCATGTGTCATATACTCAAAACTCTCATCCATGAATGCAACCAAATAAGATCTCATCTTGTACTAGACAACAACAAAGACAATCAAACATGACTAAATGCACAATTTAAACATGCATCTTACCATCTAAACCGGCTCTCCATCCCGGCCCCCAATCACCGAAGCAACTAATCACCCCCCATAGTAAGTCGCTGCCGACGGTTGAGGGGCCAATGGCCGGCCCCTGCATGCAGGGGGAGAAGGAACAACGAACAAGACAAAGGGCCAGGGGTTCCATGCGCTAGCTACACATACTTGGCCGTGTCGTGTTGCGCGCTGGGCGTGTCATGACTTGGGAGCTGCACTGCAGGTTCCCACGCCCACACGCATATGGGGCCGAGGCCGACGATTTTGGCAATTGAAAAAAGGGGTTGGGGAGGAAGGTGATAATGGGCACTGCGGTACTGGGCAGAGCAAGGCATAATTGTCAATCGCGCTATTTGTTTGGACTTGTTTGACTGATAAGTCATGATTAAAAATACTGTTGGACTAAATTAGTGTGAGAGAAAAATATTATTTATTAACTAAAAAATACGACTTATAAGCTAAATAAACCCAAACGAACGGCAATGATGCCCGAATCCTTGCACGGCATGTCGGAGCACGTCCACGCAGCGATTCAAACACGGTTGACCCCGGCAGGGTCCACAGCTATATATAATACTCGCACTTTTGGACTTGTCTGGTGTGTACAGTGCACATCATCTTTGAGCTTGAGGACAGTGGTTAAGCAGCTATGGCTACACTACGCTAGCTTTGCATGATGAGAAGTTCAGAAATTGGCTAGTAGACGCTCGTAGTAGTAGCCAGGTAAGTTCGGTGAGGTAGGGGGTGCAGACATCTGGGCCCCACGCCCGACATTCCGCGTGATCCGCGGTGGTCCGCCCCGTAAATTATTGTGCCCGGCCCCAGTGGTATTTTTGACTCTGAAAAAAAGAGAGCAAGAGCGCTTGGTGCGATGCCACTGCACTGCAGACTGCATGCACCGCAATGCAGGAACCTAATTTCCGTTTCATGGCTTTTGTTTCGCTGCTGCTGCAAGAATGCACGTGCAAGCTGCATGCGGTATTGCGACCCGTGGGGACCTTGCATGATCTGAAGGCTGTTTTTTTTAAATTATCAGCCGGCTTATCAACTACGATCTACAGTATTTTTCTTTTACGATAAAATAATTTTAATCAACTTATTAATCAACTTTAATACTGATCGAACGTGACCTGATCGCCCCCATGGACCATGGACCATGGTTGGTAAGACTGCAGCGCTAGGCTGTAGCAGGCTACACTACTAGCACCAACTCAACCTATAGTATATGTGAGTGCGACCCTCGCAACAGCGTTCTTGTACAGTAATCCTACTCACAGAGTTGGAACATTCCTAGCTAGCTACTAGCTCGCGACGACTGCGGGATGCCGGGATGTGCAGCGTCTGGGGGGCGCGCGTGATGAGCCACCCGCCCGTCGGATTTTGCGTAAACTGGTCTGGATGGTTTTCTCGCTTTCTATTTTTGACTCAAGATGAATTACAGTTTTTAGGCCGGCGGCCCAGTCGGAATTAGTACATTCGATGGGGAAAACCATGGAGTAATTTGTCAACAAGAATGTACTCGTACCGGTGGAAAGTGGCGGATACAGAATATGATTGAAGAGAGAACTGGTATCTTCTTCTTCTCTATTTTTCTTCTTTCTCCATCTCTTCTTCTTCCTCACCTTTCTCTATATTTTTATTGATGCAACAGCTTTAGGGAGTATGAGCCCCCCGTTAGATCCGCCCCTGCCAGTGGAGTACTACAGTAGCACACGTACCAGTACGTCGCACTAGCGCAGCTAAACAACTGTAGCTGACCATCTAAGCACGACGAGGCTCCTGTAGACACGTCAATGATCACCTCTGGTACGTGACGGAGAATAATGGTGATTGTTTATTTGACAACTTTGACGCTGTGGGCAACTTTACCTGACACCGCATGCATGCAATGCATGCAGCTAAGCTCTCGCTGATGATTTTCCAGCTAGTGGTAGAGCGTAGCCAGTGGTGGTGGATCGGAGCTAGCGCGCATCAGAGTGCCATTTTGGACTGACTGAAAACTGCTGCTTATCCTTGCATCATCTTATTGCCGACAAAAGGACTTTGAGGACGCCTCGTTCAGCATCCAGCTTCTCGGGGGGATAAACGGTAAGCTGGAAAATTACGGTCAACAGAGGATGTGTGTCCGCATGTTTGCCTTTGCTGGCAGCCTGCCTGTGGCACCCATGTGAAGCGAAGATTTTTGTGTACCAGTACCGCGCAAAATGCATGGTGGCTGGCGATCGTTTTTCTTTTCGAGATGAAAATAATGGTGGTGATCTTGTAGTGGGAAGGCATGCTCTACTACTACATCGTACGAAAGCTAAGCCCGGCTTGTGCATGCATTGCAGGAGGCGGAGCTGGATTGACTGCTTGCTGTCATCAGCTCTCGTCCCGGTGTCCCATGACGGCCCGATGGAAGCAATGGAGGAGTACGTGCATACTGTACTCTGCAGCAACACACATGGGCAATGGTTTTTTCTTAAAACAACGTGCTGGTGGTACAAGCACGGCCATTCATGTCAGCAGAGTTTTTATGTTTATCACGCACCACCAGTTTTTTTTGAATAAACTCAAACTAAATTTCAAGATTTATTGACTCAATTATTTAAATGTGTTTGGAATAAGGTTTGGGTACGTGTTCTTAAGGATCAGTGTGCGTACGTGTGGTGGGTGTCAAAAAAAAAGTCTGAATATAAAAAATCAGTCTTTTGTTCCAGAAGTTGAGAATCAATGAAAGCACCCGTGCATGAAATTGCGGCAGAGATGGAGGAAAGCCCAACTGAACCCACCAAATCCATCAATCAATCGATCCATCCAGTCCATCGACAGATTGAGCAATCACGGGGCTCCACCTCCACTCACCCGGCGTACGTGACCACCACCACCAGGCCACCAGGGCACCAGGGTGGTGCTGGCGCGTGACCGCAGGCCGCAGCGCACGGGTAGCCAGCAGCCACTAGCCAGAGCCAACCGCTGCCGCGACATGATGGATCGATCGACGCGCGGTGACGCGAACCCGCTGGATCTTGCGAGACTTCCCCAAACAAAGGAGGCAGAGCGCAGCCAAAACCAACCCCAATGGGCGACGCACCGCACCTCAGCGCCAGCGCGCCCGTCCACCGCTCAGTCTCCGTCGCATCATCGTTCTCGCCGCCCCGGCCAGGCCCCCGGGATTCGCCAAGCGCAAGGCGACGCGGCGCTCGCGGCCAACACCGTCTCCTCGCCTCGCGCCCTCTCGTCCATGGGTCAACCGCCGGCCGGCCCATGCAGGCATTTGATATTTGCATGCATGCACCGCGCGCACGCCGGTGAATTTTTCCTTCTAGCTTCCCCCACGTCGGGAACTGTACGTAAAAAGGCGGGCGCGCGGACATGCATGTTACCCCGGCTCGTACGTCAGTCCCACGACGGCGGTGGCGTCTGGCCGACGGGGCCCGGCTGGCGTGCTTGCTGCCTGCATTCATGGTTAGCATGCATGCCCATGCACGGGGACCTTTGGACTGGGTCGTCGGGAGGAAAGCTGGGAAAAGGGTGGTTAGGTAAGCTGCCATGCCAGCACTGTCGCGGAGGCTCTCAGTTTTGCGGATAAATGGCCCGGGACGAGGAGCCGCTTTTGCTCATCCCATGCACGTCTTGCCGGCACTACTGTTTGGTTGCCGGCCGGCTTGTTGCCGGGGACGCCGCATGCCGGCATGTCCGGGTGCGTGCATGATTGCAACCCAACACAAGACTGCCCTCGCCGTCAAGGCTCTCGCTGTCCTGCCCGCCAGCACAGCCGGCGCGGCCCGGCCCCGCGCGAGATCACAAGCCGAGAGAGGGCAGGCGTGTGAGCTAGGTATAGGCGTACAGCTAATAAGTAATCAGGGACAAGCAGAGACGCTAATGGACACCTCTGATCACAGGTTGCCTGTTGCTAGCTTTGGTGGTTAGCCAAGGGGAACCCCCACGTGCCAACAGCAGCGGCGTATACGTCTCTCTGTCACGCAGCAGTCGAACAAGCTCAGTGCAATGCATGCCAGGCGCTGAGTGATGAGCCGCCATGCTTGTTGCTTGGTCTGTTTGTCCGCTCGCTGCGCTGCGAGCGCGACACCCGAGCCAACGCCGGATCTTGCTACGATGCATGCATGCACACGGCTTTGCTGCCTCTCTGCTTCGTTATGCTGATGCCGGTGAGTAGTGAGTAGTGACCCACAGACCACAGAGGAAACGAAGTAGCACGAAGCATTGTACTGCTGTGAGCGCTTGTAGAAGCCTGGTCGTGCAAGTCAGCTCCACGCCTCCATTGGCATAATAATGTGTTTTTCTTTTTCTGAAATAAAAACCTCATCAATTAATAGTGAAGGCTCGCCATTGTCACCCATCTTGTTTAACTTTTTGGCGAATTGTCTGACAAGGATGATACGTAAAGCACATAGTAATTGGTTGTTTTCTAGACTAGTGGATCATATAATACGGAATGGCGTTGCAATTCTTCAATATGCTGATAATACGATTAGAAAAATGACATTGAGAAGGCCACAAATATGAAACTGCTGCTATATATGTATGAGGCGGTTTTCCAGCTGTAACTCGGATTTCTACAGACGGCGAGGAACAAGAGCCGTCTCTAGAAATTAATTTATAGAGGTGGTTGCATTTCGAACCGTCTTTGTAAATCAATGTATAGAAGTTATTAAGTTCATATGAAAAAATAAAATGGTTGTACAGAAATTACAAATTTAGACTGAAAAAAATAAAAAACTATTTAATCCTAAGAGACCTCTCCATGTAGCAACATGCTTGCACAGTGTCCCGAGTCACGTGATTATTTGCGTGCTGTGAGGCCACGGGAGCTCAAACCCATGACCATAGGCGTTGTGTGTTCGTCCCCTAACCACTTCACCTATACGATACTTGCGTCTATTGGGATATTTGTCCTCCTCATTTTATCTTTACCCGGTTTTGAAATGAGTATTTGAAACTCTAAATGAATTCAAATGAAAAAGTTGTCAACTAGAAAGATTTATAAATTTTTAAGACGTACAACTTTGATTTTGGTCGTTTCTCCATCCGTGGTCGTTTGAAAATTTTCAATTTCAAATATGAG
This sequence comes from Miscanthus lutarioriparius, assembly GCA_904845875.1. Taxonomy (NCBI): domain Eukaryota; kingdom Viridiplantae; phylum Streptophyta; class Magnoliopsida; order Poales; family Poaceae; genus Miscanthus; species Miscanthus lutarioriparius. Next base: position 18,051,278 of record CAJGYO010000002.1, read on the forward strand.
AAATTCAAACTAGAATTTCCATGTATAGATTATTTCAAATGAAAAAGTTACCAACTACAAAGTTGTATAACTTTTCTAGATCTATAACTTTTGGTTGGCCGTTTCTCCATCCGAAGTCGTTCGAAAAATTCGAATTTCAAGTGTGAGAAATTCAAACATAATTTTTTCATGCATAGATTATTTCAAATCAAAAAGTTGTCAACTGCAAAGTTGCATATCTTTTTGTGATATAAAACTTTTGTTTTGGACTTTCTTCATCTAAGGCATTTGAAAAATTCAAAATTTACTATGCTACTATTATTTTTAGAGACGGTTGGAAATCGATTTCTAGAAGCGGTTGAAAATAGAGCCGCCTAAAAATTGGTTTCTAGAGGCGCTGGAAATAGAGTTGTCTCTAAAAATAGGAGGCAATTGTATTGATGAAGCTATGGATTATGAAGACTCTAGTTATTATGATGAAGCTATAATAGGATCTATTCTATCTTAATATTACTATAATTTGAAGTCTTTAGTGGAGTCTTGGTGTTAACCTTCACGAGACCTAAGAAAAATGGATAAATCCTAAAAATTATCATATAAATTAGAAACATCATCTTACCTTTAATTTGGTATACTCTAATCATCATCATCAATAATAGCCATTGAATTTATTCTATTTTCTAAAATTACACCACATATCCCATTACGAAAAATCCATAAAGGGAACACCTAACTTTGCATCTAAAATGGCCTACCTATACCATTATGAAAGATAATTTAGAATAACCCCTAAATTTACATCTAAATTACCCACCTTTGTCATTATGAAACATAGTGCAAGGTAACCCCTAAATTTGCATCTAAATTAGCCACCTCAATCATTATGAAAGATAAAGTAGTAATAACAAAATAATCTTTTAAATTGCTTTGCCATTATAAAGATATTACTAAGTGGCTCCTTAATTAGTGTATAAATCATCCACCTCTTGTGTTATAAAGTTAAAATAGTCCTCAAATCTATGTTTAAATACCAATATAAGCCATCATAAAAAACAATTTAATAATTATAAAATACATTATATATGTTATAATAAATTAGATCAATACTCTGTGTCAAACTTTAGAAGTTGTTGCTTCAAATAAATCTATACATTTTAATTGAAACATTATGGCATTCAATACTGATAATTTATTTTAGACACTCTATATTTCTACAAAGCAATACTAATACACATATAGTTCTTCATATGACAAATAAATGGAACATCTCTTCACTGTCGTTGTGTAGGATAAAAACAAACGGAAATGCTCCCTATATATAGGGTGTCCATACAGACGGACGGACCAGACCGCCCCGTGCCCGCCCGCGCCGTGCGCCACACGCCCAAGCCCGTGCCACCCACCGTGGGCGCCCCACTCAAAGTCATGCCTCTTGCCGCGGCTGCGCTCCATCCGCCGGCGAGATGCCCGCGCCGGACCTCGCGCCACCGTGAGCTCCATGCGCCGCCGCCGACCTCCGTGCCGCTGCGAGCTCCATGCGCCGCCACTGTCCTCCGTGCCATTGCCTACCTCCGTGACGCAGCCGCCATCGATCTTCGCGCCGACGTCGAGCTCCGCAATGACGTGCCTCCATTCGTCCAGGCAGCAAGGTGACATTACACTGAAAGCGCATGTTGCAAGCGTATGTTTCAAATGTTTCAGACGTTTTAGAGGTACGTTGCAAGTGTTTTATATCGATGTTGCAAAAGTAGATCGAGATGTTGCACATGTTGCAATGGCTATACGCGTATGTTCCAAATGTTTCATCTATTTCAGACATATGTTGCAAACGTTTTATCTGGATGTTGCAAAAGCAGATATGGATGTTGCATATATATGGAAGTGTTTCAAGTATTTTCATACGTATGTTGCAAGTGTTTTTATCTGGATATTTCAATGTTTGCAATTGTTACACTTGTGTTTTCAAATATTTTGCGGTGTTTTGCAAGTGTTTCAGACGTATGTTGCAGGTGTTTCAGTTATTTCGGACGTATGTTGCAAGTGTTTTATCTGAATGTTGCAAAAGTAGATCGGATGTTGCACATGTTGAATGTGACCCACTTGCCGCGGCCACGCTGCTGCGGATGCTGGGTTTGTAGGTGAGTAATAGCAGAGTTTGATAGTTTACATTTATGTTTTGTAAAACACTTGCAAGTGTTTGTAGTTTACATTTAGTTAATATGTAGGAAAGTGTTTTAGAGTATCAATGTTTGTATTGTGTTCGAACGGGAATGCACAAAGTTAAGCAATTTTGAATTTGTAGGTACTAGTTTATCCATGAATATGTTATACTTATATTTGTCATAAGAATAAGATTGTAGTCGATGTAGGAGCAACTCGTATAATGTAATACGAGAGGGGTTTGAGAAATAAGTGTAAGAAATACACAAGACTAGTTTTTTATTGCTTAACACTGTATATACCGCCTTTGCTCTTCGTCTTGATGAGTTGAGCCGTTTTCATTTTGCCATGTCCGCAAAATATGAAGGCACAAGACTACGCTATTAGCTGTTCGGCTATATCTGATATTAATTTAAAAATTGACTATATTTAGGTGTAAGAGGCACTGAATTGTTAGAGATAGCTTTTACACATTATTATTTAGCTACCAGCTGATGTACACAACGCTTTTCGTGGTGTTTTTCTGTTTGAAGTGGGCAAGACATGGGTTATTTGCTTGGAATCACGGAGGAGCGGGATGGAAGAAAAGAAAACCGGCAAAAGTGGACGTCCAAACGGTGGATGCATGCGCAAGCAAACGTCCGTTGCCGTTTGTTCTTTTCCCGTTTCTCGGCTGCGAGCTCCTGAGTTGAACGGCACCCCGCCCGGGTTATAATGCTCTCTCTCTTCCTCTCGGTCGGTCACTCCGACACTCCCCTTCTTTCTTCCCCTCTCAGTTCTCTCTCGCCAGTTCGCCACTCCGCTTCCCCCGTTCTTCACACTCCCTCTTCTACTCCCACCTCCACCTCCTCCTCTTCTTCCTCTTCGTGCAAATTGCTGAGATGGCCATCGACAAGGTGGACGCGGAGAGGGAGAAGACCGAGGCCGTTCGCAAGCTGCTGCGCAAGCAGGCGCCGCTCTCCGCAAAGCAGGTGATGCCCGATAATCACCTTTGCTCTGCATACATACCCATCTCTGCCTCCGTTCGTTTCTCTAAGCTTGTTGTTTGGTTGGCCATGGCGGCGAGCAGGCTCAGTACTGCAACGACGCGTGCGTGGAGCGGTTCCTGCGGTCGCGGGGGGAGAGCGTCAAGAAGGCGGCGAAGCACCTGAGGACCGTCCTCTCATGGAGGGAGACCGTCGGAGCTGGTACGCTCATCAGCTTCCATCCCTCTCGCTCTCGCACCACATTTGCCGAGAGCTTTGCGTGTCGGAGTCGGACCCTCCCTACTCCTTCCTTTAATGCTTCTCTGCGCTGCTATGCTCTGCTAGAGCCGTGTGGTCTGTTCTTGATACCTACGGCACAGTGATTTCTAGTCAAGTTACTGTGCCGCCGCGCCGAATTTATTGCGCTGCCGATTTGGTTCATTCCTAGTAGTAGGAAGTGTTTTCAAAGTACAGTCCCCGCAACAGTACACTCGTTGGTGCTATTATGTTGGAATGGTTGTTCGTTCGTTCGTTTCGTGGAGATGCTAACGAGGCCGGCCTTTCTCTGTGCCAAGCAGATCACATCATGGCCGACGAGTTCTCGGCCGAGCTTGCCGACGGCGTGGCCTTCGTCTCCGGCCACGACGACGACGGCCGCCCAGTTGTGGTACGCACGCCATTCCGCGGACGCGCAGATCCTGCAATAGTGCCTGTCAAATGTCTGCGGCTATACTCCTGGAGTTTCAGAGAAGCTGCTGATAAGCACTGACTGGAATTTGCTTCTGTTTTGCAGGTGTTTCGAATCAAGCAGGACTACCCCAAGTTCCACTCGCAGAAATCGTAAGAACTAGTACTGTAGTAGTAGCACTCATAAAATCAGACGCTTCCGTCTCTCCCTGCTACGGAGTAGCTTCTTACACTTCCCTTTGCTTGATTAGGTTCGTGCGGCTGCTGGTGTTCACACTGGAGGTGGGCGTGGCGTGCATGTCCCGGTTCGTGGACCAGTTCGTTCTCCTCTTCGATGCAAGTAAGCCGCCGATCCTTGTCACGGTCAGAACCGATACAAAATACAGTGCGTGCGCTACGCTCCATTTCGTGGTGCGCTACGCTCCATTTCGTGGATTTCTTGGTGGAGTATTTGAGAGAAAAACACTATTAACCGAAAATTTACGATCCTCAGAAGCGAAATGCTGTTTGTCCGCTACTCCTCCAGAAGCGAAAGAAAAACCAAGGCAGAGAAGCAGCATTCGCATTCGTCGGCATTGCCCTTTTGCTAGAGAGGGAGCCAGGCCCAGGCACTCTCGGTCAGTGCAGCGGGTGGTCTGGTAGTGGTAGCGGTACCGCCTCAGCCGGTCAGACGCGCACATGCGCCTGGCTCGGTGAAGCCTCTGCTCTCAGACGGTCAGACAGACACACACCCGAACCCCTCGCTCGCACCAGCCGCTGCGCTGCGCTGCGTCGGCTCTACGCCTGGGGCCTGGGCTCCTGTCGTCCCCCGCGGCCTCGGGTCTGGTCGAGCCGGCGTTGCCATGACGCTGCTGCCTGCTTCCGCGCGTGGCGTGGTCCCCGGCCGGGCCTTGACCGAGCGAACGCTTTGGGTAGCCTGCTTGCGTGGCTTGCACAGTGGCAGACACCGCTTTTGGGGGAGGCCGTTCTTCTCTTCCCCCCACCCCCGGCAGGGCAGCTCGCTGGCTACCCGCCGGTGCGGTTTGAATCCCCGAGTAGTGGTTGGAGCAGCAAAAATGATTGAGCTCGCTGCGGGAAAGTGCGGGCCGTGGAATCGGGAAAAAGAGGGGAGGAGTGGGTTGGTTGACCGATGATTGACGGGACGATGCGAATCTCTCTTTGCGGCGCAGGCTTTTTCCGCTCGGCGTCGGCTTTCCTCAACCTGCTCATGGGCACGCTCAAGATCGTCGCCGACTACTACCCCGGCCGCCTCCACCGCGCCTTCGTCATCGACCCGCCCTCCCTCTTCTCCGTCCTCTGGAAGGTACGTGCTGTCGACTGTCGTGTTGCATCAACTAATTAAGCATTGATCAAAACACAACCTAGCTAGGGGATGAACGTAACAGTGGCATGCATGTTGTGCGGGCTGGGGTGTGCAGGGAGTGCGGCCGTTCGTGGAGCTGGCGCCGGCGACGGCGGTGGTGTGCTCCCTGGACTGCGAGGATTCGCTGGAGGACGCCTCCTTCACGGCGTACCCGCGGACCGCGTCGCTGCGGTACGAGCCGGCGGTGGCGGCGGAGGCGGCGGTCGTGGGGAAGGCCGGCGTGGGGTCAGCCTCGTCGCGGTTCTCCGTCACCCCCACCGACAACCCCATCAAGCCGTGGTACCTCTCCACCATCCCCACCTCGGTGGGCTCCCGCTCCGTGGTGCCGACCTCCAGCAGCCCGTCGCTGGTCGGCGCGTCCCCGCTCTCGGCGCGCTCCTTCTCCTTCTCCTCGCCCGCCACGCTGCGCTCCACGGCCGCCACGCCGCCGCCGTTCCCACGCGGCGGGGGCGCGGCGCCCCTGACGTCGTCCTCCGCCGCCAAGGGCCACAAGACCCCGCCGCCGCCGCCGCCAGTGCAGCAGCCGCAGCAGTTCCCGCGGACGCCGCGACCGTCGTTCCTGCAGTCGCCGTCGATGCTGTTCGCGTTCCGGAAGGACGGGCAGGCCAGCCGCGTGGAGCGCCAGCGCGAGTCCTTCCTCCCGTACCTGCGCTTCTACCGCCGGCCCTACGACGAGATTTCCTACCGCGCCAAGATGCGCCCGCCGCTCGGCGGCCTCATATCCATCGTCGGCCAGAAGTTCAAGCAGAAGCCGGTGCAGCAGCCGCTGCGTCGGCACGCCGGGCTCCACCACCCGCAGCAGCATCACCATTACCAACAGCAGCAGAGGATCTGATTCTCATCTCGGTTCTGCATCTGCATGGCGACCAGAGAATTTTCTCCATACAGCATAAATCCGATGCTATATTATGCTAAGTTAATCTTTTGCCAACTTTTTTTCTTTCTCTCCAGTGCCTATGATATTCTTGAAGCCATGTATGTATAATAACGTCCCAAAAAATGTGAGTAAAATCGCCCCCTTTCTGCACGGCACTCTTTGCTGATCTCATCGTGGTCGACTGTTCTGCACCATTATTTTCGATCGATTCAGCATGAGACTGCGTCCAACCGAAAATTAAAAATCTTGGCCAGGTCTATTGGGCTCTTGGTCCGCGTCTTGATCGGGGGCGTCCAACCGCTCTATGGTTGGTGAACCTTATCGCACCATCATAAAAAGGGAGGGGGGCCGGGGCACAAGGCACGAGAATCACCTGGACCGCCAGACGCCCCACCTAAACCCTAAGCCGATTTAGTGAGGGAGTGTTGCCACCGACGGGAAGACCGCCACCGGCCACCGCCGCCTCTGCACCGCCGCCACTGCGTCCGCGACTTCACCGCCGGACCTCACCACGCCACCGACAAGCACCCATGGCTCTTCTACGAAGGCGGCCGATGGTTTGCACCTCCGCAACCCCCCCTCTCTCTCTTTCTATCTATTTCTCGCACTAGCATGTTCTATGGTTTGCTATTCAATTAGATGTTAGTATGCATGCTAGATTTATGGCTAGATGATCCTGTTAATCTATCAATGGTGAGAATGTGAATGATATGAGCACTGAGAATAAGAATGCTTCCTCGTTTATGAATGCAACAAATAAGTGAAAGAGAGTACATGATGTATCTTCGAAATTATGACACTGTCGTTTAGGTCATATTTTGAGCGGAAGAATAGAGCGATTGCTTAAGAAATCAATTCTTCCGCCTTTAGAATTTTCAGATTTAGAGCAATGCATTGATTTCATAAAAGAAAAGTACGTTAAGAAAATAAAGAAAGATGCCAAACGAAGCGCATAAATTTTAGAAATAGTTCACACATACATCTGTGGCTCTTTTCCTGTGAAAAGTATGGATGGTTATGATTCATTTATAACATTCACAGATGATTATTCTCGTTTTGGCTATATTTATCCAATTAAGGAAAGATCGGAAACGTCGGATAAATTTAAGATATTTAAGGCTGAAGTAGAAAATCAGCACAACTTAAAGATGAAGATAGTAAGATCCGATCGTGGGGGAGAGTACTACGGTCGACACACCCCATATGGCCAAGTTTCTAGACCTTTTGCAAGGTTCTTACAGGAAAATGGCATAGTTGCCCAGTATTCTACACCGGGCGAGCCTCAGCAGAATGGAGTAACTGAAAGACGCAACCATACCTTAATGGATATGGTGAGAAGCATGATAAGTTACTCTATCCTACCGATAAGTTTATGGATGGAGGCGTTAAAAACCGCCATTCATATTCTTAATCGAGTGCCAAGCAAGTCAGTGTCCAAAACACCGTATGAGTTATGGATAGGAAAGGAACCATCACTTAAACTATTTACGTGTGTGGGGTTGTCCAGCTGAGCCTAAAGTCTTTAACCCAAACACAGGGAAGCTAGACTCCAAGACAGTCAGTTGCCATTTCGTTGGCTATCCAGAAAAGTCAAAATGTTATCGTTTCTATTGTCCTGACAGACAAACGAAGTTTGTAGAAACAAGACATGCTGTGTTCTTGGATGATGATATGATAAGGGAGAGCATGGTAGCACGAGAAATTAATTTTGAAGAGAAGCGGGTATACATTCCCTCTCCAATGGTTCAGGAATCATTCTTTACGCTACCTGTTGTTGTTGTACCAACAGTGCAAGACACTGTGGTAACAGCACCTATTGTTAGCTCTCCTGTGGCAACAATGAATGAACATGAGAAACCTGTCGTTCAGGATCCCATAGAACCCGTCGTCACACATGAGGAGGAGCAACAACAACCTCATATAGAATAAGCGTCATCTAACGAGGCCCTAAAAGGTCTCAAAGAGTCAGGAGATCAACCATTCCTGATGACTACGAAGTCTATGATTGTAAGGAATTTCAAATAGAGGGTGATCCCACCTCATTTGAAGAAGCCATGAGAAGCGCTCATTCATCAAAGTGGCTTGAAGCCATGGCATATGAAATGAAAACAATGAAAACCAACGGTGTTTGGGACTTAGAAATAATTTCTAAAGGAGCCAAGACAGTAGGTTGTAAATGGATCTACAAAACTAAACATGACTCCAAAAGAAATATAGAAAGGTTTAAAGCGCGACTTGTGGTGAAAGGTTTCACGCAAAGAGAAGGCATAGATTACAATGAGACATTTTCTCTAGTCGCATGTAAGGATTCTTTTAGAATTATAATGGTGCTTGTAACACATTACGATTTAGAATTACATCAAATGGATGCAAAGACATCGTTCCTAAACGGGGATCTAGAGGAAAATATTTATATGGCACAACCGAAAGGTTTTGTTGTGGAAGAAAAAGAACGCATGGGATGCCGCCTGAAGAAATCCATTTACGGATTAAAACAAGCTTCAAGACAGTGGTATTTGAAGTTTGATAGTACAATAAGAAAGTTTGGGTTTCAAGAAAATATAGAGGACAATTGCGTTTATGCAAAGTTCAAGAATGAGAAATATATTTTCCTAGTCTTGTATGTGGATGGCATCTTGCTCGCTAGCAGTGATGTTAATCTACTATTGAAAACAAAGAAGTTCTTGTCCTCAAAGTATAATTGAAAGATCTAGGTAAAGCTTCGTTCGTCCTAGGAATAGAGATTCACCGAGATAGAGAAAAATGAGTTTTAGGATTATCACAAAAGGCATACTTAGAAAAAGTTTTAAAGAAATACAGTATGCAAAATTGTAAGTCTTCACCTGCTCCTATAGTCAAGGGCGATAGATGTGGCAGAACCGCCTAATCTAATGCCTTCCAGAAGTACTTGTCTTCCATTAGATACTAAGTACTCAAGGGATGACACTAAATTACACAGTTCCGTCGAGCACACCCCAAGGAAGAACCCGAAAATCCACATTTTTCCATCAGGATCACAAATGAGAGAATAAAGCTTACAACATTTTGTCATTTCTTACATCACTTTCTATGTAACATCAGAGTATAATATTTATTATTTATAATAGCGGAATATGAACATGTTAACAGAGTTATGAACAATTTAATTTAACAGCGGAATATAAACATGTGATCAGAGTTACCGTGAAAATAATTATCTATTCATGACATGATGAAACATTGATATATAAACTATGATGATAGATTATAAAACTTCTATTTATAAAACATTTAGTGAGAGTTATAAATAAAGACTATGATCGCAGCGTAAAGGAATCCTCTCTGAGCCCACCAGGAGGAATCCACATACAAGGGTCAGCTCTAGCATCCGCCTGTTACCTGCAACAGGGTAGAACAAACCCTGAGTACTCAATTGTACTCCGCAAGACTTATCCGTCAGGAGAAAAGAAAAGACTCCAAGGATATTCAAGGCTATCTGGCTTGTGGGTTTATTGCATCTGCAGGAGCATTACTAAACATACGTCCCTATATTCAATTTTATTAGCAATCATCATTAGTTCATTAACTAACCATTCTATGTGAGCACATGTACTACTTTTAAGCATGTGGTAAGCAATCAGAACCAGTTTTACATCTCTCATATTTTAGTTCTTACTACGGTGCTAGATTGTAGACAAGTCGTACCGGATCACCAGGCGATTCGCGAACCAATGTATCACAACTGGGTATCCTGAAATACACGTCCCGCCTGTACCCTAGGCATAAGCAAGACCAACCCACTACCCTCCTATCACGGGGTCAGGTCCCCTCAAACTTGGACTCTAAGCCCCCGCTCCTGAGTCTCGGACTCAGTGCGGTGCTTAGACCTCCACCATCTCTGCCTTCAATCAGTCGATCCGGAAAGAGCCGAAACCCATGACAAGAGAGCAACGAGTCTTCCCGCGCCCATACACAAGTATGTGTTCAGGATAATAAGTCTGTGACCTGCCTAGAACCCAATGCAACGGTCGGTCCTTAACCAACATAGGCGGAACAAATGCAATCCTAGCCTCGCTCGAATGCCAAACCAAGTCTAGATCCAAAGTACCATTCCGCCCGGTCTCCAATTATCATTCATATATATTTTTCAGGTGATAATAATATAATAGCAATAATAATATATTTCCTATCTCTCGCGAGTGACATGCAATCACTCGACTTCTACCGAAGTCATGTAGCATAGCAATATACACGATCCTGTCAAACTAGTAAGACTCATAGGATAAAGACACACACACATATATGCGCAAGTGGGTTTCATTCAACTCCTTAAAACTTAATGCATAACCATAAATTAAAGTGCAGAATAATAGGGGTTGTGCACCGGGGCTTGCCTAGGTAATATATAACCAAAAGTTAGTATTCCATCTTGACGACATGATCTCCAAAAGTACCATCTCACCAGCAACTCTCAATGACTCCACGATCCATCGTCGTCCCTATTATGGTGTGCAATACAATGTAGAGATGATGCAACAGTTAATTAACAAGGCAACAACAACTCTTAAAATAGAGTACATACTATGAACTAACAAGCTAGCTCTAATGACTAACGTACTAATCTACGTATCAACATCGTCGAGAAAGGTGTCATTTCCCAACAAGTGTTTTAGTTATGCAATTCCAAGGTGTTTCGTTATTTCATTTATTTGATTAACTATATATTCAAACTAGGGCTCATTTGCTATCTTAGCAATTTAATTACTCTGCAGCAACAAAAATTACCGAGGACACCTGATAACACCTCTAACCTACTGTGAAATTTTTAGAGCTAACACTATCACCGATTTCTCACGGAAATTTCTACAAGTTTATGTCTTAACAATATTAAGCGTGTTAAAATAATTAAAGCAACCCTAAAAACATACAAAACCTATGCGAACAAAATAACCTATCAGATAGATCATGATTTTAGAAACTTAACAAAATTGGTTTGGTATTTTTATGATATTTCTACACTTTTTGGCGGATTTATGAAGTTTTTGCAAATAAGGAAAAGGAATAAGGAAAATTCCTCCGGGCACTAGGCTACACGGCCAGCCCGCAGCCGCAGCGGCCCACACGGATGCGTGGCCCGGGCGCACGGCGCTCGCACACGGCCCAGGCTCGGGCGGCACAAGGCCGACCTAGACGGGGGGCGCGGCCGGCAGCCCAGGCAGTGGCGGAGGCCCACGGCCGCGCAGGACGCAAGGCCCAGCCGGCTCCCCTATAACACCCCGGTGTTACATTGTAATGTTTTGCTAAAACATTTCATGAGCATCATGATTATGTGCATATGTGTATAACATAAATTATAAATCAAAGTTCGGTCCCTGAAACAGTTATATGAAACGAGAAAGTGAATGTTATGTTTCGTGTCACATAACGTTGTTTATTATCCTAATCGAATTCTTATCAAAACAAAAAGGCTAGAGAACGTTTTGTGAACGGTGATAAATCGTGTGCGGTCGAGAACAAGGTAACTAGCTAGTACACCCCATGGGTCGGATTTGGTTTTTCGACGCGAAATCATTCATAACGAAGTTGTTCGCGTAAGTCTTAGAAGGGGTCTACGGTGCCACTTTTGGCAGGCTCTGTGGAGCGATTGGCTTAAGCAGTAGCGCGAGGTCATGACTGCGATGGATAGCTTGATGTACCCTCTCGCGCATCGAGCAAATAGTTTGGTGTTTGGAGCATTGGGTATGACTTTTCCAGCTACTTTAAAAATCATGCACGGCACCTAAGCAGTTTGAGCCACCTCGGGCGCGGTCACCACCCTCGCTGGCTTGCTTGCGGTAGCGTGCCTGGCGTGGGCCACACCGCCGCGCTGCCCGCCATGGCCCCTTGCTGCCGCCGCTTGCCGCCACGGCTGGCTCGCCCTACACGCCGAGGCGCAGGCCACATCTCCTTGTCGCGGGACGACGGCGCACACACGCCCCGCTGCACGCCGCTTTGGTCGCTTATTGCGCGCCGGTGACGCTGCTCGCGCCCTCTAGACGCCGGCCGAGCCCTGCGGCGCCTTTTGCCTCGCCTTGGTCGGAGACGTCTTTGGGTCATCTTGTGCTGCAGCGTCGCCGCCGCCAAGCCAAGCTCTGCTCGCTCGATTGACTCCACTTGGCTGCTTGCGCGAAGGACGACGGCCTGTTTCCCCCATCACCTCCACGTCGCTCACGCTATGCCATCCTTGTCTGGCACTGCCCGCTGCGTTGCCATGCCACGCCTCATCACCTTGCGGCAGCGACCGTGCGGACAGCCATCTGGGGCACGTCCCGCACGTCTCGCTGTTCCCCTTCGTGGCGCGCGCTTGTTTATTGCATTGACGATTGTAGCCGTACCGAGCCAGTCCACTCCATGACCTCCCCTGCCTCCGTTGTCTCCATGACCACCGAGACGCTTCTTTCTAATTTGCCATGGTAGCAGTGTCTCATTCAAATTGAGCACGTTTCCAACTCCGCTAGGTAGCCTGCTGCCCTACCAACCTCGCATCACCGACTGTAGCTCTGCCATAGGCCCCAATTTTGAAAAGCCGCGCCTTCGGGTCCTTAAGACCGGAAGGGCCTGCGCCGTCGGCTACCACCGCCACCTAAGCATCTCGGTCCAATCCCTCGTGCTACTAGCCTCCCCTCTAGTCGGGTGTCACCGTGCTCACCTTAGTTTAAGCCCTGCCACCATGTAGCAGTCTCTGGCGTAGCCGTGCCACCGTCGAGCACCGCCGCACCACCTCGCGCGCTCGTGGCCAGCTCTGCTCAGACCACCTCCGTCTGAACCGTCAATGCGAAGGTATCCGTGAGCACTCCCTGGTGCTCGCTAGCTCATGTGCTGGCTTTGCCTTCGTTGTTGCTTACGGGAACACGCCCACCTTTGCAGGTCAAGGGCCACCGCCGGGGAGGGAGTTCGGGACGACGCCCCTGTCCTTCGTAGCACTTCCAGCCGCCATGTTTTGTCTCCGAGGTAATCATCGGCCTCTTAGTTGAGTAGTGGGAGGTCGGGTGGCGCCGGCGTGGCCGTCCTATGCCCGCACCGTCGCACCGGTGCGCGCCCGAGGGCCAGGGACTTCACTGCGATGAAGGAGGAGAAAAGGGAGGGTGCAGTTGTAAAAGCTTAGACTAGGGAAATAGTGTCCTTGAGCTCGCTGTGATTTTGTAGTACTTTGGGGGTGCCCGTGCATAATTGCCTTGGCCTTGGGCCTTTCCCGTCATGAGCAGTTAGCTATCTTGCCGCATGGCGTGGGGCCATTAGCTATCTCTCTGGCATGCGCGTGGGGTAGGGAAGGCGGAGTGGGCCGAGCCAGCGCGTAATGGGCCAAGGAGGAGAATTCAGTTTTCTTAATTTTAAGAGAATAGAAATGCTTATTTATTTTAGTTATGAATCCAACTTCGATAAATCATAGTAAATTGCGTAGCTGTCCAAAAATAGTGAGAGAAATTTTGTTTGGTTCGTAAACTTATTATCTACCTGTTAGTACAGCTATATTGTAGCGAGCTGTGGTAAGTATTGGGTTATAAATTCAAAGCTAGAAAGCTAATATTATGTAGATTCATATTTGTCGAAATATTTGTGGACAATCGGTGATAGCTATCGACATGAAAGTTTTACAGTAGGTTCCCGAGGGCGTTATGTGCTCGCTGTAAATTTTGTAGCATTATAGGTGTTGTTGAAATAAAGTAGCTATTACCCTTGTTTATTGGTATATAGTGTAAATCGGCGTTAGGAGTGAAAATACCGATAGTTGCTGGAATAACGATAAATGCCTTACTTGATACTTGTTGCCGATAGCAATAGATGATTCAACACCGTGGTTGATGGCACTAGCTTAGTAGTTAAGTCGATGAACTTCTATTTTAAGAGCTGTTGTTGTTATGTTATTAAACATTGCATCATCATTTCATGTAGATCACGAACTGGTAGACTTCGTGCCGGTCGGCGAGCCGGAATACGACGAGGTTATCGAGGAATACGAGGAGGAGATCTTCGCACAGGAGGAAGCCTAGGAGCCTGTTGGTACTGACCTTGCTGACTCGGCACCTGCCTAAGGCAAGCCCCGGTGCATAACCCCTATTTTCAAATGATCACTGAGTATATATATGATGTGCATTTACGTTACAGGCATTTTATGGAAACTACATGCATAAATATATATCTACCCATAAGTCCTACTAGTATAGGTCGGGTAGCTGCTATGCTCAGGATATCGGTAGCGTGAGTAACCTGCCGTTACTCGCAAATAGGTGATAAAATATGAACACTCATGATAAAATGATGGAAAGGTAAATGGTGACAGGGCAGGGATATGGTTTGGGTATTGGTGGGTGTAAGGGGTTGTGTCCTGCGGCCAATAGGCATAGCTCGGTTACACTTTTTCCCTGTCTGTGTCGATTAAGGACCGGTCGTTGCATATGACTCTAAGCAAGTCACAGATTATTGTCCCGAGCGCATACTTGGGTATGGGCGTAGGGAAGGCCTGTTGCTCTCTTGTCGTGGATCCAGCTCTTTCCGGATCGACTGATAGGAAGAGGAGGTGGTGGAGGTCCTTGCACCACACTGAGTCCGGGACTTAGGATGTGGGGGCTTGGAGTCCACGTTTGGACGGGGACCTGGACACTTGGGACCGGAGGGTGATGGGTTAGTCTTGCTTGTGCCTGGGGTACAAGCGGGGCATGTGTTTTTGAGGCACCCAGCTGGGCATATTGATTCGCGAATCGCCGGGTGATCCGGTACGGCTTGTCTACGGTTTAACACCGTAGTAAGAACTGAAAGTGGAAAAAAGGAGAAGAAATATAACTGATTGTTCAACCCTTGCTTGAAAGTAGATAGGTGCTTATATAGACTGGTTAGATGATAACTTAATACAGCTAATAATAATAATATATAAATAAGGACTCACTATTAGTGTTGCTTTCTGCTAAAGAAAACCCGCAAACTATAAAGCCTATCATATTCCTTAGAGTCGGGAAACTATTCTCACTAGTCGGATAAGTCTTGCGAGTACATTGTGTACTCAGGGTTTATTTACCCCTGTTGCAGGTGATGCATGAGATGTATCTTGTGTGGAGGATTCTTCTGGTGAGCTCAGATGGATTCTCGTTCCTATCGCTAGACGTATATTTTTAAATTCCGCTGTTTATCATTCCGCACTCTGGTATTTGGTATTGTAATAATATAGTTTTTAAGAAACTCTGATGTATGAAATGGACTGATATTGTAACTCGTTCTCATTATTGAATCATTGTGAAAAATGTGGATCTTTCGGGCTCTCCCTTGGGGTGTGCTCGACGGACATCGCTCGCTGTAGTGTGCTTCGGGGTGCTTAGTGTTTGATGGAAGACGAGCTCCTCCGTAAGTGTGCTATTTTGGGTGGTTCTACCACATCCCATCCCCACACTTTACATCTACAACCCTATATTTTCTTGAAAGTAACCAAGCCCCTATTTGTAAATCTATGAGTCCAGCATTTTTGCAAAGTGAACACGGTAAAGAGTTTCTTTTTGCGTATGAGTCCTTCTACCGACGACCAGGACGGCAGTGAGGTGACTTGTCGCCCTAGGAGCTAGAACCGACAACCACTACGCGACGATTACGAAGCAGCACGGATGCACAATGGGGTAGATGGATCAAGAGGCGAGGAATGCGCCATGACCACCAACGGCGATGTCACAGCGGCGGCAAGACCCTCCGCGCAATGCACGTCCCGACGTGGCTAGCCAACATGAGATCAGGACACGGTGCGGAACATGACAGGGTGCTTGCCGACGTGTGGCCGTGGCACGCGTGCTAGCTCGTGAAGGACAGCCCCGGCTAGCCATGGCGAGCTCGGCGCCAACAGGCCACGGGCGCGTGTGACCGCGCACACCAAAGTGGTCAGCTAGGGACAAAGTCGTACACGAATTTTAAAGAGACGCAAAAACTGTGGATTAGCTCTCTAAGATCCAACCAAAATACACTACCCTAGAGTTGACACTACCATCTCCCCAACGAAGCAACCCATACGACCAGAAGATGTCCAGCGAGAAGGAAAGAGAGGTGCCAAGATAGACTGGTCGCGCAGAATGCCGGTTCATGAACAGAGCGCCACTAACATGGTTAACATTCTCTAAGCATGATCGGAAAATTTTTACGAGAGCATCGTGACTTTCAGACCAACCACAACCTACACAGTGTTCAAGTACACATCTTGATGCAACCAGTCATGCAAAACATAGATATATTGCTTAACCAGTTTTGTTGGAATTTAAATGCCAAAATGGCATTGTCTACAATTCTTTTTCTACTTAAAATGAATTCAAGGTTCCAATTAGAACTAACACTCCCAAGCACTTTTTGTTGAATTTTTAAACGGTCAAAACTTTGTCAAACTTCATCAACAACCATTTCACGACATAGCACACACTTTATACCAAACAATAGAACCACAACATCAGGGCATTATTTAACTATTTTGCATTTTATAAATCACCAAAAAATATACTTTTAGCACAACTTCAACTTTTTGCCGATTCAATGAAAAGGGCTAATTTTAATTTTCAATTTGATTTTTGAGCTTCCAAGAACACTAATTAATAACCTTTGCTTCCCAAACGTTAATGTTGCATTTCCATCTACGAAACTTGCGCTCCAAATTTTATTTAAGTACTAACTACAAGTTATATTTTATTTTGTTTATAAAAATTACTTCTCGTGCCAAACAATTACAACTACTTTTTCTATTTTCTTGTTAAGATTTCATTAGCATATTTAAGTAACTAACTCACTATATTTATAGATCTATTTCTCCGGCCGTAATCTCAGTGCTAAGCGAGCTCGTAACACCAGAGGTGTTACAATAGATATGGGGAATTTCAATATCCCAATAACCAATATAAGATCGATCAAATGAAAGCGGTTCCATATAGTTCAGCTGTCGAAAATTTACAGTATGCTCAAGTGTGTACTCGTCCTGACTTAGCATTTGTTATCGGGTTACTTGGCACATATTAGAGTAATCCAGGAATAGAACACTGAAAATTAGTAAAGAAAGTAATACCAGAAATAGAACTTTGAAAATTAGTAAAGAAAGTTTTGTTGTGAGAGAAACAAGGTACTGAAAAAAAGGGTCTCATGCCAAATTTAACGTCAAACGAGGCCAAGATCGAAGGGTCTCATGCTAACGTCTGTAAGAGATCGATTCCGCACATAGAGGGGTATACAGAATCTGATTATACGGGAGATGACAGAAAATCCACGTCATGATACATATTTACTCTCGCAGGAGGAGCTATATTGTGGAAAAACTCAAAGCAAACCGTCACTACATCGTCCACAATGTATACCGAGTTTGTAGCATGTTATGAGGCCACATGACAGGTGAATTGGCTGAAGAAATTCATGTCCGGGTTGAAAGTGGTAGACGACATACATAAGCCACTCAAGTTATACTGCGATAATAATCTAGCAATATGTTATGCTCACAACAATAAGTCAAGTGGTGCTGCCAAACACATTGACATAAAGTATTATGTTATGAAAGATAAAGTTCGAGATCATATAATTAGTCTTGAGCATATAAGAATAGAAAAGTTGCCAGCGGATATGCTTATAAAAAGGCTTACCACCCAGCGTATTCAGAGAACACTTAGTCGCCCTGGGTTTAAGGGAAAGCATATGATTTCTGGACAACGAGGGTCTAGTTGAGAATCTGTTTCAAAACAGAGAGGTGTATTGTAATTGTTTAATCTAATGGCAACTGACCGTGACGATGAGGCACGCTCTATGCACTGATCTGTGATGGAATGAGAACAAGATAAAGTAAGTAAGTTAAATTTAAGTCATAAGGTGAGATTAAGGGAGAGAACGTTAGATTGATCTCCACCAATCGTTGGGCCCTTGGATCCGCTCCATGGTTGGTGGGCCCCTGTCGCACAGCGCCATAAAAAGGGAGGTGGGGGCCGGGGCACAAGGCACAAGGCACGAGAATCACCTGAGCTACCATACGCCCCACCTACAGTCTCTAAACCCTAAGCCGATCTAGTGAGGGGACGTTGCCAGCGACGGAAAGACCGCCACCCGCTGGACCTCACCGCGCCACCGACCAACACCCCATGGCAAGCTCATCTTCTACGAAGGCGGCCGATGGTTTGCACCTCCGCAACCTCTCTCTCTTTCTCTCTGTTTCTCGCACTAGCATGTTCTAGGATTTGCTATTCAATTAGATGTCAGTATGTATGCTAGATTTATGGCTAGATGATCCTGTTAATCTATCACCTCCTACGTATCATACGACAGCAAGGGTATAGTTGGACTGGTTTCAAAGTTGATGAAGCACGCGACAATGTCACACGACAGCACGATCGGGTCCACGGTGGCCTCCCACACAGTTCAACGCAGAAGCTTACCGGCAAGCAAAAAGCTCCATGGGTGATGATGCATGATCAGTTAGTAGGACTTAGGATAGGCCTCTGAGGTCACACGTACCGTTGAGAAATTTGAAACGCTGAGGGTGAGGAAGAAGAAAGTGACGTGGAGAGCCGCGACGGTTTTTGCCTTTTGGAGCTTTTGCCGTAACCCGGCCTGTCGGCCACTCCGTGAAACGCCCAAAGCATCCATTACTCTCCAAACACCTTTTGATTTTTCCGTGTAAGTTTGTTTTGCTTTGAGATGATCAGGGTTGACGCTTTGTGCTTTCCTACGAGAGCTTACAAAAAAAAAACAAAGAAAACCATGATGAACCATGGAAGATGATCCAAACTGAAATTTAAACTGGACTGGAAGTAGTAGCAAACATAGTAGGCGTGAGCAGCTTGGTCTCCTTTTTTTCTTCTCGAGTTCTGGTAAAGCGAAGCAATGCAAAAGCACAGGATGCAATCCTGAATCCTCTTTTGCGACGGCTGCTGCTGCTAAAACAATTGATCGCCCGCAACAGTGATGCAGTTCCTTTCACTGATCCAGAGGCAGGATCTGCTTCGTGTGGGCCGGGCTGGATCCATCTTTGGTTTTGTCCGAGAAAGATCACTAGTATGCATTCGCGCTCCATTTGGTCGAACTGGGAAAAGAAAAGAAAAAATGGCTGAACAGTCCCATCTTTTCACATGATTTACATCTCGTTTAGTTTGCTGTGTACCGCGTGCTGGAAATACAGTCTTGTTGGATTTCGTGTGTAGCTCTGACAGATATACGATGAGTGTGCATAGTATGTACGTGGACCAGTATGTGCAACTCATCTTTCCAGACATGTGAGCTAGATAATCGACTGCACTCGCACAGTTAGATTTGATCATTACTCTGGGCAAGTCCACCTTGATTACTTCCAAAGGATCTCAAAAGATGAAGAGAGAATTGGTCTATGCTGTGAGTGAGCTCAATCTTGGTAACTACACCTGTAAATCAAAGACAAGAGCCGAAATGAAAGGCAATTTTGACTAATTGCTCTTCCTTTCATACCCACGCGTGTAGTATTTCTATGTAGAACTTTGTGTTGCTATAATTCTTGTTATATCAATTCTCGTCTTGCACTGGTATGTGATCCATGCATGTATATAGTATTAGTGCATACAAGACTGCAAGTATATACTGCATCCTGAAAGCGTATGGATCCTTACGAGCGGGCATCTTTTCTAGGACTACTAGCTTTTGGCACGTACATGTGTAGGACGTGCTCATATAGCAAAAACTAATGTACCGTGTGCTTTTGGCCCGATCTCTCGTGGGCAAATAGAAGAAGAAAAATGCATGCGAGCTGGTGAAGTCACGGGCCAACCAGTCCCTTCTTCGTACTCGTACCTCAAGAGACGCGACGCTACGGTCGAGCAGCACCAGGCTTCGAACCGCAGAAACGGTCGGCCTGCCTGCCCGGCGCATCGGACGGAGGACACACGCGCCCTGTAACGCCGGTGTGGCCACGGCAACCGTGCGTGCACGCTCGCACGGACGCACAGGCTAGAGGACACGCGATAATAATAGTATCGCCCCGCCCGGTCGCGCACGGACGCTGCCGGCCGGGCGCACCGTGGCTCGCACGCAGTCGACCGCGCGCTCCCGGCCTCCCCCAGCCGTTTTCCAGGCATCCCGGGCGCGGCCACGTACGCCCGCGCGCGACACCCGGGGACGTGTTTCTTTCTTTACTCGTCTCAAGCTTCCAGCGAGAGCGAGCCAGCCACGGCGCGCGCGCACGTTCGCGGTGGTCGGGGGAGCTGGGCGCGTCAGCTCGTGGCCTCGTTCATCTCGAACGCAGAAAGTCCACGAACCGCTTCTCCGTGGCGGCATCGGCCCCGCGGCATCCCGTTGCGCCCGCACGGCGTCCGCCCGGGGCCAAGGGAGAAGGCTCCAAGGCCGTCCTCCGATCCTCTCGGGCTCACCCGACCGGTCCCGTCCAGCGCACAGTTTGATGCCGACGGGTGCGCGCGTCGCGCCGAGACGGCGTGCATCGTTGTTTGGGGCACGCTTGGGTCGAACGGGCGGGCACGGCTCGCGCCTGACGTTTTCCCGGGTGTCCGGTTCCCGTCGAGGCATTTCTTGCGAGGGCTGACCTTGGTACCAGTATCAGCGGAGGCTAAACTAAGTCACCGTCCTTTCAGCCGTATTGACGTTGCCTGTTCTCTTGTTCTTGTCTGCTTCTCCCTTGCGAAGCTGTAGTGTTCAGTGTCTTGGGACTGTAATCTTACCTCGCAAGGATGAGTGGCCGGCTGGTGCTTGGACGTCATAAGCGGCCTCCTGCCTGGCATTTGATTCCTGTGCAACAAGAAGGCTGATCAGAAAAACAGGGTGGGTCAGTGAATGGACATTTTAAAATCAGTTAGTACCAGCATCTAGCACCAGTTTGAAGTTGATATAGTAATATGATGGAAGTGAAGAAGACGGACAGCTAAGAGAATATCAGTGGACACTGTAAGTAAATCCATGGCCAAATTTGCCATCACAGGAAGAAAATGTTTCTTTGGTTACCTTGTGGAAACGGAGTTAATTTGAGACAACAATGCCAAGCTTGCCACTTGACCGTGGCACAAACGAGAAGAAGAGATTTTTTTTTTTTTTAGGGGAAGAGATGACCAAGTTAGAACTACAGAGTATGTACTCACAAAAGTCTGACTTGCGTTCGATTCCTTGTTCCAGAGGAAGCATAAAAACATTGTTGATGTACAAATCCAAAAGCAGCACCCTATATAGACTTATAGCTTTCCCTTCCAAAAAGTTTTACATATAGGCTTATGGCTACTGATAACCAGTGATATAAGGCTATGCAAGATCTTACTAGCAATTTCCTCTCATTTGACTGTAAGATTATTGTATACATGACTGAAGACAATAAGGGTAATAAAATGTTTAGTCTTGAAATGGTCCAGAACAACGAACGTCATTTCCATGTCTATGCACCAGTATACTGCATATACTGTGAAATCCTTGCCCTTATTTGTCGTGGTACTAGGCTGTTACTGTATTTGTTAAACTGAAGACTGAATTCCAATGATACCTGCAAGTTATTGACAAATGTATTTGTAAGTGTCAACGATCATAAGGCTTATTTATGCAACATAAAGCAGCTTCCATTTCACAAGAACCTAAGCATTTACACTTCTAGTTTTGAACTTTTTGTTATGCTTGCTTCAAAATTTGTTATTAAGGCTCTGTTTGGCAGAGCTCTAACTCTAGGAAATCTGTAGAGCTGATCACCTATAGCTCTAGGAAATCCTGGATTTAGAGCTGCAGACATGTTAAGTGTAGTTACATGACTCATTTTTATTTATATTTTAGATTAAATAAAAATAGTTAAACCACTTTAATTAGTCTAAAAACTACAGATCCAGCATAGATCTCGGAGCTAGAGCTGTGCCAAACGGGCCCTAAGAAAAATGTCAGTCTCTTTCCAATAATTAGCAACACTACAGATTTAAAAGGCTTGGCATTTACCACATCCAATTCTAGCTCCTGCATTTCCTGTTGACTTACTGAGTTCATGGCCACCTTCAAAATATTAAAGGAACATGGTCAGGAACAGTTAAACATATGAAGATGCCTCACACTGGAACAATTATTCAGGAATCTGAAGTGTGATGATCGTCAAAGAAAATGGAAAACAAGGATCAAAATACTTAGATGTTCGAAGTGCAGCAGGGCAATGGGCAACAAGGATCAAAACTAGATACAAGTAAGTGCTCGTTAAATAAAAATGAGTGAAAAACAGGTAAAAAAACATGGAATTTTTCTCTCTCCACTTGTAGCATTGAAATAATATATCTGTGGCAATTGAACCTGTAGGCTGTACTGCTGTAGCCAGTACTCATAAGCTTTCAATTCCAATGTGTTACTATTTGACAACTTTGGAAATGGGGTTTTCACATCTATGACGTTATGAATGCTTTTCTTTCGCCAATGCCTCTGTAACTGCTAATGAGAATTCAATGGAGGAAATGATCCCATGAAGCCAATTTTATGTACAAAAGGTAAATAGATATTAAAATTTTGACTAGTAGTTCGTGGTTTCCATGTATGGCATGATGCAGCAAATGGTATGGTAATGTGCAACATGGTGCTGCCTTGAAGCCACAGGAGCCATGATTGAACGAGAACACTTGAGGAGCAACAGATGACATTGGTATTAGCTGGCAATAAAATCTCCATTGAGCAAGTGGCCAAATCAGTTATTCTGTCTACATCCAACATTCAAAACTACCTCTGTCCCAAAAAGAAAGCCATCCTAGTTTTGTCCTAAGTCAAACAATCTTAAGTTTGAGCATGTTTATAGAGAAGAGTATCAAGATTTATGACACCAAAAATACATACTATGACAATATAGTCCATGATGAATCTAATGTACCTAGTGCAGAGAGCTCCCGCTTTGTGCGGGGTTTGGGGAAGGATGTCAGTGGCAAGCCTTACCTTCGCATGTGCAATGTGAGGAGACCGCAACTCAAACCCGGGACCTTCCGGTCACAGGCGGTAAGACTCTACCGCTTGCACCAGGCCCGCCCTTCGTATGATGAATCTAATGATACTTAGTATTTTGTATCATAAATATTGGTGTTTTTTTATAAACTTGGTCAAACTTGAAAAAAATTAGAATGATCTTTTTGGGACAGAGGGAGTAAAATATTTCAGGAAAGACAAGGTCCATCTACATTAATGATGAACATATAAGGCATAATGGGGGAGAGATCTTCAATTTTTTTAGAGCTACAATATAGCACTGACAATACAAGCATGCTTACCCCTCCCTAGGTCATCAGGATCAGCATGGACAACAACTGCCCTTCCCAGTATGGAATGAGGCCCACTCAGTTAAATCTTCAGAAAGCAGCAGAGATAGGTTATCAGTTGATCAATATTAACAGGATTATATTACATCTTTCAAGATGACCGAACCTGTAAGTCCCTTAGGAACACTTCTGCAACTCCTGAAATAAGCATGCGAAGCATTATTAGGATACAGGGAATATTTCATTAACATACATCCTTCGTACCAACCAGGATCTTAGACTAGGCTTAGTACTAACCATCCTCGTTGGCTATTATGTTTCCCAGGTCACCCACATGTCGTTCCTCATCAAATGGAGCTCCATGGGGCTTATTGTGAGGGTTAAAATGGGGGCCCTATGAAGCCAACAAATTTGTCAGAACAGCATAAAAACGATGGAAATCAGCCTGTATATAGCATAACCATTGTGAGATACTAAGGCATACTTCAAATATAGCTTTCTCAAGAAGGCATTCAATATCCCATTATCCCTTGATCATGGTTAGTGTTACAAAAGGATAAATTCCAACATAGTAATGACGTAACATTTGACACCTAGCCGCTGCAGGATTCTAATTTCTAGTACACTAGTACCACAAAGGCAAGGATGAAGTAATAATAGAAGCTATAGCAAACATTGAATTTCACAAAACTCTATTCTTTACCAATGTTAAGTGATTGTCCATTTCATCAATAGCTACTCAAGTAGTTTCATTCACTAGCAATTGTGAATTTGTAACAGATGAGATGAAGGTTTAGTAAATCTTTTGCTGGAGACATAGGAGCACTAACCCCTACAATAATTGCTACAGCAACAAGTATACATATATACAACAACAACAACAACAACAAAGCCCTTAAGTCCCAAACAAGTTGGGGTAGACTAGAGTTGAAACCCAGCAGAAGCAATAATCAAGGTTCAGGCACGTGAATAGCTATTTTGCAAGCACTCCTATCTAAGGCTAAGTCTTTGGGTATATTCCATCCTTTCAAGTCTCCTTTTATCGTCTCTACCCAAGTCAACTTCAGTCTTCCTCTCTTCACGTTACTATCCTGGTTTAGGATTTCACTACGCACCGGTGTCTCTGGAGGTCTCCGTTGGACATGTCCAAACCATCTCAACCGGTGTTGGACAAGCTTTTCTTCAATTGGTGCTACCCCAAATTTATCACGTATATCATCGTTCCGAACTCGATCCCTTCTTGTATGACCACAAATCCAACGCAACATATGCATTTCCGAGACACTTATCTGTTGAACATGTCGTCTTTTCGTAGGCCAACATTCTCTGCAGATACAACATAGCAGGTCTAATCATCGTCCTATAAAACTTACATTTTAGCTTCTGTGGTACCTTTTTGTCACATAGGACACCAGATGTTTGGCGCCACTTCATCCACCCTACTTTGATTCTATGGCTAACATCTTCATCAATATCCCCGTCTTTCTCTAGCATTGATCCTAAATATCGAAAGGTATCCTTCATAGGCACTACTTGACCTTCCAAACTAAAATCTTCCTCCTCCCGAGTAGTAGTGCCGAAGTCACATCTCATATACTCAGTTTTAATTCTACTGAGTCTAAAACCTTTGGACTCCAAAGTCTCCTGTCATAACTCCAGTTTTTGATTCACTCATGTCCAGCTTTCATCAACTAGCACTACATCGTCCGCGAAAAGCATACACCAAGGGACGTCCCCTTGTATGTCCATTGTGACCTCATCCATCACTAAGGCAAACAGATAATGGCTCAAAGCTGACTCTTGATATAGTTATATCCTAATCGGGAAGTCATCTGTGTCTCCATCACTTGTTCGAACACTAGTCACAACATTGTTGTACATGTCCTTAATGAGCCCGACGTACTTCGTTGGGACTTTATGTTTGTCCAAAGTCCACCACATAACATTCCTTGGTATTTTATCATAAACCTTCTCCAAGTCAATAAAAATCATGTGTAGGTCCTTCTTCCCCCTATACCGCTCCATAACTTGTCTTATTATGAAAATGGCTTCTATGGTTGACCTTTCGGGCATGAAACTAAATTGGTTCATAGAGACCCGCGTTATTCCTCTCAAGCTATGCTCGATAACTCTCTCCCATAGCTTTATACTATGGCTCATCAACTTAATTCCCCGGTAATTAGTGCAATTTTGAATATCCTCTTTATTCTTGTAGATCGGTACCAATATATTTCTTCTCCACTCGTTAGGCATCTTGTTCGATCGAAAAATATGGTTGAACAGCTTGGTTAGCCATACTATAGCTATGTCCCCGAGACATCTCCACACCTCGATTGGGGTACCATCCGGTCCCATCGCCTTACCTCCTTTCATCCTTTTCAACGCCTCTCTGACCTCAGATTCTTGGATTCTCCGCACAAAACGCCTATTGGTGTCATCAAAAGAGTCATCCAACTGAAAGGTTGTGTCCGTATTCTCACCATTGAATAATTTGTCAAAATACTCATGCCATCGATGTCGGATCTCATCCTCCTTCGCCAAGAGATGCTCCCTTTCATCCTTAATGCACTTAACTTTGTTGAAGTCCCTTGTCTTTCTCTCACGAACCCTAGTCATCCTATAAATGTCCTTCTCTTCTTCCTTCGTACTCAAATGTTGGTAAAGATCCTCGTACGCTCTACCCTTTGCCACACTTACAGCTCGCTTTGCAGTCTTCTTTGCCACCTTATACTTCTCTATGTTGTCCACACTCCTGTCATGGTACAAGCGTCTATAGCATTCTTTTTTCTCCTTAATAGCTCTTTGAACTTCCTCGTTCCACCACCAAGTATCTTTAGCCTCGCCTCCACTTTCTTTGGTTACTCCACACATCTCTAAGGCCACCTTCCGAATGTTGGTTGCCATCTTCTCCACATGTTGTTTATGTCATCTTCTTCCTTCCAAGAGCCCTCTTTGATAACACTTTCCCAGAATACCTCTGACGTCTCCCCTTTCAGTTTCCACCACTTTTTTCTTTCAATCTTAGCTTGTTTATCCTTACAGGCACGCAGCTGAAAATGAAAGTCTGCCACCAAAAGCTTATGTTGAGAAACAACACACTCCCCCTGGTATCACCTTGCAACCCAAGCATGCTCGTTTGTCCTTTCTTTTTCGAGAACAAAGTTAATCTGGCTAGAGTGTTGTCTGCTACTGAAGGTCACTAGATGAGATTCTTTTTCAAAAGAAAGTGTTGGCTATCATCAGGTCAAAAACTATCGTGAAGTCCAGAACTTCCTCCCCCTCCTGATTTCTACTACCATACCCAAAACCTCCATGAACTGCCTCGAAACCTGCGCTTGTAGTACCTACATGTCCATTAAGATCTCCTCCTATAAAAAGCTTCTCATTACCAGGTACAACTTTAATTAGGCCATCTAAGTCTTCCCAGAACTGTCTCTTAGCACTCTCGTCGAGGCCTACTTGAGGGGCATACGCACTAATTACGTTCAAGACCATATCACCAACGACAAGCTTGACTAAGATAATCCTATCTCCTTGCCTTCTCACTCCCACCACACTATTCTTGAGGCTCTAATCAATCAAAACTCCTACTCTATTTCTATTCGCGACTGTCCCTGTGTACCAAAGCTTGAAACCTGTACTGTCCACCTCCTTTGCCTTCGGACCCTTTCATTTAGTTTCTTGAACGCATAATATATTTACACGCCTCCTAGTCGCGGTATCAAGTAATTCTCTTAACTTATCTCTAAGCGACCCTACATTCCAACTACCTAAACGGATTCTAGTTGGTTCGACTAGCTTCCTTACCCTTCGCACCCGTCGACTCATATGTGAAGACCCTTGCTCATTTTTCACTACACCCGGACGTCGATGTAGCGCGCCACTAAGGAAGCGACGATCCGATCCTTGCTCACTTGACACCACATACCCAGATCGCGACACGGCGCGTCACTAAGGGGGTGCCGACCCGGCCCTTGCCCATTTAACACCATACCCGGGTTCCGATATGGCGCGTCGCTAAGAGGGTTACGCCCCAACGGTTTTCTTTCGGGTTTCATCTCCATTAGAATGGCTAGATTTAACGTTGGCTCGCCACGCCTATCACAACCCTCCTCCTTTACCAGAGCTTGGGACCTGCTATGTTGAGACAACATAGGTGGAGTTAACAAGTATATACATATATATATATATATAACCAGCAATTCTGCACAACACTTGTTCAATGCAAAAATACATATAACTGGCACTTCTGCACAACGCTTGTTTAACATATAAACCTACCATATGGCTACATCTTTACTGTACAACTGACTTAGTTCACGAAATTCTAATCCCCAATTATACACCTTGGTAGATTAGCTGAGCCGCTTCAAAACTTAAGTACAATTGCGATTCATTATGATATCTTAGTAGTATTCCCAATTCGACAGCAAAAGTGACAAAATAAGCAACCACAATAGGCAAAGACGGCGGCGCACCGGTTGAGTTGCAGCCGTTGGTAGTGTCGCCAAACACGTGGATGTGGAATCCATGCCTTCCCGGAGTCAAGCCCGTGACCTTGCCCCTCACCTCGGTGTACCCTAGCAGCCACAGGAGAGCAAGCACCAACAGAGAAAAGAGGTGAGGTAGGACTTCCGACGGGCATAGGGAATACAGTCACACAGAGCTCGAGAGATCGGCTACTGGTGGAGGGTCCTCGAAGAAGTGGAGGGCCCCGGCGACCGTGCTGTTGGCGCCGCCGCCGATGAGGGCAACCCCTTTGAGTCCGCCGGCTTTCCCTGCCATTTTTCTTCGTCCGTCGTGCTCTGCTTCGGCTTCGTCGGCTCTTCCTGCCTCTCTTCTTTTTTCGCTGTTTGTCCAACGAACCTATCCGGCCCACCGAGAAATTAGGATGCCCATGAAAATGGATCCGGCACACTAAAGGGCACACAATTATAGTTTAATTAAGAAAGGTCCGATTTCATCTATCCAGTTGGCCCGTGGGTGAAAAATTTTGCAAATTTTTTTGCAAAACTGGACCTAAGAAAGGTCCGCTATGCAGTTGGCCCGTGGGTGGATACAGACGTGGGACCTACTATGTCAGTGTCCTATCTCCTGTGACCAAGACCAGACCAACTCTTCCCCTCCACAAACCAAAACGCCGGGCTCCGGCCGGCTGCCTCGTCTCCGGCTCTCCGCGCTCCTCCATCGCCCCCCAACTCGGTCGCCTCGCGTCTCCGAGAGGGAGGCAGATGGATGATGCGTCAGATAATGAGGGGTGATCTGCGCTGAATCGGCAGTTCGACATGCTCCTTGCCGCCGCCTCCATTCACTAGCAGGTCTGCACCTGCACGCATCATCTTCATTAGAACCCTACCTTTTAATTGGAAGTGGAGCTGCAGTAGCTTTTTTTCTTCTCCTATGTGCCTCATTTGTTCCCATAATAAAAATAAAAATGTCTCTCTTAGTTTCTATCACTATAGGTACTTCTCTGACGAATCGATCGGCCCATCCAATGTTTCATACTGTTGAAGTTCCGAAATCAGTTCCTAGTACTATATCTATGTAAGTCATTTGTAAAAAACTCTGCATGTATAAGGACGGCCAGAGCTTTGCCGTCATTTTTATAAGACGATATATAAAGCAAAACAACAACAAAAATACAACACCATCAACCGGCCATGCATACTTCTTTAGTGATTATGATACTTGAACAAATATTATCAGTATGTAAGGCCCAATATGATAGCATGGATGCCTTTTTTGGGGTTGAGCATTTTTCCGGCGAGTAACTGGGGCATTTTTTCTCTCTCTCGTTGATCCATTGAACTGAGAGATTCAGTGAACAGAACCAAACGCCTCCATGGCTCCATACCTTATGGATTTCCTATAAATGTCCTGAACTTTTTTTTCTCGAACACGCAGGAGAGCTGCGTATCATTGTATTAGTAAATGTCCTGAACTAGCTTTTCGTTGTGTGCTGTTCGCCTGTTCCTATGGTCATCTCATATTAACACCACAGTATCACGGTGTGTCTTGTTGTCAGTATATGCTCACTGAACTAAGTTGCCATTGATCAAGAAATGCATCTGCTATGCCATCCATCCTCACCCATTGATAAGGAAAGTAGTATCTGCCAAGGGGTCCTCATGTCTCCCGATGCATTGCACAACACACATGCTACCCTTGTTCTTTTTTTATTATTATTGTTTAGGATATCAAGTTATCAAAACGGTCTCTTATAAAGGCATTTGACTTTAGCGTTTATAACATAATTTGTTGTGGGTATAGAACGATATTGAAGTATGTTTCTTGTGACTAATCTACTAATACATTTTTCATGTGACATTTTTAAGACTTATTTTATTTGATCTCAAACCATCATACCAGTTCAACCAATCTTCACACTTCTACTGCCAACCATGAACAGGTGTAATGCAATAACAAACAGGGAAAGAAATGGGAGGTACAACCATGCAATCCAAGCACACCTGGTTGATTGATACCAAAGGAAAATAACCATGCATCTAGACGGGATGACTCAATACTCAGCTTCCCCCTCATCGTCTTCAACTTCAGCTCCGACTTCCTCATAATCCTTCTCCAGTGCCGCAAGATCCTCCCTTGCCTCTGAGAACTCCCCTTCTTCCATCCCTTCACCGACATACCAATGAACAAACGCACGCTTCGCATACATGAGATCAAACTTGCGGTCAATACGGGAGAAGACCTCAGCCACGGCTGTGTTGTTGCTGATCATGCAGACTGCTCGTTGCACCTTGGCCAGGTCCCCTCCAGGGACTACAGTTGGTGGTTGGTAGTTTATCCCGCACTTGAAGCCAGTAGGGCACCTGTGAATGAGGCAACAGAAATGTTCATGTCTCGTGCAGCTATCTTTTCGCTAGAAGACAATCTATAATCTGATATAAATTGGTAAGAGTTGTGAGCATATACCAGTCAACAAACTGCACTGTTCTCTTGGTCTTGATTGAATGGACAGCAGCATTCACATCTTTTGGCACAACATCGCCACGGTACATCAAACAACATGCCATGTACTTACCATGCCTGGGATCACATTTTGCCATCACACTTGATGGCTCAAACACAGAATTTGTGATCTCAGGAACAGAGTGTTGTTCATGGTAGGCCTTCTCCACTGAGATAATTGGAGCATACGAAGAGAGCATGAAGTGTATCCGGGGATAAGGCACAAGGTTGGTCTGGAACTCAGTTATGTCAACATTAATGGCTCCGTCAAACCTCAGCGACGTGGTAAGAGATGATATAACTTGAGATATAAGCCTGTTCAGATTGGTGTATGTTGGACGCTCAATGTCAAGGGACCTCTTGCATATGTCATAGATAGCTTCATTGTCAAGAAGCACAACAACATCGGTGTGTTCAATCAGGGAATGTGTGGAGAGCACGCTGTTATAAGGCTCGACCACAGCAGTTGAGATCTGCAACAGGAAATGGTTTCAGTACAGAGTTCTTGTACGTTACAATGACAGGTAAACCTCCTTTGCAAGCTGTTGCTATCTGATTGAGAAGGCAAGTCTATGCCTTTAGCTAGGTATACGTAAATACTAATGTTGCAAATTAACTCTTTTTTACTCCCTCTTGTCCCAAGCATACAGGTTTAGATATTGTACTATTAACCACTATGTGGGCAATAACAAGAATGACTGTTCATGGTGACAGGTCATAAACATTGATATGAATATTCTTCACTCACACCTTTTCACTGTCTAGGCATATATGGTCTCGCATGATATCCGGGCTTTGAGTCTTATACTTAATATACGGTAAATCTCATGAAGATACTTTGAGAGTTATTTTTTACTACAATCAATGATAAGTGGATGTAGGCCAGGGAAGGATATATTTCTGTATGCAAGCTATGTCTTATTGCAAGAACAAATAGAGTTCTGCTCACCTAGAGATCTATGTTTGAATATGAGTACTTGGAAAGTAGCTATTGAAGTGCCTGAACCGTGACTTGGGGGTCTTGGTGGGTTTCAACTCCAGGCTACCCCAACTTGCTTGGGACTGAAAGGCTATGTTGTTGTTGTTGTTGTTGTTGTATCACAGCTCTCCCAGAAACATGACAAAAACAACATACTAGGTTTTTTTTTGGGACGGAAAAAACAACATACTAGTTGCTAGTTGGAAAGAGATGGTAAACGTCTGACATAATTAGATTAGCTTTTCAAGGAAAAAAACTGAAAGGACTTATCTAGAATTTTCTTATAAAGTTACTATCAAATATTTGATTTAGCATTTTATTAAATTTGAGATTTTTGCTATATTTCAAAACTGATGACAAGATGGACTTTTCTGTTTCGTAGTCTTGCCAAATCATGATTCAGATCTACCATTGAAGTGATTTCTTTTTGATATTCCACATTGAATACTACAATTCTTTTCTTGAGACGGTAATTCAGTCTGTAATTAATTGCCCACAAAGAAACATGAGCTACTTTCGGCTGCGGCTTCAAAACTGCAAACTACTGTAGTACAGTGCTAGTGCAGCCGCAGCCAGCTGAAACGAGCGGGCTTGTTGACTGCATAAGTAACTATGATGACCAAATGATGCATACATAAATGGTCACAAATTATCATTTTGATACCTGTGGAGAAGGATAGATGGTGAAACCGAGCTTCGACTTCCTACCATAATCTACTGATAGACGCTCTAAAAGTAGCGAACCAAGGCCAGAGCCAGTTCCACCACCAACAGCATTGAAAACCAGAAAACCTTGAAGACCAGTGCAGTTGTCTGCCAATTTTCTTATCCGATCAAGGCAAAGATCTACTACTTCTCTTCCAACTGCAGCAGAAAAACATATTGTAAAACTTCGGATATTACTCAATCCCCAAACAGGATAGTAGTTATTAATAAAGAGCAGAAAACGGTTCCAAATCATTGTAATCCTTTTTAAAAATAAGTGCCCCAGGTAAAGAAAGTGATGTTTCTTGTATGATATGAAGTCATGGACAATACTACAGAAATCATGGCATAGGATGGTTGAATGTTTAAATTATAAGATTCTGACCCCTATATAATATCCAAACTGTTGTGGATTAGTTCTACCTGCCACTTGCTAGTACCATTCAAACACACAAATTTGTTCTTTACGCATTTGCAATGCACCAAAATTCAAGGTAGGGCTTTCAAACCCCAAAAATTATTGTACTCAGTTCAATGTTGCATTTTAAATTGCAAAAAACATTTTCTGTTCTCTAGGAAATGGCTCAGGGTGAGGGACAACATGTCACACCTGTGTAATGTCCACGAGCAAAGTTGTTTGCAGCATCTTCCTTGTGTGAGATGAGCTGCTCAGGATGGAAAAGCTGGCGGTACGCCCCGGTCTTCACCTCGTCAATCACAGTGGGCTCCAAGTCGACAAACAAGGCCCTTGGAACGTGCTTCCCTGCGCTCGTTTCACTGAAGAACGTGTTGAATGCATCCCTCGCAATCCCGAGAGAGGTGTCACTGCAAGCGAACAGCCTAGGTTGAGAAATTGGATGCTGTAAAATAGGTGAGTTGGACACAAAAATCGGTAGCATGTCACATGCATATATCCTCCTTGTTTCAGAAAACATGAGCTTCTTTAATATGCAGTGCTTTTTTATCCAATCATGCCCCTTTTTTAACTTTTTAAGCAAGTGGTTTTGAACGCAGGGGTGTCATCAACGTGTAAGAAAAGATTTTTAGAGGTCAGAGCATCCAACAAAGTATCTCTAGCATTTACTTCGGGTTGTGATCCACAAGTAAAGATTGTCCTCAGGATTATGAATATTCCAGGATTATGTCCAAAATCCAACCTTTTTGGGGCTACTGCTACAAGAACCCAGAAGACAGCCCTATCTGAAATAATTATCTGAGCTTGAATCATCTCAGATAGATCAAAATTCGACAGAATTCTTAAGGAAGGATGAGATAAACAGAAAGTGCGGAAATTGGAACGGAAAAGGACCTCACCTGGGCATGAGGCCATCAGGTTGGATACCGTGCTCGAGGCAGTAGAGCTCCCAGCAAGAATTCCCTACCTGGATGCCCGCCTGCCCGATATGGATGCTGATGATCTCCCTCATCTCCCTCCCTTCCTGACGCTCTCTCGCTCTGCCTCTGAATCAGGTTATGCAGCCTCGGGAGTTCAGAAGCAGTTATCCCTGCACAGGGAAGAAGCCTGAGGACCGAAAAGGTCTGCACCACTGCACACGGAAGAAGGGCGTGCGGCAGGGGTAGAAGGGAAGAAAAGAGGACAAGGCAGCGTAGCGGCGTCAACCGGAACGTTCTTCGGAAAGCAGACAGCGACCGATGGATTGCGCTACACTACACACGTCGGACGGAAAGCGACCCGGACGGACAAAAATCACTAGGTGGAACTGTGAACAACAACTGCTGCGATGACTCCTATATATAGGGCCTACGGCACTGGAGATGATGATCGTCTACTCCAATCTGTCTGCTATGCTATGGTGGCAAACCTGGCAGCAGTGTTGGAATTATTTCCTGGCAATCTTGTCGTAGGTTTTTGCTGCGACAGGGTTAAACAAGTGCAAGAATTCCACGTTTTTGAGGCGCTGGATTTTTTTTTCCCGTTTAAGTGGAAAATGACTCTTTTCGGTGAAATCTGTATTGTCGCATATCCTTGTTGGGAAAAAAAAACACATTATGTCTGACACATAAGTTGTATCCTTGCCTATTTGGGTTTCTTCTTTCGTGTACTGGTCCAAAGGTCTATGTCGAGTGTGGAAATTGAGCTGCTGATCAGGCCTGGTTTAGTTCCAAAAAATTTCACCCCAAACTATCACATCGAATCTTGCGGCACATGTATGGAGTATTAAATATAGACGAAAAAAAACAAATTGCACAGTTTGGTTGGAAATCGCGAGACGAATGTTTTAAGACTAATTAGTTCATAATTAGCTATAAGTGCTACAGTAACTAACATGTGCTAATGATGGATTAATTAGGCTTAATAAATTCATCTCGCAGTTTCCAGGCGAGTTATGTAATTAGTTTTTTTATTAGTATCCGAAAACCCCTTTCGACATCCCAAAACATCCGATGTGACATAAAAAATTTTCATTTCGCGAACTAAACACAGCCTGATATCTCTTGTCTAGACCACAATATTTGGTAATAAAAAATGACCGCACTTCGTTTTCACCATCCATTCCAAATCAAGGGCCATCGTCATAACCAGCAGGACACTGCCTTCATGGTAATCCATGACAGGACGCTATTACGATGGCCACGCCACCAATGAGCACAAACAACAGGGGCCGGGTCCTGCCAGCTGCCATGCTGATGATCTCTTGAAGACATATTGTTTCGTCAATCTTCATGACTACTCACTCTGCAACCAAGCGACAAAATGAATGGTTTGCCACTAATTAGGGTCCCAAATCTTCTGATATCTGATCGAACAGCGACAACGAGGGGCATCATGCATTTTCGAGTGCTGTTATGCTGGCTGGACAGTGAGGTACTGAGGTGTAAACTGCAGGAAGAGTAGGAAACCCCGTGAAGCTACCAGGGACAGCATCGTCATTTCTGTTTTGCACCACAAATTCATCTCCAGAGACGTCGGATTTCAACATCACAATCAAATAGCTAGACGAAAAAAATGTAGACTTCTGAGTCCTAATCTCACCCCCCCCCCCCCTCTTTACGTCAGTACTTGAAATCATCAAGTCGAATATCAAGTACATGTGTGCCACTCATGTATTATTGGACAAGCCAACAGAAAATCTACTAATTATTCTTTTTTTCCAATTTCGTTTAACTTGGGAGTTGGGAAGTTTTTAGTGCAGAGCTAATGATGCACCTGTTACTTCATGACACGAATGAGAAAACCAAGATGAAACCAAAGATGGTCATGTCACATTGGGGATGCGTTGGTTTTATTGTGTTCTTGATTCATCCGGACCTCGATCCGAAGATCGATGCCGAAGGTTCTTGCACCAAGCTCCGACTCCCTGTCTGCCCCTGTATGACTCCCTGCACTGCATATCCAGTTTCAGTCTATTGCAGGAAGCAGCAAAGCTATCTCTACGAGGCTGCTACTGCGACAGGTGGCACATGCGCGGGTGCATCGGGCACCACAGCGGCTGGATCGGCTCGGCGCGGATGCCGCGCGCCACCATGCGGTGTCTCCACTCGTTGAGCCGGACTGTGGCGTTGGCGTACCGCTTCCTGCCGTTGGAGCCCTTGTTCCCGGACCAGAGCGTCTCGGCGGCGGCGGAGGCCCTGGGCCAGAGCCTGCCGTCCAGCACTGTGGCGTCCGACTGCTCCGACCACAGCGCCACCTCGCCGCCCAGCACCCTCCTCGCCTCGTCCTCCGTCAGCCCGTGCAGGATGTCGTAGTCGTAGATGCGCTGCCACGTTTTGAAGGGCGCGCACCAGAACCCGCCCGTGGCGCCGGGGTCGTTGAACAGCGGCATGCCGTCGTGATCCTTCTCCTGCACGTCGTAACGGCTGTCGTTGCCCACCCAGCCGCCGTGCCCGCAGTCCAGGTAGTAGTAGGACGCGGAGGACACGATGGCGCGGTACCCGGCCGCAACGATACGCTTGGTGTTCTCGGCGCCGTTGTTCCACGTCTGCAGCACGGTGGTGTCGTGGGGCAGCACCGTCTGCCCGACCGACACCTTGGGCCCCAGGAGGACGTCCTCCCAGTACACCGACGTGCGGTTCAGCTCGTGCACCAGGAACGGCCGCGTCGCGTTCAGGAACAGCTCCAGCAGGCGGTCGTGGGAGCCGCCATCCGCCAGGAAGCCCCGCACCACGGGGTCGTCCTCCCAGCACGCCGTGTTCACCTCGTCGGCGCCCGCGTGGAGGTACGGGTCCGGGAACAAGGCCGCCAGGTCGCGCAGCACGTCCTGCGCCACGCGGTACGTCTTGGGATTGAGCGGGTTCAGCTGCCCCGTGCAGGGCTCCGCTGCCAGCGCCGGCTTCGCCGTCGGCGCCCAGAACTTGTTCGCGCAGGTCACGATCTCCGGGTACGCGCCCGCCCACGACCCCGCGTGCCCTGAAGTCTTTGCGTTGAAGATTGCAACCATAGAAAAGAGCAAATGCAGGATCCAGTACAGTATTTTGGAATCAGGTCTCACTCACCTGGCATGTCGATCTCAGGTCTGAGCAAATGCTGATTGTCAAGAACGACCGTGATTTGTAGCTGGAATAGTATTTTTCTCTCACATAAACTAACCAGCAGTATTTTTTCACGAACTAACAACGATATGAACCAACCAACCGAACATGGCTGTATATCATTTCCTAGTTATTAGGAAATTAGATTTTGAGGAAAAACTAACCTTCAATAGGTTTTCTAAATGGTCATCTAATTATAACCATTTTCTATTCCACATTTTTCACTAGCCAAAAATAGAAAACGAGAATGGCTCTCTAGAGTGCGCATGAGATATAAAAAACTATTGAAGACTGAAAAGATATAGAAAGCGATTTTTATACAAATAGCTCTCTAAATGATGATTTAGAGAGTGAGATTTAGAAAGGTTCTTGAAGATGCTCTAAAGTATAAGTCACCTAAACCTGATTTGTTGTGAGAGAAAAACACGATACACAGACTGATAAACCAGACTGATAAGTTCAAGCGAATTATAGAACGATAATTATTTCCGCTACGAAAAGGTCACGATTATAGAACAATCCTTAGTTTAACTAGGGGGTGTTTGATACAAAGGAATAAACTTTAGTATCAGTCACATCGGATGTTTAGATGTTAATTAAGAGTATTAAATATAGACTAATTAAAAAATAATTTACATATATGGAGGCTAATTTGCGAGACGAATTTTTAAGCCTAATTAGTCCATGATTTGACAATGTAGTGCTACAGTAAAGATGTGCTAATCATAGATTAATTAGCCTTAATAGATTCGTCTCGCTAATTAGTCTACTCCTGCGTAATTAGTTTTATAATTAGCCAATGTTTAGTCCTCCTAATGACAATACCTCTTAAATTTGTAAATGTAATACTAAATATTTATAATAAAAATATATATTTCACAATAAGTTAAGATGCGCCAGCATTAGACTTGGGACGGGCGCTGGAGGAGTTTGTGCGAGGTGCCAAATAGAGATGAAAGCTGGTCATTGGGGTTATCTCTATATCTTATAATTTATCATATTAAACCTCACTATCTATTAAACCTCACTATCTATAATATTCGAGCTATTCACCTCAGCGATGTACTGTCACATGCAATTAAAATCCACTAGCACATGTAATTGTTAAGTTTACGTCAGCAAGACACACAAACATTTTGTTGTCCACGTCAATGTACCACACAATTCACTACCACTAATTTATAATATTTTATTTCTTCGTATAAATAATTATTCTAAATTCATTTTTTCATCAGTCTAGTTTCCTTCGATATCGTAGGCAACAGTAAGCTAGTTGATTATGTGAGTTTGTTGGCTAACTAGGCAATGACTTGTGCTTATATACTAGATATATATTTTTTATCTTAATCATGCGTACTCCATTAAATACTAGAGAATACCCTTGCCGCCGTCCATAAATATGGTCATGCTTCATGCATTGTAACCAAAGAAAAAAGACCTCATACGCCCACTAATCCGGCAGTGTCATAAACTCATAATAGTAAGGCCCTGTTTGTTTTCGCTGAAATTTGGCTTACGCTGATTTGTCGTGAGACGAAAATACGGTTTGTTCACTAAAAAGTATTCGCTGAAGAATAGGACGTAAATTGTAGCATCGCTTTTATCTCACTAATCTAATTGATAACATGTATATTTTTTGATAAGCTACAATTATCAAATAACCTCTGCAATGTTTTTATATCTCTACAACTAAAATATTCCTAAGAGAAACGTTGACAGACGTGCGAAACAGATCATCGCTCGCCCCCGCTCCCTACGTGCGAAACAAAACCTTCCTCTCGCTCGCTTGCTCGAATGACCGCGCCGCACCATGCCGCCCCCAGTCACGCCCGGTCCGCAGCCGGCCCAACCCCTCCCACGCAGCGCCGCCGACCGATGCAGTTCGCCGCTGCCCTGACCTGCTCCCCGATCTTCTCCACGGGCGCTCGCACAACCGCACCCCACCCCCACACAACCCATCCGCCTCCCCGCGCCTCTCCCCCGATCCGCCTCCCTGCGCCCCTCCTCCGTCGCCTCCGTTGCGCCGCGCCATCGCGCCGCGGCCACGGTTCTACCGCTGTGAGAGCTGTTATTGTCAAATATTTTGCAAGGCGGCGCGGGCGGCACGGGCGCGGATCCTCGCCACGGCAGCGGCGCTCGCCCCCCACAGTTTGTGCCTTGCTGCGCGGCCACGCCGTACCCGCGGAACCAGCACACACTGACGAGCACCGCCCGCCGATGGCCGCGACCTGCCCGATGTCCAGCTCGCCTAATCTGATGAGGACCATCTCGCTTGGATCTCCCTCGCCGCTCGGACGTGCCCTCACCTTTCCGTCAAGCAGCATCGCCAGGTCCGGTTGTGGTTGTGGACTACCCTGTGCCCTCATCAAGGTGAGGTAATATGCGAATCCTATCGAAACAATAAATTAGGATGCTCGTCATGTCTGTAGTATTAGCGTTAGATTTTCTACTAGGGGAGAAATCAGTATTACGGTTTGTTCTGAAGTGCTTCAATGATGAAAGAAACTCATGCAAAGAGAACCACAAACCAGGGCTTAGAGTTAACAATATGTGTACTTCTACCTCTCATTACCAGATTAAGCAACACATCAGAGGCTCTCGTGGCTGCTATTGTCGCAAATGAGTTATTAGGCTATAAATTTTGCACAACAAACAGTGGATTCTTAACAATATTTAAGCTAACTAAATATTGCGAAGTGCTGGAAGCCATTGATTTGAGCTAATTAATGTAGCATCTTTCAGGGGGAGAGTTTCTATAAAAAAAAAGGGCGTACCCAGTGCAGAAAGCTTCCGCTCTGCGCGGGGTCTGGACAAGGATGTTAGTGGCAAGAGGGGGAGAGTTTCTATAATCCTTATAATTCCTCAAGTGAAGTGCTGGAGGAATTGAATAACAAAGGCTTGATCAAGGAGAATGAGGGTGTCTGAGTTATATTTATTCAAGGTCATCCAATTCCTTTGATAGTTTTGTGAGATTCCTGGCAGTACCAGCACAAGATTTCTGACTTGGGAGATTTTAATTCTGGAGATCATACCAAGGCATATGAAACTCATCTAAACGCTGAAAAGGTCTAAGACTGAATGTGTCGGTATTGCTCATCTGCATAAATACAAAACACCTGGCAAATATATGATTCCTGATTCCAGTAACTGATAACCTATGTTTTCTGTCTTTAAACTTGGGTTATTAGACTTGTCCTTGCATCTTTGGTAACTTTGTATAATATTTTTAGTTTACAATTCATATGTTGTGGTAATATACACTGTTGTGACTTGATATTCCTTACAACAGGAGTTATTTTTTCTAAATTATGTCTGAGAAGAATACTGATGGATGTTAAGGGATTGAGCTGGAATGAGGCATGGAGTATTACATAAAGGTATTTGCTCTGGAAACATCTACCTCGAAAATGCTTGGTTATAGATGTGACCACTAATGTTGAAAAAAAATTATTATACAGGTTTTGATCAGTTAAGATGGACTTCCTTATTAGTTTTGCTTTTTTTTTGCGTGAATCATAAATATATCTCTATGAATCATAAATATATCTCAGTGATGCTTAATAACTTAACATATCTGTCGGTTGGTTATTTGATTTGCATTGTTATATATTGCCGTAGCGATAGCATGGGCCTTATACTTTCGCTAATTTGCAAAACGGGGAGTACCTCCGATGGGAGGCAATATCAAGATGATTGAAGAGTCACTGAAGCTGGCGTACGGAAAGGATCCTGGCTTCGTCAAAGGGCATGTTCGCTGGTTGGTGCTGGTGCTAGTTTAGGCTGGCTGGTGCTGGTTTTTTGTGAGAGGAAAACACTGTTGGTTGGCTGGTTTAGGTTGGCTGAAACAAACAAGCGAACAGGCTGTAGATAAGAGGATAGCAACGGTGCAGGTGCTTTCAGGCACTGGTGCCTGCCGTCTCTTTGCTGATTTCCAGAAGCGCTTTTCGCCAGATTCGCAGATCTACATACCAACACCAAAGTGGTCCAAGTGAGTTGGCATCTTGCTGTGACCCCAAATGTTATTTGATTATTTCATTTACTTCTCAGGAAGAAAAGGGAGTGAAGTAGAGTTATGGAGATGAGTGTGCACTGCACTCCCTCGCAATTCGTTTGGGAGCGAACGAGAGTTAATCTCAACTTATTTTTACTGTATCTGTGATAGAACCAATTTGTTAATCAGGTATAAGATTTGCTGCATTCCTATTTTGGATTTGAACTATTGTGGTTTGATTTTTTGGAAGCTTTGGTGTTGCTATTTTTGGAATAAAAAATCAGCTGCTCCAACTAATTTATGTAGGCATGCGCATGTCGCACAGTGAATGCCTGCTCATCATAAAACTTTGTGTTTAAGTCATTTAACTTTGTTAAAATATGTTCAATATAGTTAATTAGCTTTGGACTTAATACATCACACGTCGATACATATTTTTTTAGATATTAAATGGTACTTTAACTTTAAAAATTAACAAACAACTTATATGTAGGATACTTCTAACTACAGCTTCAGCCATCTGCATGCTTCAACTGCAAGAAGTCAGACGCCGCATCTTGGACTAGAAAATCTTCTGGATCATCATTGATTGGTGACCAACTGCAGCTTAGTATTCGTACAAAGCATGTTCTCTTAGTCGAACTATTGAGAGATGTAATATTGATTGGTACATTATGATTGCGGTATCTATTTTAGATAACAGTATAACGCACGCTCATACATATGTTATCATGGTATTATGTGTTCCCATTGCAACGCACGGGTATTTACCTTGTTCATTTATAATATAGACAACATTCCATAGATTTTTCTAGTTACATATTTAGAGTTACGAAGTCGTATGTTGAAAACAGACGCACACCAAATATTGCCTTTAGAGAAAGCAAATCTTATTTTCTACTATTTCATATCTTTATATCTTTATTATACCCTCTTTCTTGTTTAACAATAATGTGAGATATTTGACGCGCTCAAGATGACCGCAACTTTGTTATCGCTTTGTGATGACTACTCACATCAAAGGAAGCCATCTTGCCATATGCTATGCTGCTTTGCGTATAATAGTGTCCGTGGTTACTGACATGGTCACATTGATTTAGCGCGTCCCCAATAGTCCCCTAATATTATTAGGGGAGAATTGTTGTTGGTGCTATTTACAGTATCATTTTTATACCTTTTTTACGTGTATTTCATCCTTTGTAAGAAGATTTACATCACTTGGCGATGATACTAACCCCATAATGCAATGTCTTCTATTTTCTAGCTCATGTTGCTAAATTGCAGGGAAATGAGCATTATGTTCATACATGACCAATTATTATCTTCCTTAAAGCAACTTCACTAGATTGAACATTTCCTTTGAAGTCTAAAACACTGATAGAAAATTGAGAAAATAAGATTGAAGTTGGCGAGGAAGTGTGCTGTAGCAGATTAAGAGAAACTAGCCGGAACCCCGCGCAGTTGCGCGAGCTGGCAAGCTCTGAATCATAGGAAGCACGGAAATATAGTACTAACGAAGGAGAATGTCTAAATCATAGGAATGCAGGAAATGGTTGTTACTGAAAGCCAGTTTTATATACATCAGGGATAGTGAGCCTTTTGTTTTTCATTAGATCAGACCTTGGTT
Organism: Miscanthus lutarioriparius; assembly: GCA_904845875.1. Lineage (NCBI taxonomy): Eukaryota > Viridiplantae > Streptophyta > Magnoliopsida > Poales > Poaceae > Miscanthus > Miscanthus lutarioriparius. The sequence continues at coordinate 18,093,251 of CAJGYO010000002.1, forward strand.
GTAGCAAATGAAAATGTGCACACAAAAAAGCATGAATTCAGCCTGATTTTTGTAGCATACCACTGGTCCAACATACAGTAATGCTCTAACACATATAAGTTTACAAATAAAAACAGTCGAACACATTACACATGTTAGTATCCTTAAATATTGGCACCTCTGAGATTTTGATCACATTGTTCAATGCTCTCATCAGGAAATACAATGTGGCTGTTCCAAAACCAAAAATGTTTTTTTTTAAATTCTTCCTCGTGCTTAGCAAATCTGGGATATAATCTACGTAAATATCTGGCAAATTGAAGGCACTGTAGGATAAGAGGATAAGGCATCAGATAAATGTCAATTAGCAAACAATAAGCACATAAAAATTTAATCATGTATTGCAGTGTCAGTTCATGGCTAAATATAGCAGATAAAATGGTGCATAAAGGAAATGAGTTATCTGCATATTGTGTATATCTTGGATGGCAGTTCATATTGCCCAAACAAAAAGTATCTTATATGACTGATCTTGGCAGTAGTCTAATACTTTCTCCTTTAAAGGTCATAATATGGTATTTTCAGGGAGGAACAATAAATTATTTTATCACCGAAAGGATGCGATCAACTATCTCTGCTTATTGCGTACATTTCATGTGGGACTTCATATTGTGCAAAGAAATAATATCTTATAAATTACAGAAGCATGAATATTGTAGCACTAAAATTTGGTTTCAATTTTCATCGCACTTTCTGCCCATGTAATACTATTAAATCAGTACTTAAACCTGGGATAAGTGCAGATACTACAGAATGTATTGTACTATATAAACCATTGAATTTCCTATAATAACAAATCTGTGCATATGTCTGAGATTCGATGAGCACAACTAATAGTTAGGTTGACATGTACAGTCCCATGAATTCTAAACCATTTAGTTAACAATCTTAATTATGTATGAAGGGATTCAATTAAACTTGTGTTATTACAATATTGCTCTTGTTTTTGAGGACATCGAACTCATACTTTGATGCAATTATTTCATAAACGAAGATAGCTCCACTGCAATAATGTGTTTGCAATATACAACAAAAATTATGGAACATCAGTGAATGGTATCCATCATTGTCATAACCAAAAAAAAAGGCATGCACCATATTTTGAAATACTACCCATTATTGGTTAATATAGAAGTGATGTTTAGCCAAAAAAATTAGGCAAACAAAATGAAGGAAATGACTCCATTGACTGCAGCTGCATTGTATTAGGGAGCACATGCCCTTAAGAACTTCACATTTATCTGATATACAGTGCATACCCTGGTTTATTGCTTTCACTTTGGCTATGAGGATGTTATCACTTTGAGTAGGCAAAATTGAAATCGGTTCAGACAACGCAACAGCTGAAGAAAGGCGTGCACAACTGGTTGAAAGAACCTAAAATTATTATCAATGAAATATCAAATATGTGCTGAATTATTTGACAAAAGGTGTCGAAACTATTATCCATAACTTCGAAAAAAACAAAACGACAAAGATTGTACCTGTACCGTGATTGCATGAACATCATTATACAGGACGTGTGGATTTATAAGTGAACTCATAGGAAGGTTATCGCTAGAATAAGGTAGTGCTCCCTGCAGCACACTCATTCATAGAAGTTTCTGCAAAGATCATGACAAAGGAAAAGGGACTGCTAATTTTAGGAGGCATGACTAAAATCCAAGTACTAAAAGCAACGCCAATAGAATAGACCTATGGGTTGCAATGAAGCGGGTAGAAATGGAGCAATGTTTCTGATTTATGAATCGTCCAACATTTAAGGCTCACGTTTTTTATAGGCTTCTCCAATTGGTGCAGCATTTATTTGTTGGCTTCGAGAAGTCCGATAAAAAAAATAGCGACTGCATTAGCAACCATGCAATGGTTAGAACGCAGTAACAATGAACAGAGGTTGTATGGTATGACCTGTCGGCACCATAAAATAATCTGTATTCAACATTAAAGCATACTTAAGCTCGTGTCTGTAAATAAATCGATCGAAGGAAGTAATGGAACACACGAAGCTCCTTTGTAAATAAGCTGATGACAGGCGTAGCAAGATTTCAGTAACTACATGGAGAGGAATTAGGCGTTGATCCAAAATGTGAGTGAAGGTAAACAATAGTGTGTAGTACGTAACAGGAAATAGAAAGTTGCTATACTTGGTCTTATAAAGCAAAATTTGCTTAAACCTGGGCAATATGACAAAGATGTTTACGATCGGACGGCATAGCATGGTCGAAATACACACCTGCATTTTTTGACGATAAACACTGTCATTCAAATTGGATCTGCTCCTTTTGTATGGTATGACCTGTCGGCATCATAGATTTGGATTTGAGCTAATCACATTGGACGTCTAAACTCTGAACTGTAGAGGAGTGAGGTACTGAGGTGAGTTAAAGACCTGGAATCCCCAGATGATGTTACCTAGATCCGCAGGGAAGCAGCGCTGATGTAGAGCAGGAACCTCGTCGATGGGCACGGCCGCACGATGCCCAGGTGGGACTGCGGTCAGACTGATAACAGTTATGCGCGACCCCCCAACAGTCCTGCAGCCATAGCCGAGATGAAGCGCGACGGCCATAGGATGCGCGACAGCTGGCGGTGGCACGACGGCACGTACACGGCTTCGGTGTGGGCGGCCCAGGAGCCGTTGACGCGGCGAGGTAGCACCGCGGGCGGAGGCCGCGGGGCAACGCGAGATTCGGCCATCTAGGGCGGAGCGGAAGTCAGACGTACATGGCGACGCAGATCCGGAATACCTAGGCGATGGGGAGGGCGGGCGGAGCGACGTCGGCGCCGGCAGCGGTGGGGAGCGGCGCGACAATGGGGGTGGGAGGGGGGTCCGAGGTGACGGAGATGCAGCGGAGGAGGTTCACTCCGGTGGGCGACGTGTTCCCTCCCGGCGACGTCTGGGGTAGCACCGAGGTGTCAGGAGCCGCCGGACGGCGCGGAGGACACGCGGTTCTGGCTGCGAGGGCGTGGCACGGGGGGCAGCTTGGGGGCGGCTGAGGGTACCGTTGCGCCGCGGGTTTGTAGAGGGCGGCGGAGTGCACCAGGTCGCGAGGGTCGCAGAAGGTTCGCGATGTTTTTTCTCTCTCTTTCCCGTGACCCGTGCGTGGCTCCTACGTGAGGGCGGGCTGCGGAGGCCGTGGATGGGAAATCTAACGGGCAGGGAAACCAGTGACGTGGCTGGCTGTGGGAGCAGAAAATGTAGTAAATAATAATGGTAGATTTCATCTACTTTCTATCAAATAATATATGGGACCTACGTCTCAGTGCCTCAATATTTTTTTCCTACTCTCCCCTCTTTCCTCATCCCATCTCTCGTCTTGCATTTATCGACGGCCTCCTGGGGGCGCGGCCCGGCCCGGCCCGGCCCGGCAACCCGCCCAGCATCATCACCGTAACCACCCCTGCAATTATGCAAATCAGCAAATGGCTAAACACACTTCCAGAACCCTGACTGACCCCGTGACCTCGGAGTGGGAGGGTGGTGGCTTTGCCTAAACCCTCGTCCACCGTCTTCGTCGACGGCTCCCTTAACCTCACCCTAATCCGGCCATGGTGAGCTCGGATCCGGACGGGAGCGGAGGCACGGCGGACGTCTCCGAGCTTTTCTGCCACTACAACTCCCTCTACTTCCACGATTCCCTCGGCTCGTGCGCCGTCTCATGGGCCGAGGACCCACTACCCAATTGGTGAGTGCCGCCCCCTTTCGCATATTCGAATGGCATACGGGTTCAAATTCCGGGGTACGAAAATCGGAGTTTCGGATGATGGATTGTTTCTTCGTTGCAAGCTATCCCTTATTTCATATTTCTTATAACTAGATTTGATACATTGCGATACAATTGGGGAGAACCTTGCCGTGAATGATTTTTTATTTGGCCCCTCTGGAAGTGCAAGACCAAGACGGGCTAGTCCCTTCGTCACGTCAATCTACAAATCTCAGCTTCACATCGGGAGAAATAAGGATTCAGGATAACACCTTATTGTTCATTAGAATATTCGGAATAATCTGTTTTCAGAATAGTTGCACCCTGAACATAGTATGTGACCTAAGCTCTGCACGTGGCCAACATTGCTCGCCTCTGAAGATTTCATCGATTTACTTGTTCATTTACTGAATTCTGTTGCTGGAGTGTTGCCATGATGGCATAGGTAGATGCTGATTTTTTTTTAATGAGAGGAAAGGGACAATAGAGAAAACAGTGTTAGGTCAATTGCATCGATACCTTTGCTCAGAGCTGCACATACCGTAAATGGTGCTTATCAGTTACACAAGATACGAGCTATTGATGGCACTATTTGAATGGACCAAAAGGTTCGGGACCAAACAACTTGCTGACTATTTATATTGCCAACACATTCTAATATGGTTGTTTTATGACCTGAATTTATTATATTTTGTGGTTGTGTTCGCGGTTTGATCGAAGCATTTAAACTAAGCTCAGACAGCTCTGAGCCCCAAAACTATGATTTTGATGCTGGATCTTGATTGCTTGGGAAGTCAATTTTTTTTGGGTCTGTGTGTGGAGGGGTGGGTGTGGGGGTTGAGATTTGTCCTGTCATGTTATATAATGAAGGTCTCTCGAATATCCCCGTTGGTAATTTAGGAATCATCTACCATAAACAATTATGTATTCTCATTGAATTTTCTTTTGAGACACGGTTATGTGATCTTTGCATTAGGTTTGTTATAAACACCGGACATTTTCCCTTCTATTGCACATTGATCGCTTACAACTTTACATCTTCTCCTTGCATATTTCAGTGGTGTACACGTGTGATTATGATGAATAACATTGACAACTTCCAGTATTTGTTTCCAAAATGTTTCTGCATGGCCTGCCCCTTGATACATGTACTGTAGCTGGATAATTTGCTTATGGTACATCTTAAAGTCACCGCATAAAATGCAGAACATTAATCCATACGTAGGGTGAATGATCTTAGGCTCGTAGCATCAGACTACTAATTCTGCACTACAGCTAAATGAATTTCTGAAGTGCAACTTGTGTATTATAATCTGAAATAATTGTATATTGTTTGCCACCCCCAAGTATGTCATTGAAGTACCCGTTAGCTGACTTTAGCAGAAGATTGATGTTTTTTGTTTCTTAATTATCTTCCTGCAGTGATGTAAGTACATGTGACTATTATCCTGGAGGTGGTGGCTGTATAATACTTCTTTCGAAATCCTTATGTGGATCTCATAATGGATCTGATCTGAAGAATACTTTGCTTCATGAGATGATTCATGCCTATATTTGCATCAAAGACAACAACAGTAACCATAGGTAATTGTTCAATAGGACTTTATATTTTTTTAATACGCTTATGAGATTATAATTTCTTTTTGATTGATTTTGAAATTATGAACAAGCAGTGATCATGGTGCAGAATTTCAGAAACTGATGAATACGATCAATTTGAGTTCTGTAGCTGATCCCCATGTGAGTTGAAGTCCTGTGTCAACTATCAGCTATTCTCTGCTCCATGATCAATTTCTTTTTAACATCATTGATTAATTACATTCAGCGACCATTTGATGGCTACAGCATAACTCTGCTCCATGAGATCCATAAGAAATATTATCACTACAAAGTAAGAATCAGGACTGCAGTAAGCACACTTTAACCTATATTTTTCACATTAACATCTGGCAACCTGTGCAGTGTCAAAGCTGTGCAGATTTTATCAAGTCAACCAATACGAGAGGACCTTCTGGTGATGACTGCATTGAGAGAAAAGGTCTAGATGACCCATGTCATAATTCTAACTGTCACTGGCATAGGTATGGTTATGCACTTCATTGCAATATTTGGCCTTTCTTGTCTAGTCTGTAAAAAATAAGAGTACAACTCTTTGATTGCAGAAATCTAAGATAATAGTGAAACTTTTCAGCAAAGATCATTGCCTTGATTCCAACAATGGCAGGCACACATCAGCACATTGTTTGAATTATGGTTTATACATGCAATTAAGCCATTGCTGATGTCCAATTTAGGGGCACAGATAGTTACGTTCAAATTCAGTAGTTGACAAACCATTTTTTAAGTCATGTATTCAAAAAGGAAGTTGATGTGTCCTTGAAAAAAGAAGCTTGTGGGTTTGGATGTATAGCAGGTATGCCATCGGAACTTAGTTGGATATCAATGGATAGTCATGGTCTCTCCGGATTTTGTTATGAAAGAGAAGCAACATGATTGAGCTGATGACATGTATGAAGTTTTTGGTTTAAGTCTAATAATTTCAGCTGTAGTAATTATAATAGATTAGCAAATGTGTCCGTGCGTTGCAACGGAACATGCAACTTGTTGCGCGGTCACATGGACGATTTGTGGCTTGGAGGTTTATTCATTGATTGTCATCTGTTCCAATCGTTACTCGACACGTGGATCACATTTTGTACTGTCGCTGGACGCACATTGTTCTAATTCGGCGTCACATACGGGAGAGGGAGGGTCGTGAGGGCATTATGGGAAGTAAAAAAAATGGACAGGTTCAAGTCCTGGAAACAGCCTCTTGCAGAAATGCAGGGAAAGGCTGCGTACAAAAGACCCAAGTGGTCGGACCCTTCCCCCGACCCTGCGCAAGCGGGAGCTACGTGCACTGGGGCTGCCCTTTTAAGAATCACTTCTCTCTTTAATATTAGGTATAGATATGCCAATTTAACTACATATTTTGTGCCTTATTCATATTCAACTCCAAAGATTATATTTGGATTACTCCAAATCCGAAGCATAATAACTCTTTGGATAGAATATCTTACCAAATGAGCACGTGTTGGATTCATGCTTTGAATGTTTAAGACTATCCATATTAATGTATTTGGATGTTTGGTTTTAGACACAAGCAGCGGTGCTCGGGTAATTATTGTAGAGTTCAAGAATCATCACCAGGAGGTCTAGAACTAAAATGTTTGGAAGGTAATTAACTAAAGACCTACCAGTTCAAATTATATATTATATTATAAAGTAGACCATTTTCTTTCTACAAATGCCTGGGGATGACTCTCTAATGCGGAGTCTGCAGACATATCTAGTATGCTACATGTACCTTGTACAGAGTTTTGAGATTGCTCATTGTTCTTGATAATCTCAGCTGTAGAAGCATTCAATGAGGTCAAGGTCGAAGAACCTGCCTGTACAAGTTGGCACCCCACACATACATCAAATAAGAGCAGAAGAAGCAATAGAAACAAGCGGGAAGATGCCTCTACGGAGTTCCTTCATGTTGATAATGCAGTTGGCTGTTCAGGACCGGATTCCTCTTCAAAAGACGGGTCTAATAAGAAAATCAAATTTTCAAAGGATGTTAGCTCTGACCTTCAAAGGACAGAAACTGTTCAGGAAGCACCAAAACGCCCTAGAACAGCTGTACTGGATAACCAAGAACGCAGCAGACGGAAGAAAAGGAAACAAAGCAAGCGGTATGGTTCCTACTCGGTAATAATTGAATGGTTGAATTACTATTGTCTTAGTGAGTCGGATGAAGATGAGGTGCCATTGATCAATAAGCGAACAGAAAGAAGGCGCCGGCAAAGATTACATGAAATGTCTCTAGCCAGGGAATCCAACGATGTTGTTGAGTTTGGCAGCTCAACTTCTCATACGGTTGGTTCTTGCACACTAGCTCCCAAGGACAATAGCAAACTTGAAGTTGTGCCAGCTTCTCAGCCTGAAGAAAGATCCTGCTCAATTAATCCTGTGGCTAGCAACGGAGTTGCTGGAAATCAAACTGGTCATGAACCTATGTCTTCTCCAATGGATTCACCAATTAGAGGTGAAATTGTTGACATTTCAGATGGTTGAGTGCAAGAGTTCCACGTTAGTTCCTTGTAACTGGAGCCTGGATGGATGATTATCCAGTGTAATGGCTGTAAAGACTGGTTTTCCTGTGCACCTTGCAACTGCTAGACATGCGCAGACTGCCAAGCCGTCGCCTTTGTATGAGTTTTTTTTTCCCCTTCATCAATGCCTTTGTATATAAGCTTATTTGTTCCCTTCTGCATTTTGCCACTTTTTCCTGGCTGTGGATTGTTTCTCCCAGGTTAACCCATATCCGTTTGGAAGCTTGTCTATAAAAGACAAACTTTACTACTACTCCCATTTGATGTTCTATGATTTTTTTAAAAAAATGTTTCAAAAAACTTATGTTTTAGCTCTTGGACAATAAATTGGGCTTATATCAGCTTGAGATTAGTAAGGTTCACCTTCAGTACATAGGTAATTTCTCTGGAGCAATAATATATTTTTAAACGGAGGGAGTAACATTTGCTCATCCTTACCCTATCATGGCCTTAGCGATATGGCACGTGGGCCCCATCCATACTTTCGATTTGGCATAAAATGTTTGTTGGATATGTGCCCTTAGCCGCATGTTTGCAGCAAAACACTAAAATATTTGTTGCCATATTTGCCATTCTCGGCTGCCTGTTCGCAGCAGCACCGATCCCCTCCACTCCAAGTCAAGTCTACGGCTGCGCAGGTGAAGCATTGGTCTCCAACATATATACAACTATATAAAGTGATACATCGTTTTGGATCTATTGCAACGTCCCCGGATTTGGCCAGTTTCCTTTCTAAAATAACGCAACATACAACGGGGCAAAATAGTACCCTTTTTATGCCCGTAAAAATGCATTATGCGTGTGATGAGGTCGACTATATGAAAGCACCTGTATAGTTTAATCTCGATACGTTCTCGGCTCAAAATTAGCATTACCCAATCATGTGCCTTCCAGGAGTACAAAAATGTAATGAACACCATCGTGGTGAACATTTTAAAAAAGTCAAGGGTAAAAGGATTGTTTCTCATTCTGAACTCCTCGACCTTTTCTTTCGTGATCTCAACTTTGGTTTCTTTTCACCACCAGCTCTCCCTGTTGCCTTGTGCTTCCGCTTTGCTGTTGTTGCATCTGCATCCCCACCCATTAGATGTTCATAGTCCTCCAGGCTTGCAAATGGAGACGACCCACTCTTCACACCACGTTTATGCTTCCTCCCTGCCCCCTTTTTCTCTGCATAAGAGCCACCACCCTTACCAGCATCAACCACCTCGTCATCACTTAAGTTGCCATCTGAATCGCCTGCACTCTCAAGGGCTTCAGCATCTAAGCCTGCAAGACTAGAAATGTCATCGTCATCTTCTGATCCTTCATCCCTAGATGCAGTATCATCTGAAATGTCATCCAATTCCACATCACTATCATCTCTAAGTAAATCCTTTTCCTCTTCAAATGCATTTGAGTCAAGGTCGTCATAGTCATATTCTCCGTCATCTGTCAACCCATCTCCCAGATCCTGCATCTCATCTCCACTCTCGTCACTAGCATCATCAGCGTTATTATCAGCTAAGAGTTCCGCATCTTCATCAAGAACGGAGTCCTTACGCTTTGCCTTAGGTTTAACAGGGCCAGTCTTGTTCAAATAGAAACGGTGGAAAACAATATCTTCAGGAGGCACTTCATTTTCTGCCAATTCTAGAAGCTCTTCTCCGATGTGATGATGATTCAGGTTAAGCTGAAGACAAAGGCATAGGTCAGCAAGGGATTAAAAACAAAAGTGTTTGACAGTATTCAGTATTTAAAACAATCTACACACATTTATTCAAATTTTGAAACTAAAATTTTAAGTCGAAGTTTTGAGCTTATCTTCTCAAAAGCATCAAGTGTGATTGGAGGGAATAGTGAACAGGTCATCTACAAATCCAGATGTAGAGAAACAGCTCTAAGAGTCAACAAAGAGAATCCAAGTAAAAAGGGCTAACCTTTTTAGCTGGGGCAATTTGTGATCCACCATGCCATCTTCCTTCAGCTATGCGGTTCCCTTTTGGTTTCTTTTCCATGAATTTGTCAAGGAAGGCAGGAAGTGATAGGTCTGTCAGTGGATCACCACTATAAACAATATTGTTGCCAGATAGCAATGTTCTGGCCATAGTAGAAACTGAAGGGTGCACATGTGAAGCCAATACTGTTAGTTCCCACCAACTGACACGATCTGCATTGCTGACAAAGCAAAAGGTACATATGTTCAACCAACTCTTGCATTTTTTGTAACAAACATGAAGAAAAACAACAAAATACACTACTAAACAGAAATAGTTCATAAAACAGAAGAGGCCGACTCAATTCATCCAATAACAAAAAAAAAATGCTTTATGCATGCATACCCATATTTTTAAACAGGGTGGGGGGTACTTGTGAATAACAATCACATATTTCAAGCCTCAACAAAACAAAGAACTAATATTTAAATTTAGGATCCATGCACAAAAATGAGATTAAATAGACAATACCAGTAAGAAGGCTCTCTGTGTCGTGGATCATATGATGCATGTTGTCTGGACGCGTCAATTGATGCATTGTTCTCATCTACCAATTTTACTTGTTTTACACCATCAATTCCATCAGCAGCATCAAGGTTGTGTTTCTCATGAGCAGCTACTTTTTCATTATGTTTATCTAGCACAGCTGAGGCAATAGAAGAGTCCTCGGGACTCTCTAAAATGTCTTCAAAGTGTTCATCACCATCATCAACAGATTCATTCTGGAGCACAATCCCCCTGAAGATTTAGATGAAAATTATATCATCATGAAAGATAAATGACATGTTTTGATTAAAACGACTAGTCACATACCACAATGGCGACTTTGCCTTAAGAACTTCTGACAGAATGAAAAGGCATCCACAGGCATATTGAGGAGGCCGTTGAAGAGCCACCTGCCAAAAGCAATTACATAATTAATGGTAAAAATATCTAAATATATAATAGAAATAGCATCGGTAAAATTAGAATATTCAGTGTCCGTTATTTGTCTTATTCTATGGTTCCATTGACACCTAGAACTAAACTGCTCTCAACTGTACCTAACACCCGTGATGGAGAGCGCACTGCTTCGACTGACAAGTGTGTTCAACAACCATGGAACCCAGGTGGAGGGTCCAGAGCAAGAACGAGCAAAACATGAAAATTGATCTCAAACTACTTTTCCTATTCATCCTCTTCAGTAAATTCTTCTCATATCATGGTTACATGGTACCTCACTGGTGACCACGAGAGTTGTAGTGATTGTATCGTGTTCGGTTCTCACGCCTCAGGAATGATTCTGGACTGTGGCTTTGGAAAAGATGATTCTCTAGAGCTGTCACCTGATAATACCCTTAGTGACAACTGCTCAATCACAGAAGCATCACGATACCAGATTGTGTATTCTAGTTGCAGCGGTAGCCTTAGGTTCTGACAATTGACTGCTACAATCATATTTTGTTTCAGATCTTGAGGGCGGAATCCCAAAACGAAGCTAAAACAAACCTCGAATAGTGGTCAAAAGGGCTATATAAAAAGCACAAAATGCAAAAACGAATAACATTTTCACTCCTACATTCATTTCAAAGTATCAAAAATAGCATTGTAAAAAAGACCATAAAATCATGAACCAAGTAGAGCACAAATAGGATTCTTGCGAGAGTAAGTGCTATATCTGTTAGTGAGGATGGCCAACAAGAATAAAACTTGCCCATCCAGATCCCCTAATAATATGTGAATTCACCATGAAATGGTGGGTTGCTGTTCCACATTGCCCTCCCGAATAGCCATAGAATCAAAGCGACATGGGCGATAATGCGTCAAGCATACCACATCATTTGTGACAAAAAAAGGACCACAAAAGTTAAGAGGTGGGTTATATACAGCAATTAGATTTGCTGTGCATTATGGTGCAGAATGTTATCGTACTAAATGCACATCCAATAGCTACATGGTACGAAATGAATACATTGCAGAGGATATGTGATCATACATGAACGGATTGAATTCAAAATGATGGTATACACTTCCAAAGCTACGCTATACATGATAGGGTTAAGTGTGGCACCGATTGAAGAAAAGCTAGTCCAATACCGATATATAGTCAAATAGATGCTTTGGACATTCAACAGAGCAAGGACCAGCATGTAGCGCAATACCGACATATAGTCAAATAGATGCTTTGGACATTCAACAGGGTAAGGACCAGCATGTAGCGTAACTTTAGGGCATGATGACAAGGCAATGCAAGGAGAAGCAGGGTCCACCAAATCTAAGGTCAGATAAAGCAATAAAGGAGACTTGAAGGAAGAACATCCAAGTTTAGCTTTGGACAGGAGCATGTGAAAATTAACATTCATATACTTAAACTTCTAGAACATCAATCTCCTTTTATGTTTATTATTATCATCATTAGTTTCATTTTACATACATTATACACATCTATATCTCCTTTGTTGCTCTTTGTAGGTTTCATCTATAGCCTAGCCAGACTTGGTTGGGGCAAAATATCTGGCTGTGTTGCTGTTGTTGTACTACTTTGCAGAAAATTAACAGCATGACACTGTCAATTCGAAAAAGACGAGTCTACAATTCCATCCATTTGCAGGCATGCCACTGTAGAACCACCCATGTTTTGCATACGAAAGCTCGATATTTTGCAATCACATAACTGTTTGCAGCACAGAAATTGCATTCCATGCCTCCTTAGTATACTAGAACAGTTAGCTGTTTTATAGTGGTAGTGGTATGTGTATCAGTATTCAGTAATTAGAAACTCAAACAGCATATCTATATGTAAGAGCTCATCATGAAGATTAGCTATCATACTAGAAAATAACATACCTGCAGCAGCCGCTTCGAGAAAGCAGCAGCTCTCTTCAACATTACATCATTCTTCATCGCTTTCACCAACAGCCCAAGAAATAACTCCGGCTGAAATATGTAAGACATAATGAATCAGATAAAATATAGTGAGACACTTAAATGTACAAGGATGCAGAGTTCAAAGCTATTATCTAGGTAAGGGCACCTTTGGGTAATCAATTTGTGATGGAACACAGCCAATTCAAATTCTTAAAAAAGTAAAACCAGGAATACTTCAGAATGCACATAAGAAAGGAACCTTTGAGGAAGTAACAGCAGCAGGACTCAAGAGTTTTGCGTATAATGCACGGTAGAAACGGTCACTTGCTATCTGATTCTTTGTAGATATTTGGAACAAAAGCATCAGTGCCTGAACACCAACATTGAAATTCTCAGCGTGCACCTACATGAAACCAAAATGATTAGTTTGGGAAAGCTTTGTCCAAAAAATACAAACTTAGCAAGGTACTTCATAACATTATCTAAAAAAAACTCACCAATCTGAAAAGAATAGGTGTCTGCACTTCCACAATATCGTCAACTTCTGAGCTCGCAACATATGGTAATGCCCTATTTACACCCTGCATGTGATGAAAGAATTAATAAATGAACTGCAGAAGCAAATCAAGCACCAGTTTGAACAAAAATAAGCAAAGACAAGGTGTACGAGCAAGGTGCTGATGGGACATAAATAAGAAACTAATTCAGGGATCTGTAGAGTTGTTACATACAGTTAAAAGTGCAGAGAGGATTCTGGAGTCCAGCTCCAAATCTGATCCTGCTGTTGAACCCACTTCACCGTTTCCATGGGATCTGGAGTCCTTCATCTTGTTATTTCCACCCTCTATTTTTCCATTTTCTACCTTTTTCTTGCTGTCCTTGCTATATGTATCTCCTTTGGTATCACCAGAGCTCATTAGTACCTAGCATAATTGTGCAACAGAACAAGAAAAATTGAGTTATCCTTTCTGTCAAACCTTGGAAGAAATACAGTAAAAGATGTCAAAATGAGACAAACCAAATGGCAAAAAAGAAATGAAGTACAGCGTTTGTTCCAGGAAAAAAATATCTTAACAAAAAATAACATGTATTTTTGCATACTTCAGTAGTTAGAGAAATAGTACATGGCAAATAGATGTGACCAAAAAGCAATAAAACCAAAAGATGACAAGATCAAGCCCAAATTACATACGATGGCTGGACAGCAATAATTACGAGTGAAACACATCAACTTGATGGCTGGCAATGTTCCAAGCACCAAAACAAAGCACGACCAGATGCTCAAAGATTACAATATAGTATGTCACTACCCCCACCACACCTGAGTGACGCTTTTTACCAGTGTGTTCCCCTCCCTAGAGGATCACACCCATCTCTGTACAAACTTGAAGTGCCACAATAGCACCTTCCATGTGCTACACAGACTTCCCCATTGACCAAACCACAAAATGCTCCTGAAGGTAATTCGTACAAGAGATGCCAATGTGATGGGTAATAAAACTTAAATAATGGAGGACAAAGGCTAACAAATTATTCACACAGTAAGCATAAACAACTATAGAAAGCTGAAACGCATTAAACCTTGAACAGCGCAATGTAGACATCCACCAAACGTTTTGCAATTTTAGGCCCACCTCCCTTGTTTGTAAGAAGAATCTGGCTCAAGAAATTGACCTGTAGAGATGCCACCAATTAAAAGGCTAAAAATCATGATGTAAATCATATTTCTAATAATTAGATGTCAGTTTTGGTAGATAATTCAGTAAAATCCAATATTAATGAAGATGCTGTCTATGAAATTTCTGAAACAATACTGGCATAGAAAGTGCTATTAACGATTACATACAGCCTGGTACTTGGCCCTAAGCCCAACATGTGGTCTGAAGAGAAAAGAATCCACCTCATCTATCACGACCATCTGCAAATTGAAAGAGTTCAATGAGATCAAAAGGAATATGAATTTTATGTGCAGCTTTGCATGCAAAATATTACATAATTAGATTAAAACAAACAATCTGTGCCATACCAGAATCCCACAGCATTTACCTTCATATTAGGATGAGCAGCCAGGAGACATGTTAACAGATATGCAGCACTCGATGCTGCTCTCCTTTCAGGATCACCAAGCTGCAATAGATATTTTGCAACGAAATTGAGCAAAATTATGTCACTCCTAGTAAGACTTTAGGCAATGTTGCTCATAAATAATATAATGTATTTTATTTTTCGTTGTTTTCAATCTACTAGATCATAATAGTTCTGCATATATTGAAATTGAAAAAGGAGGAAGAGAGAAAATGGAGTTGCATAGTGTAGAAAAAAAGGTAACTCACTTTGTTAACAAGAGCTGTGAGCAAACGGCGTTCCTGTTCTGACTTACTTTTCAAAAGCATGAAAACCGTCTGCAATAAACAAAAATATAAAATAGGCATGATCAAAACCACATTCATCATTACATAAACTATGGAGAAAATGGAAATGTTATGTAGGGCCGCATATTTGAATGTTGCAAGAAGAGACAGGCAGGAACATCAGTTTGATCAAGAGAATTGGCACAGGAAAGGAAAGTGCCATGCGTGATTTACAGCTTGCCATTTACACTCGCCTTGAAGTTATATCCTAAAATGTTGTCACTGATTGTAAGCTCCTCTATAAAAGGGAGCAAGGATAAAGGAATAAGCCAGGCAAGAATGAAATCCTAATCTACCTCTCTCTATCTCTCAATGTGCCCTGTTTCTATAGGATCCGGGGAGGTGAGGTCAGTAAGGCAAGGAACTTGCTGTTCTGTCAAGCTTCACCACTGCCACCACACCTCAACCGCCTAGCACCCACAACAGAAAAGGCTAGAGCATTTGCATCAAGGTCCCAAGATTGCTATAGCACATGCCATATTATGTTGTTTGCCCCTTAGCAGATTAGTAAGTTAAGAGACTAAGGGATTTCCATTACTATCTTCTACATATGGTTTGTTATTAGATTAGATCTCCCTGGATGCTTCGGAGACAAAGTACACCTCTGTATAAAGAGAGGATGTTATCAGGCATCAGCATGTAAATCAATGGACAAGCCTCCCCACTACTGCTCCTAATGTTGTTCAGGCAGGCTGTTGCACTTGTGGCCACAAAGCCTCCCATAGTAATGGTGTTACATGTAGTGAAAATCATCATGAATCCCAAACAGATCCAATGAACTCCAGATGGTTCCCAAAAGTTGCAGACAGAATATGCAATTAAGGTTTATATAAAAAAGAAGTCAATTGGATTTTATATTTACCACAAAGTACTGCAAGGACAGATACAGTTTCTGAGAATGGCTAGCTCCAACAATATATATTATGTCTAATTAGAAAATGGAGTTCAAACTTTTGTTTTGTATAGGCTATTAAGCTTGTGATAGTTTCAATGGGTGTAAAATGGTGGGGCCCAGCCTCTTGAGCATGTACCAGGTTAAAGATAAGGTTGTTAGCTTGTTCTATCTCAAAATTGAGTCTAACTGTCATAGAGACCATAGGCTAATTTTGCTTAATTGAGAAGGAACACAAGAAGTCCCTTTATTATCTCTGCCACCCACACCAGTGCAACCCTGCAGTCCTAAAACTTCATATGGCAGGGTATCCCCAGCTGCATATATGTTAATAAAAACATGTCCATTCATGTCAAGGAAAATACTCTGAAGTTGTAAAGAAAAATCAGTAGTAGTTGAATGGTATGCAAGTCCTACATCTTAGAAACTAAGCCTAAGTAATTTAAAGGTACGGCAATTTCCATGCACCTTTAATTCACATTATACACTAAAAAAAAAGGGTGTACCCAGTGCAGAGAGCTCCCGCTTTGTGTGGGGTCTGGGGAAGGGTGTCAGTGGCAAGCCTTACCCTCGCCTGTGCAATGCGAGGAGACCGCGACTCGAAACCGGGACCTTCCGGTCACAGGCGGTAAGACTCTACCGCTTGCACCAGGCCCGCCCTTCAATTCACATTATATACTAACGTCTGAAAATGTATTTCTGTTTTCCTAGAACTAGTATCTTGTGTTCAATCTTCAAAGTTTGCCAACTGGTTACAAGAAACAATTGTACATGCGCCAATAATGATACGCAGCTCTCCTGCGTTTTTGTGCAATTGTACATGCACCACAAGTTGCCCAATCAACTTTGTTATACGGTATGCGGAAATATAGTTTTACCCTAAGACAACGTACACTGCATAGTCACAGAAAACGGGGTTGAAGGCATTGACCCTCGCGTCCCCGACCCGAGTACGCGGGGACATTTTCAAACCACCCATGTAAAAACCTCTCAAGTAGTGTACCACGTTCCTTAACCCTGTTCCTCATCCCCATCGATTCGGGAACTATGTGACTATGGTACATAAGTTTTCACAAAGATAAAAGATTACACAACTTGAGCTAACCTTCATTGCTTTGTCTTTAAGATTTGGCAGCATATCTTTTACCGCATCCTCCAGTGCCATAACAAACCTTTCGTATCTGCAATTAATATTAATATTAATATAAGCATTAGAGTTGAAACCGAGCATGATAATGATAAAATCATCAAGAACATAAAAGATTATTTTATCTTGATGCATTCAAAAGTTCATGCAGATGAATGTCTAATAGCATATTCAATATTTGGTTCCACCAAGGCCACATATTTATAGTATAAGTTACCAATTAATCCAGTTAAACATTTTCTTGTGCAAGAAATACCAAAAGCATCTTGGTATATTAGAACAAAACATCAACACACCAATGATTGGGGCATGTATAACACTGGCAATTGAATTTCGAAAACATATATAGAAGGCAACATAGAGAAGTACAAGGTGGCAAAGAAGACTGCAAAGCGAGCTGTGAGTGTGGCAAAGGGTAGAGCGTACGAGGATCTTTACCAACATTTGAGTACGAAGGAAGGAGAGAAGGACATTTATAGGATGGCTAGGGTTCGTGAGAGAAAGACAAGGGATTTCAACAAAGTTAAGTGCATTAAGGATGAAAGGAAATCTCTTGGTGAAGAAGGATGAGATCCGACATCGATGGCAAGAGTATTTTGACAAATTGTTCAATGGTGAGAATACGGACACAAACTTTCAGTTGGATGACTTTTTTTATGACACCAATAGGCACTTTGTGCGGAGAATCCAAGAATCTGAGGTCAGAGAGGCGTTGAAAAGGATGAAAGGAGGTAAGGCGATGGGACCGGATGGTATCTCAATCAAGGTGTGGAGATGCCTCGGGGACATAGCTATAGTATGGCTAACCAAGCTGTTCAACCATATTTTTCGATCGAACAAGATGCCTGACGAGTGGAGGAGAAGTATATTGGTACCGATCTACAAGAATAAAGGGGATATTCAAAGTTGTACTAATTACCGGGGAATTAAGTTGATGAGCCATACTATGAAGCTATGGGAGAGAGTTATTGAGCATCGCTTGAGAGCAATAACACGGGTCTCTATGAACCAATTTGGTTTCATGCCCGGAAGGTCAACCATGGAAACCATTTTCTTAATAAGACAAGTTATGGAGCGGTATAGGGAGAAGAAGAAAGACCTACACATAGTTTTTATTGACTTGAAGAAGGCTTATGATAAAATACCAAGGAATGTTATGTGGTGGGCTTTGGACAAACATAAAGTCCCAATGAAGTACGTCGGGTAAATTAAGAACATGTACAACAATGTTGTGACTAGTGTTCGAACAAGTGATGGAGACACGGATGACTTCCCGATTAGGATAGGACTACATCAAGGGTCAGCTTTGAGCCCTTATCTATTTGTCTTAGTGATGGATGAGGTCACAAGGGACATACAAGGGAACATCCCTTGGTGTATGCTTTTCGCAAACGATGTAGTGCTAGTTGATGAAAGCCGGACAGGAGTGAATCAGAAACTGGAGTTATGGCGAGAGACTTTGGAGTCCAAAGGTTTTAGACTCAGTAGAACTAAAACTGAGTATATGAGATGTGACTTCGGCACTACTAATCGGGAGGAGGAAGATATTAGTTTGGAAGATCAAGTAGTGCCTAGGAAGGATACATTTCGATATTTAGGATCAATGCTACAGAGAGACGGGGATATTGATGAAGATATTAGCCATATAATCAAAGCAGGGTGGATGAAGTGGCGCCAAGCATCTGATGTCCTATATAACAAAAAGGTACCACAGAAGGTAAAAGGCAAGTTTTATAGGACGGTGATTAAACCTGTTATATTGTATGGTGCAGAATGTTGACCTACGAAAAGACGACATGTTCAACAGATAAGTGTCACGGAAATGCGTATGTTGCGTTAGATTTGCGGTCATACAAGAAGGGATCGAGTTCGGAACGATGATATACGTGATAAATTAGGGGTAGCACCAATTGAAGAAAAGCTTATCCAACACCAGTTGAGATGGTTTGGATATGTCCAACGGAGACCTCCAGAGGCACCAGTGCGTAGTGGAATCCTAAGCCAGGATAGTAACGTGAAGAGAGGCAGAGGAAGACCGAAGTTGACTTAGGTAGAGGCAATAAAAGGAGACTTGAAATGATGGAATATACTCAAAGACTTAGCCTTAGATAGGAGTGCTTGGAAAACAGCTATTCACGTGTCTGAACCTTGATGGCTTCTGGTGGGTTTCAACTCTAGCCTACCCCAACTTGTTTGGGACTTAAAGGCTTTGTTGTTGTATATATAGAAGGCAACATCTTCATTGCATAACAGTGTTAAACTAAGCCAAACTTTTTTTCCTACAAAATGTTTTTTTAAAGCAGAAACAATTGCTAAATTACATATTTCTTTCTGTTATGTATATGTTATCAAACTGTTCTTAGTTCCTGGTGAGTGGTGTTCTTTGCAGATAGGGGCGGACGACCCCCCATCGTGGGCCAAATTACCAGGGAGCGGCTCTTCAGAGCCATTTAAGCCCAAGCCCAAAACTCAACTGAAACATACCAGCAGCCTCCTAAGCAGCACGGATACGGATACGTGTATCGGTATCGGACGGATACGGATACGCGGATCAATGTTTTCAAGTCGATTAATCGCGATTAATCACGATTAATCGTCCTAATCGGTCCCTGCTGACTGATTAGGGGTACCGTCGACTTGTACAAGTCGTCCGATTAATCGCGATTAATCGTGATTAATCGTCCTAGTCGGTCCCATGGCGACTAGGTTCGACTGGACGACTTGAAAACATTGACGCGGATACGCCATTTTTTTAGGAAACCTGATACGTGGGTACGTTTTATTATTTTTTATAAAAAATAATAATAAAGGACATTAGAATTATTGGCAGCGTATGTATGGATACTCTCTTGAGACTACTCCAATCATTTCACAGCTTTTAGTTGCTACTTCTACCTGTCTTTGGCGGTTGGAGAGGGTATTTTTGGCATATAAATGTACAAAGACGTCTTCCCGCTGTGCTTATTGGGCCCAAGATCAGATTTTTAATCTTCTCTCTCCCCAACATTCTTCCCCACACGGTACCCCTTCAATCGGATGTCTGCGATTTGCGCTTCTGCGCTTGCTCGCTCCTCGCAGCTCCTCCTCCACCGGCGCCATGCCTTCCTCCTCCACGCCGGTGACCGAGGTCCCTCTCAAGCCTGACAGCGGCCGAGGCGACCATGGCTGCGCCCCCCACCCACCCCCAGCGTGACCGGTGGGCGGCCGCCCGGCTGCGGATGCAAAGACGTGGACCTCGCCGGTATGAGCTCGCCCGGTAGCGGGGTGCGGTGACGCTGCGCGTGGGCGTGAGCGACGCCCGCCGGCGAGAGATCAAAGATGGACCTCGCCGGTACAGGTGTGCAGTCTGGTGCGTGCGTGGTGGCGAGTAGCCCACCCAGTGCGTGTGGGATAAGGCATAGTATATCGCAGGTCAGTGGTGGGTGCGCTAGGCCGTATCGCAAATGCCCAAACAGCTTGGATACGTACACATATCGGGATTTAGTTTTATTTATTTTTTTGCCGATACTTCACGGATACATATCCGCCGCGTATCCACTGCGTATCCGTATCGGATACGTATCCGATACGAGATACGTGGCCAACCTCACATATCCGTGTAACGTAGGCAGCCTCCCCTGTAGTGGCGTCCCACCCTGTCTCCCGTCCCTGCGCCGCGCCGCATCCGCGTCTCCCGTCCCCGCGCGGCCGCGACGCATCCTCACGCTCGCGCCCACTCCCCTGTTCGCGCCGTCGCCCTCCGGCCTCCGCCCAGGCTTCCTGAGTCACTTCCTCCGCCCAGGCGCGGCGCGCCGCACGCCCCACCCTCCAGGGTCCGCGCTCTGCCGGGTGCCAGCGGTCAGCGGCCACCGGCCAGGCGGCCAGCCGGGAGCCAGCCACTGGCAGAGCTGCAGCTGCTCATTTCCTCAGTGAGGTGACTAGGCTTCCCCCTGCTCAGCTCTGCTGCTCGTTTTCATTTTTTTTTTTTGAATATCCAGATTCAGTGATGTATCTTTGAGCACTTCGAATCGATATCAATCTTTGCTATATCTATTAGTATACCGTGTACAGCAAGCAAAAAAAATTTGCCCTCTGTTATTTAGCCCCCCCTCGGTCCGTTTCTGGATCCGCCACTGTTTACAGATGTACATCACATACTCTTGGTAGACTTGACACTTACGTCTAGAGTCAATACAACAAAGCATTTACCTGAAATGCATGTTAACTAGTAAGGTGTAGTGCAGTGAGAAATACCTCTGTTTTAAGCAGTCCTCCCAATGCCAGAAGAGCAGAAGTGAGTACCCATCTTTTGTTTCAGGTAAAATGTCTAGCGGGCGTTGGATAAGACTTTTTAGCTTACAATCAGGCAATAACCTAGCAGGCAAATGAACAAATAACTAACATGACAAAAAAAACAATACAGTAAATAAGAACTTGACGTTTATGAAAAAAATAGTGTAGCTGATGTTCTAAACAGTAATTTATGACATAATATCCATCGACCATCACTCAGTCACTTATTCACATGCAGCATAGTTTATGCAGATGAAATTTTATGTATCGCAACCTGAAAAGGTAGAGAAAAGATTATAAAGCAACTAGAATAAAAAAACCTTTTCCGTTCTTATCTATACCTAGGCAGCTAGGTTTATCCTTGTAACCCACCAGCAATTTATTCTGTAACGTTTCTGTCTGTAACCTTTTAGTACTTTGGTTCTGCAAAATTTTCATCACATAAACTACAAGATTATTTTAGCGTCTTCTAATGCATATTACAACAACAACAACAACAACAAAGCCTGTCAGTCCCAAGCAAGTTGGGGTAGGCTATTCTAATGCATATTACAAAGTACATAAAAGACCTTTTAGTGTAGTTCTCAGCATATGTGGTGCATGTTAACACTTTTGTCTGAATTCACTAAAATAACATCACTACTAGCATTATTGAAATGTGCAAAATAAACATATGAATGGATCATTTACATTCATCTAAAACAGTCTTATTGCAAAACCTTTCTAGGAATAGGTATTGCCACACCCAACTGCATACCATTACAACAACAACATAGCCTTTCAGTCCTAAGCAAGTTGGGGTAGGCTAGAGTTGAAACCCACCAAGAGCCCCAAGTCATGGTTCAAGCACTTCAATAGCTGCTTTCCAAGTACTCCTATTCAAATATAGATCTCTAGGTATATCCCAAGCTTTCAAATCTCTTTTATTGCCTCCCTCGTGTCAATTTCGGTCTTCCTCTACCTCTCTTCATATTATTAGCTTGGCTTATGACTCCACAATGCACTGGTGCCTCTGGAGGTCTCCTTTGGACATGGCCAAACCACCTCAATCGATGTTGGACAAGTTTTTCTTCAATTGGTGCTACCTCTAGGCGATCACGTATATCATCGTTCCGAACTCAGTCCATTCTTGTGTGACCGCAAATCCATCGCAACATACGCATTTCTGCAACACTCAGTTGTTGAACATGTCGAATCTTTGTAGGCAACATTCCGCTCCATACAACATAGCCGATCTAATCGTCGTTCTATAGAACTTGCCTTTTACTTTTTGTGGTACCCTCTTGTCACAAAGAATGCCAGAAGCTTGTCGCCACTTGATCCACCCTGCTTTGATTCTATGGCTAACGTCCGCATCAATATCTCCATCCCTCTGTAGCATCGATCCCAGATACCGAAAGGTATCCTTCTTAGGCACTACTTGACCTTCCAAACTCACATCTCCCTCCTCCTGTACAACTCCGCCAAAGTCGCATCTCATGTATTCGGTTTTAGTTCTGCTCAATCTAAAACTTTTAGACTCAAGGGTCTACCGTCATAACTCTAGTTTCCTATTTATTCCGCCTGGCTTTCGTCCACTAACACTACATCATCACGTGTGTGGCCGCTACCCAACTGCATACCATTCTCACAAAATTATTCAATTCACATTTAGCTTGGTACATGGACCAGATTCAAGAAGCATCATGGGGCGGGCCCAACATATAATTGAAGTTGCTTGTGACATAAAAATTACTATGCATGGGTTGAGCAACCCACATGACCAAAACCCAATCCAATCCACGAGAAAGATTAATACATGGGTTGGATTGGAATGGGTTAGACCCGTTAGATCCTTGGGTCACCTACCTTCCACACATATCACCGTTGAAGTCGCCAACATCGAGCATGATGCGGTCGTCGGCCTAATGGGAAGAGTGGGACAAGGACGAGGACAAGGACCACGTCAAGATCGTGCTCGACGGCGAGCCCGTCAACGTCGATGCTACCAAGAACACATGGTGGGTGTCTAGGGCCGTGTCCGGGCTGTCAGTCACCCGCATTGATGCCGTCAACCCCGTCACCATGGAGCTCGATGGCGCGTTCGGCATCTTTGTCAACACCGTGCCCATCACCGACGAAGACTCCCATGTCCACAGCTATGACAAGACACAAAAGGGCTCCCTAATGCACCTAAACGTCTTCTACAAGTTCCATGGTCTGACAAGGACGACGTCGACGTGGTCAACCAGACCTACCGCCCGGACTACATCAACGTGATAGACATCAGCGCCAAGATGCCCATCATGGGCCACGTCCACCAGTTTGTCCACTTTCCACACACCAAAAATACACAAACACATCATGAGCCTCAATCCACCCTCTGTCAAGATTGTAGTGCCCCATCACGCCACGGCACTTAGGCATGATGTGCACCATGCCGTCAACCGTCATAGTCCACCCAGCAGTACCGAAGGCAACACGCCACCGCGTCGCCCATGCTCACCGAGTCGTAGCAAAGTGCAAACGATACTGACATCTCTGGCCACCTCTGGGAGCCTGGAAAGGTCGATGGCCACCAGCGCCGACACGCACGACTCCTTGGCCAGGCGCACGCGGAAGAAGTCGCTCGTCACGTTCGCGCACATCTAGGACACCAGGTCAGCGGCCTTAGGTCTAGGGCTCTAGGCTTGTTGGCGGCGGCGAGGAAGGCCGCTACGCAGCAAATGAGTGCACGGTGAGCTCCGACGACGTCGTCATCATTGACGTCGCTCTGTAGCTAGCTCATAGTGCTCTCTATGGACCTAAATCGTGCACTTTGCAAAGATCGTCATTCCCCACCACCACTTTGCATCAGATCCACATAACCCAGCATATCCACCCAGTCCAAACCCAACTAATACATGTATTCACGTGTGGGTCAAAAATCCATCTAAACCCACCCATGCACAGTCCTAAATATAAAGTAGAAGATTGCTGTTGATAGGAGCATTTCAATCCTACATTTTTCCTATTGCACAATCAAGCTCTGAGCATAATGTGTGTAATAATAACATAGAATACGAATCAGATCAGAGAAATAAAAATTCCAGCCAGAAGAGGGGCAGAGAAATGAATGGTGCAAGATGGCCTAGTGCAACCAAAATTTCAGGAACAAACAAATTGCTATGGCGCCATCAAACAATATAACTTACAATTGGGTGTTTCACATGTTGTTTGGGACGATATACAGGATTGCAGAGCTTCACATGAAATGGCACAGTAAGAAAAGAAACCCATGCATACAAAGGGTAATTAACTGTAATACATAGTTTGCATCACTCAAACAGCAAACACCATGAAGATTGGTATAAAATGCTGTAAAGAACAAATAAATTTTGTGTACTGGCAAAAGCACAACGAAATTTCAGAAAACACGAGAAGATGCTAACCTCATGAGAAATAACTCCTTAATTGCATCGAATCCTGTGAACGCATACCTCTTACCAACTTTTGATGTTACCATACCTGTTGTGATTTTTTTTCAACAAATAAAATGATTTTCTTAGCATGTTCATGAGAGCACAAAATAAGGGATATCATCAAAACTGTTAGGATGTGAAAGCCTTGCTATACTGATGATACCAAATAGTATGATGGCTCCATAAAAGCAAATCTTGGCTTGATGAATCTAGTTCCAAAACCTTTCAAAACATCTAGTTAATGTTTTTATAGTATAAAAGATCATACTAACTACAATTTGTTCAATATGCATTGCAATGAAGTTAAATAATTTGCAATCACCGCAAATTGCCAAACAGTATAGTCAATTTGTACTCTCTTTACAGCCTTTTATTTTTAGAGCCAATAGCATTTCAGTAGTGCAACTCACCAAGGAGGGAATCAAGTGCCTTCATGTTTGCAATTGGATTGTCCTCGACAAGACATGTAAACGCTGACACCTTGTCAGCTGATGTACCAGACTTCGCTGATATCTCCAGGAGCTTCAGGTCACCGTGCCCCCGCCTCACAGCATCATATTCCCTCGCATACTGTGCCATGAGCTTCTCCGCCAGCTCCCGTTTCCTCTCCACTATTCCCTGCATCTCCTGAAGCCCCACAGCTGGAGGCACCTGCTTACGACCGCTCAGGACCCTCGCCTCCAGCTCATCAGCATCAGTGTACCACTGCCCTGAGAGTGCTGCCGCCTTCATCAGTGGGTAATTCGTGTTGACAGCACCAGGTTTGGTGGCAGCAAAGGGGTCACGTAGCTCGAGAGGGTGTGGCTTCTTGGTAGGTCTAGGGTTTAGATGGGGGGTTGAGGTGTTATCAGGGTTTTGATGGGGTTGTTTGGACGGGGGTTTTGAGGATTTATTCATGGGGCCGGACTTGCGGAAGTCGGAGTCATCGAAGCCGCCGGAGGACTCGCCAGCGCCAGGGAGGAGGCCGAGGGAGGAGGCGAATGTGGCGACGTCAGACTTGAGCGCGTCCAAGTCCTCCCCATCAGCTCCCCGGGCCGAGGGCTTCTTCGCTTTCTTGGTGCGCTTCGACTTGGGGGTTGGCTCCGCCATGGATAGATGCGGCGGGAGCGCGGCTTGCAGTCGGGCACAGAGATAGGACAGGGAAACGGAGGTCGGAGGAGACAACCAGCGTCCGAGAGGAACTCAACTGGCGAAATCGGAGGTTCTGGGGAGATGAAGGAAGCACCAGCGTGCAACGATGAGCAGCTGCGAGGATGTGCTGCGGGCGGGGGACGTACCTGAGCTGAGTTGGGGGAGACTGGGAGACGAATGCTCGAAGAGCAAGGAGGAAGAAAAAGAACTCGGGGGTGGCGACCGGCAACGGCGGGGGTGAGGGCGGCGGCGGCGGGGCGTCCAGGCGTGCGAACAGTACGGTCCTGATGGGCTAAGGGTTAGAGTGGTTTTTGGGCCGGCTTGCTGTGCTGACAGTCCATTTACAAGCCGGCCAGGCGGCAAGCTGAAAAAAAAAACAGTGAAGATGTCTACCGTGAATTCACGGTACGTAAAGAACAGTTAGGAAGGAAAAAAAAAAGTACAGTATATATATCATGATAGTGTGTGGTTCAACCTGTTCTAGCTATGTTCTGAGATGGCCCTCTCGATCTGGCTGATTGAGCAACTTGTGGGCGCGTGTACAATTGTTTAGGAAGGTTGATTACAGGATAGTAGTTATAGGAAAACAGAAATAGATATGTAGTTATAGGAAAACGGAAATAGATCTTCAGAAGTTCGATAATAATTATTATATTTATGAATTAAAGGTGCAATGGAAATTTTCATACCTTTCGTATGTGAATTTAAAATACTCAGCCTTGGTTTCTACCAAGGTTTAAAATTACAGTCTATAGCAAATAGCGACATCTTTTTTCAGAAGCTATAAAGATGTAGCGAAGCTACGACAGATAGCAGGTTTTAAGTAAAATCATGAAAAATATAAGCAATTGATTCATAATAACATAAGATTTATGAAATTTGGTGGACACAAATATATTTCCAAGGTTTTCAAAGTCTAGAGAAAATTGCTTAGTATGGCATTATAGCATCATTCGTGAACTCAAGTGTTCATTTTTTCAAAACACCGACTTAGCAGCAAAAAGATAAGTAGATAATAACTAAATTGTCACTCTTATAACTAAATAAAATAGCATTGCTATTTCAAAGCTACAGCTAAGCAATTTAGCCACGATAAAACGTAATATAACGGTCATAGCTGGTATATTGAGCATGAAAAAGTAGCAATGGTTTAGCATGAGCTCCCTTTAGAAGCTATAGCGACAACCCGCTATTTAAATCCATGGTTTCTACTATGACGTAGGACTTGCATACCATTCAATACTGATTTTTCTTCTTTATATACAACTTTGGATTTTTTTTTTCAAGACATGAATGGGCCACGGCTGTTTGAAAAAGCGAGCCCAGATAAAAGAGTGGAGAGAGGCCCATCGTCTCCATCTTATCTCGCTCCCAAAACCCCAATAATCCGCTTCTATCCACAGTCGCTAGCCGCCCCAACGGCAGCCATGGCTTCCATCACCCTCCTCTCCGTCGCTCCCACCGCCACCTTCCTCCACATCCCGGCCTCCACCTCCTCCTCCTTCGTCGCCGCTCCCGGAATCCTAGCCGGCCGCCGGGCCGCGCCCCGCGCCCTCCCGCTCCGCGCGCGCCCGCCCCGCCGCGTCACCGTCGTCTGCAGCGGCGCTGCGGCGGCAGCCGAGGCCTCGGACGCCGCGGCGCCAGTGGAGAAGTTCCGGCTGGACAACCTGGGCCCGCAGAAGGGGTCACGCCGGCGGCCCAAGCGGAAGGGACGCGGTATTGCTGCAGGCCAGGGCGCGAGCTGCGGGTTCGGTATGCGCGGGCAGAAATCGCGCTCGGGGCCCGGCGTCCGGCGCGGGTTCGAGGGAGGGCAGATGCCGCTCTACCGCCGTATTCCCAAGCTACGGGGCATTGCCGGCGGTGAGTTGCTTCAGTTAAGCCGAAGCCTCCCCTAATGCACTCAATCAATCGAAGCAGCTCGCTAAGCTCTAGTTCAGACAGATGCTTGTCCCACACTCCCACTTCGACATTGCCCATCCGTGATTAAATTCACAGGAGGCGGGCGCATAACCAATTGAACTATACATTGTGTTGTTACTTGTGAGAACTCATCAAGATTATGCAGGAATGCAGCAACGCAAGTGATTGAGAAGTTGCCTGATGTGAGTTCCACCATGGCTTTTCAGGAATGCACATTGGGCTGCCGAAGTATATGCCATTCAATTTAAAAGACATAGTGCGTGGTGGATTCAAAGATGGTGACGAAATATCACTGGAGACCCTGAAATCACGGGGTCTGATCAATCCATCAGGCAGGGAAAGGAAGCTTCCACTGAAGGTATAATTTTTGATGATTAGCCTTTTGTTGCTTTATTAAAACTTGTTTTGTGGAATGGTATTTGTGATATAGGAGTTCACACTATCCAAAATATGAATGCCTTCATATTCAAGGGGTTTAGCTTAGGTCTTGGCCAGTGAGAACTTCTCTTTAAGACAACCTTATTGTACACCAGATTTGAAGCAAGAATCAAAGTGTTTAGTGCTTTGTCGTTAGATTGAGTGGCCAGTTTTCTTACTTTTGTACTTCTTAAAGGTTGCTTTATCGGTTCTGAATTAGCCTGTGATAATGGTAGGTACCAAGTTTAGCCACTTGAGTTAGAAGTCATCTGTTAGAACATGCAATGCCGGATCAAGTTTTTTTGGCTGTTTCTGTTAGATGAGCACCACTTGGAGTGTTGAATGGCTTTTGTTTGTACAGTTTGGAATTATTGCCATTGGCTGTTCATTGGATTTACGGTATATTCTAAAGTAACTATAAACTTCCATATCTGCCAACATGTGCTATAACATTACTCTAGTATTTTTACCTGTTAGTTTTTGCAATCAAATTTTGTCTGGCCTGCATGTTCACTTTTTGTTCACCTGTTTGTAGATCTTAGGAGATGGGGATGTATCGGTTAAGTTGAATATCAAGGCTGGAGCGTTTTCAGCTTCGGCTAAAGAGAAGCTTGAGGCAGCTGGTTGTTCCCTGACTCTGTTACCTAAACGGAAGAAATGGCTTTCACAAAATTATCTGAAGAACCAAGCTCGTGCAGAAGAGTACTTTGCCAAGAAAAAAGGTGGTGCTGGTTCTGGTGAATCTGATAGCGGCTCTGCGTAGACTTCCTATGTGATGTACTCCTCTTCTCTTTCTTTTAGCATATGCTTATTGCTCCCCTTTTTGTTCTTAATTTTTCGTGTACCATGAATTTTGTATCTATGTCATATGCAATTATTTTATCCCATTTTATAAGTTGCGACCAGCATGGCTGTGTAGTATACCCTAGTGCTTTCTGAAGATCTGTTTCAAAGAAAGCCTGGAATCATATGTATAAGAAGAAACCCAGAGATCAGGATGAATGTAAATCCAGTTCAAAAAAGATCAATTTATAAGACCAGAATCTGTGCCCTTGGATAGTTATTAGGCCCTGTTTGGATTACATCCCAGGCAACTTGCCTGGTGAGAAGCTTTCCCAGGCATACGATTTCGGACGCCTGGGGCTCCGATTGATGCCTGCACGAGCACATGCCTGGGAGGGCAAGAAGCAAACATGCCCTAGATTTCTAGATGCTTGTGGCTTGATGCTGTTAGTTGAAGCATCCATCTGTCTATAGCAGTGCATACTTGATACGGAGTACATCTTTCTCTGTTTCTGTTAGTATTGCCCTTTTCGCCTGTGGTGCTACAGCCTGATCAATGCTTATTTTATTTAAAGAACTTTCCGTTTGGGGAGTTACAAGGGCTCCTTTAGTAAAAGAATTTGTATTATTATCTTACCTATAAAATAAAAGGAATACTGTTTCAGATCTTCATTGATACCCTGGTGTAAACCTGTCTTCTTCTTAATCATGCATGTTCACCTTCAATTATTTCTGGGCAAAGATGGGCGTGGATGATGCATTGTTCATCTTCCAACAAGAATAGCCAGAGTGTACAGGGCACATCACACGTCTTTCTGTGCGCATTTCAACGGTACTCATCCTTGGAGCATGCGTGTCTGAAGAAGTTATTTCAGGATGTTGCTTCTAGGTGTATAGATTTATTAAGTTCCCTATTACAATTGGGAATGCATATTAATGTGTTCTACGTAATTTTAATTCTGCGTAGCACCTATGTTCTATGGACTATGTCACTCTGGTAGGGTCTACAACTCGCTGATGTTACCAGGATACAGCACAAGGAACTTTTTGACTTAATCTAACAATGTGGATAGCGTGCTCCCTGTAAAGATATAGTGAGCCTTCCATTTAAGGAAGACAATTCTTGATGAATTATAATCAATATTACTGCATAGTATTTTTTTAAGAATGACGATGGACGAAGAGTCCCTACCTGATACATTACCACAGATCCGGGGGGTTAGCCCAGTGGTGGAGGGTCTTGGACCCAAAAGAGTTGGCTGGGAGCCAGGGAATCACAAGGTAAGAAGCATAAGGCGAGTAGAGTTACATTGGAAACAAGGACCTCCAATTGCTAGTGCCTCTTGTAGTTATCGGTGGTTGTTCGAACTTTAGGATACTATATAAGTTGTGGATCCGTGCCTTTGTTTTCGTATGACATTAATGAAATCTATTGAAGCGATATACTAATCTATGATGGATTTGATAGCACTTTTCTTTTAGAAACATATCATCTTTAGGCCTTGTTCGTTTGATTCCCAAAACATGGGGTTGAACTGTTGAAGAGGACTGTCTGCCTGTTTATTCCGTCCCCGATCCAAGTGGAATGGAGGGGATCGAAGAGGATTTAAACCCGTATAAGAGATCGACAAGATCTAAAACTTTGTAGTTTTCATTAAGTTTATAGCTTGAAATTCAAATTTTTGAATGTTTCAAATGATCTCGGATGGAACACCCTATATTAAAGGTGTAGTGCTCGACGAGATCTAAAACTTTGTAGTTGAAATTTTTTCCATTCAACATTATTTAGAAGCCTAAGTATTCAATATGAGATTTGTACATGTGTCATTTGGTTTTTAGACAACTCCTTGTGTGCCACTCTGTAACCAACAATGCTAACTAGAAAGTTAATACCCACCTGATGGAAGTGTCATCAGGGGAAAGAACAATTTTAAAGTTGATATAGATGTCACGGTGAACTTTTCATTGGTACATACATATGGGTCAACCATCTTTTTCAATGGCACACATCGAGCTGTTCGCTGATGGTTTCTATGGCTGATAAGTCGGCTGAAGCTGATTTCTTGTGAGAGAAAAACATTGTTCCATGGCTAATAAGGCAGGCTGATAAGTCCAACATATTAGCATCCCACCCACGTAGTTATATATGAGTGTGGTGAATTTATATATGTAATGTATTTGAATCCGATACTCAAAATTGGATATTTTTTTACATATA
Organism: Miscanthus lutarioriparius; assembly: GCA_904845875.1. NCBI lineage: Eukaryota > Viridiplantae > Streptophyta > Magnoliopsida > Poales > Poaceae > Miscanthus > Miscanthus lutarioriparius. Next base: position 18,124,587 of record CAJGYO010000002.1, read on the forward strand.
TATGGGATATGTATCAATATTCGACGCATCTGACGCTATCAATATTGGACTCTAAAGCCAGAAATAAATATCCATATTCAGTATCCATAATATCTTATCTGTCTGATTTCATCCATATTTGGAATGCACGTAACTAATTGTTTTTCCTTGTCAACGCATCATGCTACTTTGATGTCAAATGAAAAATGTTTCATGCCAATGATGAAAGGAGTTCCAGGCACAGGGATCATACCTTGCTCATGAGTTGTGTGTGAGAGGACAGGATACGAATGCTTGATGCGGCCATGGCAGTATGGCACGAATTTTGTGGCAGAAAGTTAGCATTCGTTGCTTATTGTTGTCAACTCTTGCCCAGGGAGGAAAAAGGATACATAGGTTTCTGCCTCTTTTTTCCTAAAGACCCGGGCTGGTTTTTGGTCATTCAGGCACAGTGAACACGGCATCAACAGTGCATGTGCACCATCTATGATTCAATGTGTTGCTTACTTGCTTATATGTTTGTCAAATTTACCGTGCAGTGCGTGTGTCTCGCAAGACTGAATTCAGTCGTGGTCACGAAGTCACGATATCTCAAGGGTGAAGTGGTGGCGGAGGAATGACGAATCAGGGCCTGCTCGTTTGAACTTATCAGCCAGCTTATCAACTAAAATCTACAGTATTTTTCTCTCACAATAAATCAGCTTTAGCTGGCTTTAATACCAGCCGAACATACCCTCAATTTCTACTCTGCTTTATCATACATGGGGGGGCCGCAGCAATACTGGTACATGCAGGAAAATCATGGCAGCCTTGGTTAGGCTAGTCTCAGCGAGAGTTTTACTAGAGTTTAATTTGTATTTAATAACCTGCTACATATGCAATTTTGATAACATGGCAACGTTTTAATGAAGAGAGAGAAAAATTGGATTTAGCATAATTACCAACTCTCTATGAGTCATAGAATAAAATATTTATGAAACTATGTAATGAAACTTTTCATTAAGAGTGGATATTTCATCTAAACAATGACAGTCTTGTAAAACACGGAAATGAAACTCTCTGCTGACACTGGACTCACGGTCACGGGCATGCCACCATCAAAGGTACGTACGCCGCTGAGCGCTGAGGCGTAAGTTAAGAGTGCAGTAGTACTGCACCATAGTCCGTAGCTTGTACGTATAGTGTTAACAGCCGGTAGGAACGCCTGGAATTACGACGATACATGATGGGGAGAGAAATGCTGCTACTAGGAGCATCGAAAATGCGATCCAAAGTTAGGACCTGTTTGGCACGGCTTCCGCCGGCTCGGGCTTCCCTGACAACGATACTGTAGCGACTGTTCATAGAAGCGGCTTTTCTTCTCTTCTCCTCTCCCCCTCTCACTGACACTCGCATTGTTCATCGGAGCCGGAGAAGCTCGTTTTCCCCCGAGAGAGAAAACCGGCTCATCGCTACAGTGACCGACGTATATTTTGTTAGGCGGAGCCGGAGCCGGCGCCGGCGGAAACCGTGCCAAACGGGCCCTTAATGCTTGACAACGCTGCTTCTTCTTCTGACAGTAGTTGCTCACCGAACAGTGAAGTGAGTACCCAGGTCAAACCAGCAAGCCCGGCCTTGCCCGACACTTGCCAACCTCAAGGCAGCGGGGCAACCGATCGATCGCGCCTCCAACGAACTGGAACAGTGGAACCTGGCGCCGGAAAGGGGTCTCGCCCCGGCTGCCCGTTTTCCCTTTCCCAACGTCCACGAGATCGGGACCGGCCCGTGCCGTCCAGCACCCCGGAAACAGCGACGCGCTCGCCGGTGCCGCGCGCCTCAATAACTTCCGCTCCCTTTCGCGCCAACCGAGCAACCCCCGGCGGAGCGGTGGCAGACGGGAGAGAGCACGGGCTGGGCGGCTGGCGCTGCCGCTCTCGCTCATTTGCTCGGCCCAGACACCAACCGGGCGCCAGCCAACGCATTTAACGCCTCCCAACCACGACAGGATCGAGCGACCGAGGCAGTGCAAGGTAGCTGCCCGCCGAGCGACGCCACCCCCGCCATCTCTTTCGGCAACCGCGCCCGCGAGCGAACCCCAGCTGCCATGCCGGCTCCTCCTCGGCTTTCGGCTCCTCCCATGCGATGGCCGGCCGCCCAATAACCGCGACCACAGCCCAGCCACTGAACCACACACACGCCACGGTTTGGTTGTCACCAGAACACAGCTGCCTGACTGCTCGGCTGCTGCCAGCCCTTGCGCACCCACACCCACCCGACGTGCGCCTCGCATTCAGTACCCCGATCGACGAAGCCGTGGATGGCCGAATCCGGCACGCGACATGCCATGGCGTGACTGTGTGGCCGAGAGCGTGACGTGAGGCCTCGGCTGATGGGCTGATAAGCGCTAAAGCTGATTTGTCGTGAGAGGAAAACACTGTTTCATGCCCGATAAGCCACACTAATAAGTTCAAGCGATGCGCTTCACCACCCCCGTCATCTCGGGGCCTACTAGAGCCGTCCGATGTTGGATCATGCATGGTCATGAGGTCATGGCTGATGATCATGAATGCATGCAGAGGAGCTCCAAGATGTTGTGAGGCGTGGAGCAGGAACAGAGGTGCTTCGCGAAGCCTGGCTTCAAGGAAGAGAGCCCTTGTTGCGGGAAGGTTGTCGCCATGCCAACTGCATTGCATTTAACTTGGGGGTACCAAAAAAGAGATTGAGAATTTTCTTAATGGTACGGCAAATATGGACACCAAGGTGGGGATGTGAACATGTGCAAGCCTGTCCGCGTCAGCAGTCGTCTCGTGAACAATGGGAGCATGAGTTAATAGTTGTACAGTACTAGGTGGTGACCTTCAGTATGCCTCACCCAGACCCAGGCACCAAAAAAAAAACTCTTCAAGTATCAGCATGAAGAACAGCAAGGAAAAAAGAAAGGAAGGCTCTGACAAGTAACAAGTTGAACTGCGCAATCGAGTCTAATAAGCGTGCAATGCTAAGTGCATTTTTATAAGACTTCTTTTCTTGTTAGAAATGGATAGATCATGAGTAGCTCGTGTTACGCAAGTGTCAGCGACTGGCAAAGCATTAACCAACGCTGTCTCGTCACCAGGTCCATGTGTAATCTCAATGAATACCCCCCATCGCATCACTTGATCCCAACCAATCTCACAGGATAAACTATTCTACAAGTAAGTGACAGGAAATTAACAGGCAGAGATGATTGGTTCAACAACTATCAGGAGAATGCATGTATCCCTTTCACTGGTTACAACATGGATTACAATTTACAAGTGCTCGACTCCTTCCCATTGAAGCAAATTCTAATCACCCAGTCCCTGGGATATGATAATTTTGACAGTACGCCCACGTGAACACATCCAGCAAGAACCAATTTTAATCTCCCTGTGATGATCATTCCTCGTGTGATACTTGCAACAATCAGAGTATATATGGATATTTCTTCTTCTTCTTACCATTTTTAGTAGAAAAGAAAAAGGAAGAGAAGAGAAGAAAACAGCAGAGAAGAAGGAACAAGAACAGCAAAACCAAATTTTAAGCGAAATGCTTCTCGGGACGTACAGGGGGGACAGTACGGCGGCGGCTGTGGAGCTCGCTCCTTGTCGTAGCCGTAGCCCGTAGGTCACAGCTTGACGACCTCCGGGACGTCGACGGGGTAGCGGTGGATGCAGTCGTCCCAGGGCCCGTTGGTGGGCGTCTTGATGCTGCGGAGGCACTTCCAGACGGCGCTGTTGCACTTGAACCCGCTGCCGAATCCGATCTGCCAGACGCGGTCGCCGCGGCGCATGCGGCCCTTGGCCTCGATGTAGGCGAGCTCGTACCAGAGGGAGCTGCTGGACGTGTTGCCGAACCGGTGCAGCGTCATGCGGGACGCCTCCACGTGGCGCGGCGACAGCTGCAGGTTCTTCTGCAGCTCGTCGATGACGGCGCGCCCGCCCGCGTGGATGCAGAAGTGCTCGAACGCCAGCTTGAAGTCCGGGATGTAGGGCTTCCAGGTCTTGTTGATGAGCTTGCGCCCCACCAGGCGGAAGAAGAAGAGCAGCTGCTCCGACATGGGCAGCACCAGCGGGCCGATGGTGGTGATGTTGGACTTGAGCGCGTCGCCGGCGATGGCCATCAGCTCCTTGGACAGCGAGATGCCCGAGAAGCCCTGGTCGTCCTCCTCCTGGTACACGCACCGGTACGCGCGGTCGTCCGCGCCCTTGTGCGTCCTCACCACGTGCACCAGCCGGTACTTGGCGCGCCGGGCCTCGCGCCGCCTGTTGGACAGCAGGATCGCCGCCGCGCCCATCCGGAACAGGCAGTTGGGAAGCAGCATGTCGCGCCGGCTCCCCTGGTAGAAGTTGGGGGTGATGATCTCGGTCGACACCACCAGCGCGTTCGAGTTCGGGTGCACCTGTGTGTGTGTGTGTGTATATGAGAGAATTAGAAGGAATTAATCGACCTACTACTAGTAGTAGGTGGTCAGTTAATTACTAATTATTACCTGGAGCATGTCCCGCGCGAGGTCGATGGAGATGAGCCCGGCACTGCATCCCATCCCCGACAGGTTGAAGCTCCGGATGTTGCTCCGGAGCTTGTACTTGTTGATGATCATGGCGGAGAGCGATGGCGTCGGCGAGAAGAGGCTGCAGTTGACGACGAGGATGTCAATGTCCTTGGGCTTGAGCCCCGTGCGGCGGACGAGGTCGTCGATGGCGGAGAAGATGACGACCTGCGCCTCGGCGCGCGAGGCCTCCATGCTGGGGTTGGGCGGGATGTAGTGGTTGGCGGGCGGGAGGCACGTGTCCTCGCCGAGCCCCGAGCGCTCCAGGATCCTGGTCTGGAAGCGCACCCTCTTGTCGTCGTCGCTGATGAGGCGCGTGTGCTCCATGAAGGTGGCGAACGGCACGCGGCAGCTGGCGGGGGGCTTGTAGCAGGCGTAGTCCACCAGGTACACCGGCCTGGGGCGCGACATCACGTACACGGTGCCGACGAAGACGACGAGGAACGCGGAGCAGAGGATGTGGACCAGGTCCAGCTCCAGCGACCGCCACAGCGAGAGCAGCTCGCCGGGGCCGAGGCGCGCCAGCTCCAGCGCCGTGGCGGCCATCACCGGCACCAGCAGCAGCGTCAGGAAGTGGTTCACCAGGTACTGGTACCCGAGCTTGACGTACTTGAGGTTCACCGACCCGGAGAACACGCCGCCGGTCGGCATGTTGTTGTTGCCCGCCTGCTGCTGCTGCTGCTCGGCTGCTATCGCTCGCGCGCGGCCGGCCGGCTCACCAGTCTTCCCGGCCACTCTGCCTGCTCACGACTAGCTAGCCTTCGCCTCCTGCTCTCGGCAGCGTCTTGGCGGGGGGCGCTGCAACCAAACCAGCGTGCCGTGTGTTGCGCACAGCTGAAGAAAAGAGCTTGCTTCCCTAGCCGGGTGCGTTGCGGTGCGGTGTTTGTGTGTTTGTTTGCGAAGGTGGTGCCGTGGTGGGGTCTTAATATAGTGGGGAGCCGCGAGCGAGCGCGAGGGACGCCCCTAATTAAATCTGGGGCAGATGGGTAGTTTAAATGAGAGCCCGGCTACCGCCACCAACCAGAGCCCAGAGAGAGGAGGTTGACGCCGGGTCTTGTAGCAGGGACCGCCGACTGGCTGCTCCGGGCCGGGGCGGTTGCTCGCTCGCCTTGCACTTGCAGGCTGCAGCAGATTTGTTGTGCACACTCGCGCGATACTATGACTGATAAGGGGGTGTTTGGTTGTTCATTCTAAATTTTAGTCGTTGTTTTATCGGATGTTTGGATATATGTATAAAGTATTAAATATAGACTAATTATAAAATTAATTACATATTTTGTGACTAATTTACGAGACGAATCTTTTGAGCCTAATTAGTCCATGATTCAACAATATTTGCTACAGTAAATATGTGATAATGACGAATTAATTAGGCTTAAAAAATTCGTCTCGTGGAGCACTTACGGATTATATAATTTATTTTTTTATTAATATCTAAACACCTCATACAACATCCTATCGACACACCTTCTAAATTTGGGAACAAGGCGCCGCATGCACGGTCGGTCAAACTGTCTCGGTATCAGTAGATACGCTCGTTACCTGGATCATATGTATGTATGAATAAAAGAAATGCATGGTTTTTCAGAGGACGACACCTCATACGGTCAGTCAGATTGTCTCGGAAATACATGACGAATTGCATAGATGGTTTTTTGCCCGCTCCAAACAGCTTCCAGAGCTTCTCCCTCGTCGCTTTGCAGTTTGCACGGCCAACATGATTATCGATATGAGCTAAACCTAGCTGGTATCAATAATGGATCACATTTAGTCAAATTTAGGCATATTTTAATTTAGTATTTCGAAGAAATAGATGTAACAAGCAGCATGTGAAGATGTCATCCATTATTGATGCTAAACTATGCATACTAATAACAACAACTGCTAGCTAACATGACCATAACATGAATGAGAAACATTAGTTATTAGATTATACTCCCTCCAAAAAAAAAAGTGTTGCTATAGTATTTGTATTCGTTAAACTTTCCTAAATCTGATTATAGGTTTATAGAAAATAATAAAGTAATATTTGTATCTTTAAATAAATTTATTATAAAAATATATTTAGCGATTTATCTAATGATACTATTTGTGCACCATAGAAAATTATGTTTTAAAAAAAAATCCAAAAATACTTTGCGTCACAGGACATCTATAAATTCTAAATCAGAGAAACACCGAAAAAGAGTGCATCCAAATGCACCATGACGCTCATAAATCAAATTTTTTTAGAAAATTATGGTGTTTTAAAATTCCAAAAATACTTGGCGTCACACGGCATCTAAATTGTAGATCGTAGAAACACCGAAAAAGAGTGGGAAATATTCGCTGTTTGCCTAGCACAGCTTCTTGGCCCGTCAGTAAGTGGTGATACCGATTGTCCGTTTGCCAACAGCCCAGCTAGTCGAAGTATGGAAACTTGAAAACTAAAAAGCCGTCGGATTTCAGCAGACCACAGGTACTATGGACGATCATTAGTATTTATTAATCAGTGTTACTTCTGTCTGCAAGCTAGGCTAGTCGTTGGAGCACTTCGTGCCATTGCAAATGCTAGTGCCGTAGTGTGAGCTGCAGGGACCAGCCAATCTTCAGAGATTTTCGGGAAAAAAAACACACGCGGGAGAAGGGAGGGAAACCGGTGACCACGGCTCAAATAAACTGATCGTTCGTGTTTTTTTTCCTCGAATACGCAAAAAATTTACGTATTATTAAAATTAAGAAGAAGAGTTGAATCATACACACGACACGCATCTAATAAATATCCTAGGAGGTCATATAGTTGTGACTAGACCTTCCTAGCGGACTGTTTCGAACTTCGATATTACATAAAAGTGAACAACCGAACTAAGAGCAACGCAGTAACCTACGAAGCTAGGCGTCTCCGCTGCTGGCTGCGCGACCCTGCTTCGTCATCCGAGAAGAGTCTTCTACCAGTCATAGCACTGGTCGTCGGGAACAGCTCGTCCAGCGATTCCACTTCGCTCGACGTCAAGTTCCATGCAAATAAGTCGTCGTATGCTCGCTTGGACGTGGATGAAATTGGAGCTGCCGACGGTGCAAAGCCCATCCTCTGCATGAGGAGCACCTCACGCCCGCTTGGAGATCGGAATGTGCGCCAGCGGCTGAGCGGCAATCCGTCTGCTCCTTTTTTGGCAGAGGTTGCCTTGTGGTTGCCACCTTCTGCCTTGGTGGGCTGGCGATTAATGACGTCATTCACTTGAGCTGCACCTCGGTGAACCGTGCGAGATGCCGGGCAGCTTCGCGTGGCGTGGGCGTCGTGTCACTGGGGTGGTGCAGTCATCTGCGGCGCCGGGTGGTCCCACCCGTGGTGGCGTGAGCTGTGGTGGCCCCTGCACTGTCGACAACAAAGACAAGTCCGTCATCCACTAAGCAGCCGTCGACGAGGAACAAGTGTCCACACACCGGTGCTTCAACCTCCTGAGGGGTTGCCGCCTAAGTAGGCAGACACTCAGGTGTTGCTGCTCTCATTGGCCGGCTCACGACCAGCGAGGCAGCAAACTCCTCCAACATCGGATCGAACGAGACGACCCATGCGGGAGGTCCCGCGCTCGCACACAACGCCAATGCCAGTGGATCTGGCTCAAGGAAGCAATATGTAGTAGTAGAAGAAGCGGCATTATCGGCAAATGCGCCCCTGCTGATGTCCCTCGCCGGCTTACTCTGGCGGCGTCGGCGTCGGCAGGTGCTGCCGGCGCCCCCCATGGCCCCTTGCGCGGCCCCATCCAAGCTCGGTGGACCATCGTGTCGCACTGGGACATCGGAGGGTCGCCACGAGCAGAGTGCCATGGCAGGCTACCACCCTTCATCGCCGGCTTCGCAGACCTGGGCCACTTGCAGTCCTTGGCGAGGTGGCGGTAGCCGTGGCAGCGCATGCAACATCGTGGCAACCGGTAAGTTACGACACGGTGCGAGTACAATAGACAGTTAAAGCATCTATCGCGAAGCTCTGCGGGAATCCTCCGTGCCTGCGGCAGCTGCTTTTGCTGATGCTCAACCAAGGCGGTCACAGGTTGCGTCTCCTACCGTCGGAGGATCTCCCGCCACCCATCGGGGTTGGGGACGGAGACCCTTCCGCGGCGACCGAGGCATTGGCGGGTAGGGATACGGCCATCAAATGGCTGAGCAGGCAAGCCGTGCACTAGCTGGGGCGCGACCGGCTGCGTCTCCTCTGTCTTCGACCAGGTCCCTACCGTCCAGCGTCCATCACGCCCCCACGACCCCGAGTCATGACCGGACGAGTCTAGGCGCGTGGCAGGGACGCATCAATCGGCTTTGCTGGGCGACAAAGGGCGTCGAGGTAGGTTGTAGGGTCGTCGTCGTCGAACTCCTCGCCGTTGTCGTCCGCCCATCAACGGCTCTTCGTGCGCCCACCAGAGAAGCAACCGGGTGGAACGGGACCGCGTCTAGTGAGAGAGGGGAGGGGATATGGGAGGCCTAAGGTGCCAGCGGCCGGCAGGACGACACGCTCGGCGCTGTGCTCGCTCCCCCACTCCCTATCATGGGCGACGGACTACCGTCAGGCGCGGTCGGCGCCTCGACTGCCGGTGACCTAGGCGAGGTGGCCACAACGGCGACAACTAGCTCAGGCGACAGAGGGGGCGGCGGATCGCTGGTGGAGGACTACGCCAGCCACCGCGCCGCGCCGCTGACCCTAGAGGACGCGGACCCAGATGAGGGCCGCGCGGCTCGAGATCCGTCCCCACTGGGGCTTCCCGACGCCGGCTGCTACTGCTGCGGTCGGGGCGCCGAGGTGGCTTCCATGGCCTTCTGCGTGACACGGCCGCCGTCCTCTTGGCCGCCGGTGACCGCGGTGGAGCCCGCCGGCGTTGAGGTGGCCGGCTGGGGCTGCTCGCCACACGCCCGAGGCCTGCACTCCGCAGATCCCGCGCGAGGGAGAGGTGTGGAGAGGGCGGCGGCCGCAGGGGGCGAGGGAGCTGCGACGCCAGCGGTGGAGGCCCTCTCCATGGCGCGCCACGGGTGAGACGCGAGCAGCGGCTGTGGCACCTGCTCATCGCGCGGCCCAGCGCTGCATCGCACGCGCTCAGGCACTCCCGCGGACGCGCGTGGGTGAGGAGAGGAGGGGGAGGCAGGGGGTTGAGGGGAGAGGTGGGGAAGGGGAGGCCGCCGGTGCCGGCGCCGAGGCGGCGGCGGCGGCGGCGGGGAGGAAGCCAGAAGCCCCTAGGGTTGGGAGGGAGCTCGCATATGAACCAATCCTGATCGTTCATCGTTGCATCTGTGCTGGCAGTGATCAAATCATATGCCTACGCCAGTAGTAATTAATCAAAGGTACAGATGTTTGCTTGAAATAATAGAAAAGAGAGGCTCAAATATGACTACAGCACATGTTTCCCGCACGTTGTTGCCGCCGCATATCGGATCAGTCGATCAGGTCTCTGCACAATTTAAAGGGAAATTACGTAAAACAAATAAGGCCGGTAAGAGGGAAATTTCTATTTGTACAGTTTATTCAGAAACGCAGAAAAAAAACCTTCTAGTAGAGAGATCCCAGCATAGAGCATTGCAGGAAGCGGCGGGACTCCTGCTCCTCGTGTCCTTTACTACTCCGTACCTTGCAGTCTGCTGTCTGCCTGTCTGCACAGCAAGGGTACTTTTTTTTTTTGAGAGTACAGCAAGGGTACTTCTGTATGACTGCGCACTCCGCGAATGGTTAGCATGATTTGTTACCTTGCTTGTGCGACGACCGGGTCAGAGCCTTGCAATGATCTGACAAGGATTCCAGGCCTGCCACATGTGCAAATTAATCCTTGCTGGTAAGCTGCTCCTGCTGGCCAGTCTTCTTTTTTATGGCTACAAGTACATGTACTTGCGCACGGTCGTGGTCGTGGAAATGCAATTTGGGTCGTGTTTAGATTGGGGTTAGGAATTAGTATTTGCAACTGTAGCACTTTCGTTTGTATTTGATAATTATTGTCCAATCATGGTCTAATTAGGCTCAAAAGATTCGTCTCGTAATTTACAATCAAATTGTGTAATTAATTATTTTTTTATCTACATTTAATACTCCATGCATGTGTCTAAAGATTTGATGTGATAAAAAGAGAGTGAAAAAACTTACAATCTAAACAATGCCTTGAAACAACACTCCCTTTGAATTTCCTTGTAGTAATGAATATGGAAATGCAGTAATTCAGACCTGAGAGCTAGGGTAATAATGTTGTGAATGTTAGATTGATCTCTCGAACAATATACTACTGGCCTATTGGGACTTGGTCTTGTTTCTGGAAAGGGGCGCCAACCCTACATGGTTGCAAACAAAGGCGTATATAAAGAGGTGGACAAAAGCCGTGAGGTTCGCACGTCGTGATTTGCAAAGTGATCAAAACCCTAAACCGATTTCGATCGGCGCTTGTGCGGAAGTGCCGATCCTCGTCGTCGCCATGCAGATCGACGACGTCAGGTGCAACCTCTACTCCACCGTCATTGCAGTTGCTCCATCCATCACCGAACGCGATGGCTAGCACAACCGCGACATCATCTCTGGAGGCTCTAGTTCATCACCAGCCCTCTCTCCCCTATCTCTCTCTCGGTGTAGTGTTGTAGGTCTAAATGTGCATGTGTTTCATGGATCTATGAGTTCATCCGCCTAGATCTACTCTAGTCGATCCAAAGAAAGTTTACAATGGTACCAGAGCCTATTAGCACGTAGATCTAGAATCTGCACTGATTAGAAAATGAAAAGTTGATTAGATCCGGTGTGGATCTAAGCAAAAAAAGTCACCGATGTTGATTGAACCCTAACTCGATCGCTCGGATCCGAGAAAAGAAGAAGGGCTCGGTTTTCATGCAAAGAACGAACCCTAAAACCCGAAGGTGATTCGGGAAAAGAAAGCGATGGCCGCGTCTCAACCCTAACCCTAACCCTAATCGTCAAATCGGGCTAAAATCCGAACAAATGAATCAAAGAAAGGGGAAGAGGGTGGCTCGGTCACTACCGGGTCAAGCACGCCGACGCTGGGGAAAAGAAAAGGAAAGGAACCGATTTCAAATCGGAAAACCAAACCCTAAAAAAAAAGGAAGCCTACAGGCTTGCTACCCACTGCCAGCCCATCGCCACCGCGGATAGGAGATCGTGGCGTCGCTCCCGAGAATTGTACCTAATCTATGCACCCTAAGCGGTCACGCAGCAGGCAAAACCACCTGCGGCCCCTCCTCGGCGGCGTGCTCGGCCTCGGGCGAAAGCATTCAACCTAAAGAGGGCGCTGGATCTAAAGCCCTTCTTGTCTCGCCGCGAGGACGGATGCTGCTGGTCTTGAGCTGCTACCAAGGAGTGAGAGAGAAGGAGAGGAAGTGAAATGAACCTAGGTTCAGGAGGAGAGGGGTGGCGGGCGGTTTTGTTGGAACGAAACGCTGGCGGCCGTCGGATGGAGATGGATTCGGTCTGGTGGCGGCGTTTATTTCTACGGGCACACACATGGGCAGTGGGTCAGTGGGCAGCGATGTCAAGCTGGCGAAATGGTCAAATGAGCATGAGATATTGTCACGCTTTTTGTTTTCTTATTTTCCGAAAACAGGTTGATCAATTTGAATTGATTTTTTATGATAATTTTACGTACAAAATTTATCCAACGATATTTTTTTCAATAAATAGTAAATTTGCTTCGGAAAATAGGAAAAGATTATTAAATGTTAAAGTTTCCATTGCGTATTTAAAGATGTAATTTTCATTATTAAATTAAACCAACGGGAGAATTTAATTTTGAAAATGGATATGCTTTTTAAATTGATTATAATATTGTTGTTAACTCCACACCAACGTTGATTAATGGCAATATTATAATGTTTTTGTCATACATTAATTCTATTTCGCCTTAACGGTGATGTAGAATTAGTGTAGAAAATAATTGTATGTTTTAATTTTGACCAACGTTAAACTAAGGCATGCAATTATTGTTGTTATTCTATTCTCACCCTATTTGAATTATGCGAGGAGGATACAACTTGATGAGTTGTATCAAAGAAATCCCCACTCTAAAAGGTGATAACTATATTGAGTGGAAGAAAAGATAGACTGGCCTTTATCCTCATTTGAGGTGGACTGAGTTGTCACCACACCGTGCCCTAAAGAACCCGAGGCACCGGTAAGGGAAGCAGATGAGGCCCGATCATCGCATGGCGTAACAGAGAGCGGGATTTTGCTCCCGTAAAGATGTCCTATGACCTTAAGCATAGGAAATGGGTCATCGCCAACAACAAGAAGTGTCAGCCGTTGATAAAAACATTCTGATTGAGCCTGCTATAGTGGGCTCAAGCGTGACACAGTCACTCAGTACCTGAACGAGAATAAAAGTCAGTTCACGGCTCTTCAAAGAGATATGCAACCCAGTGATCAAGCGCATGGTCAAAAAAAGGTACTACTGGTGGCGGCTTGGCATTAGAGAGCACATATTGAGAATAGCAAGCAACGGCATCTAAGCTCAAACCAATGGATTTGGCACTCAAGGATGAGTTTCTTATTCATTTGATTTTTGCTTCTTTGCCCAAAGAATTTGACACATTTGTTGTTAATTACAACATACTGACTGAAAAATGGGATTTGGAAAAGCTCATAGCCATGTGTGTGCAGGAGGAGGAAAGAATAAAAGTTTCACAAGGTGGTTCATCAACTACCTAAAAGATAAGAAAAGAACTATAATAACAGTTCTTCCTCCAAATCATCTGCGAAAAGGTCCCATGCAACAGTCTCAGAACCAGCAATTCCCAGTGGCTAAAGACCAGTGTCTCCACTGCAAGAAGACAGGACATTATAAAAAGAATTGTCCTGATTTCTTAAAGATGATTATGAAGAATAAAGGTGAGAACATTATTACGTTCGTAAATGAATCCTTGTATGTAAAGTTTTCAAAATCTACTTGGTGGATTGATTCAGGTGCAACTATTCATGTTGCTAATTCATTACAGGGATTCCGTTCGATGAGAACTTTGCAAAGAAGCGAAAGTTTCATTAAAGTCACAAATGGAGAACAAGCAGATGTTGAGGCCGTTGGTGATCTTCCGTTAGAGCTTGCTGATGGCTTCATAATTATTCTTAGAGATGTTCTTTATGTACCTTCTTTGCAAAGAAATTTGATTAGTGTTTCAAAGTTGGACCATGATGGTTATAATTGCCATTTTGGAAATGGCAAATGTCAGATATTGTTTAATAATAAATGTATTGGTCTTGCCTTCCGACAAGACGAGCTTTATTTGTTATCACTTCGTGAAAATGTTAATTCCGTATGTGATGTGAATGAAAATGTATCCTCATCGAACAATGGAAACAGAAAACGAAAGAGAGCTCAAGATGCGTTGTCGAAATTATGGCACTGTCGTTTAGGCCATATTTCGAGGGGGAGAATAGAAAGACTAGTTAAGAATGATATTCTTCCTCCATTAGAGCTCAGGAGAGTTAGAACAATGTAGAGATTGCATAAAAGGAAAGTATGTAAAGAAAATTAAGAAAGATGCCAAAGCAAGCGTAGGAATTCTCTGATTATTCACACGGACATATGTGGTCCTTTTTCCGTGAAAAGTGTGGATGGTTATGATTCATTCATAAGATTCATGACGATTACTCTCGGTTTGGCTACATTTATCCAATTAAAGAAAGAACGAAGCGTTGGATAAATTTAAAATATTTAAAGCGAAGTTGAAAAAAAAGCATGATTTAAAGATTAAGATAGTCGAAGTCGACCGTGGAGGAGAGTACTACGGTCGGCAGATACCCCATATGGACAAGTTCTGGACCTTTTGCAAGGTTCTTACAGGAGAATGGTATAGTCGCCAAAGATTCAACACTTGCGAACCTCAGAGAATGGAGGTGAAAGGCGAACTGTACCTTGATGGATATGGTGCGTAGTATGATAAGTTACTCCACTTTACCCACGAGTCTACGTGGATGGAGGCGTTTAAAACCGCCATTCATATTCTCAATAGAGTACCAAGTAAGTGATTGCCCAAAACACCGTATGAGTTTGTGGACGGGAAGAGTACCCTCACTTAACCACTTACGTGTGTGGGGGAGCCTATTTGAGGCTAAAGTTTTTAACCCAAACATTGGGAAGCTAGATCCCAAAAGCGGTGAGTTGCCATTTCATTGGCTACCCGAGAAAAGTCAAAAGGTTTTCGTTTCACTGTCCTAACAGGACATACAAAGTTTGTGGAAACGAGACATCTTTGTCTTCCTAGAGGATGAAATGATTAGGGGAGCATGGTAGCTCGAGAAATTGACCTTGAAGAGAAGCGGGTGTATGCACCCACTCCGATCATTCATGAGCCATTTTCTCACTACTACTTTGCTTCGCACTGTGAAGACAAGACAACTGTGGTGCCAAAGACTGTTGTTATTATCCGCTGTGGCAACAATGAATGATGATGAGGAACACGTGGCTCGGGATCCTATAGAACCTATTGCCACACATGAGGTTTGCAACAAAGTGACCTCAAGCAGAAAATGTGCCAATTGAGGAGGCCCCTAGAAGGTCTCAAAGAGTTAGAAAATCAGCTATTTCTGACGATTATGAAGTGTACAACATTTTGAAAAATTTCAAATGGGGATGATCCCACCTCATTTGAAGAAGCCATGAAAAGTGATCATTCATCAAAGTGGCTTGAGGCCATGGAAGATGAGATGAGATCAATGAATGCAAATAAAGTTTGGGATTTGGAGATAAATCCTAAAGGAGCCAAAACAAGAGGTGTAAATGGGTCTACAAAACAAAACTTGACTCTCAAGGGAATATAGAAAGATATAAAGCCCGACTTGTGGCAAAAGGCTTTACACAAAGAGAAGGATTGATTACAATGAGACTTTTTCTCCGGTCTCGTGTAAGGATTCCTTGAGAATCATAATGGCATTAGTGGCACATTACGATTTGGAATTACAAGATGGATGTAAAGGCGGCATTTCTCAACGGAGACTTAGAAGAAAATGTTTACATGGCACAACCAAAAGGTTTTGTCATAGAAGGAAAAAAGAACGTTTGGGATGCCAGTCTAAAAGAAATCCATTTATGGATTAAAACAAGCTTCAAGACAAAGTGGTACTTGAAGTTTGATCGGAACAATAAAGAATTTTGGGTTTAAAGATAATGTTGAGGACAATTGTGTCTTCACATAAAGTTTAAGAATGGGAAGTTTATCTTCCTTGTCCCGTATGTGGATGATATCTTACTTGCTAGTAGTGATGTCACTACTACGGAAACAAAGAAGTTTTGTCCTCAAAGTTTGATATGAAAGATCTTGGTGAAGAAGCTTGTTCGTTCTAGGGATCGAGATTCACCGAGATAAAAGTAAAGGGGTATTAGGACTGTCACAAAAGGCATACATAGAGAAAAGTCTTAAAGAAATTCAAGTATGCACAAATGTAGTCCTCACCGCTCCTATAGTCAAAGGGCGACAAATATGGGGATTTTCAATGCCCGGGAACCAATATGAGATCGATCAAATGAAAGTGGTTCCATATGCTTCAAATTGTCGGAAGCTTGCAATATGCTCAAGTGTGTACGGCATACGACTTGGCATTTGTTACCGGGTTACTTGGCGATTCGAGCAATCACTCGAATAGAATTCTTTGAAATTGGTAAAGAAAGTCTTGCGTTATTTGCAAGGAACGAAAGGCCTCATGATGACGTATAGAAGATCTGATTCACTCCATATAGTGGGATATTCAGATTCTGACTATGCGGGAGATAATAGAAAATCCACGTCTGGATATGTGTTTACTCTCGCAGGGGGAGCTATTTCATGGAAAAGCTCAAAGCAAACCGTCACTACATATCCACAATGTATGCCGAGTTTGTAGCATGTTATGAGGCAACGAGGTGTGAGCGGCTAAAGATGTTCATACCCGGTTTGAAGGTGGTTGGCGACATCAATAGACCATCGAGGTTATCTGCGATAAATCCAAAGAAGACACAGTATGCTCACAACAATAGGTCAAGTGGTGCTGCTTGCCAAACACATTGACATAAAGTATTATGTTGTGAAGGATAAAGTCCGGATCAAATGATAAGTCTTGAGCATATAAGTACCGAAAAAGATGCTCGCGGATCCCGCTTATAAAGGGCTATACCTAGCGTGTTCGAGAGAACATGTAGCGGCATGGGTTTAAGGGAAAGCCTATGACTCTCCGGACTATAAAGGGCCCAAAAGTTAAAGTAACTATTTCAGATCGAGACGTGCATCGTTTGTTAAATCTATCGGCGATTGATGACCGTGACGATGAGACATGCTCTATGCATCATCTGTGAAGAAATGAGTAAGGATAAAAGGATTGAAGTTTAAAGTTTAAAGATAAAAGAAATAGTGAGATCAAGGGGAGAATGTTAGATTGATCTCTCGACTATAAGCCCAACGGCCTATTGGGCCTTGGTCTGCGCCGATCGGGGCGCCCAACCCTACATGGTTGGTGGGCCTCGTCAAGATCGCTATATATATAAAGAGGTGGGGGTCGGCGGCTCAATGTACGAGGTTCGCCGTGAGCCGCAAAACCCCACCGACAAACCCTAAACCGATCTCGAGAGGGCGCTATGACCAATGACAGGAAGCTCACCGAGGATCGTCGCCATCATCATCGCCTTGACCGACCAAAGATGATCGACGTCGTCAGGCAACCTCTACTCCACCCCGTCATTTGCCCGTGTGCCTTGCCATCCATCACGAACCCGCGATGGCTAGGCACAACCGCGACATTATCTGGAGGCTCAGGTTCATCACCAGCCCTCTCTCCCCTATCTCTCTCTCGGTGTAGTGTTGTAGGTCTAAATGTGCATGTGTTTCATGGATCTATGAGTTCATCCGCCTAGATGTACTCTAGTCGATCCAAAGAAAGTTTACAGTGAAAACTGAGGAGTTAAATGCAAGCACACAAACAATATACTACTGTACGTAGCATCTCGACAAAGGTTGTTTCTGGAAAGGGCCGCGAGTTGAGCTTGCAAACAAAGGCGTCCGTTGAGATGTTGACAAAAGCCGTTTCGTTCGCACGTCGCATTTGCAGTGATCAAAGCCATGCATCGTTTCGATCGGAAGTGCATGTCATGTGCATGTGCCGAAGAAGGATGCAGATAAATAAAGCGCACAGTTGCTCATCTATACTACTAACCACCCTAGCTATCTCTCCCAGTTTCCCGGATCGGAGCAGCTGATAAAAGAGCAGTGTGGTCCGGTCCAGTACAGGCAGGCACTTACGTATAGTGTAAATAATCTGCACTGGGCCGGCCAATCAAAAGCTCGGGACCAGGAAAGGTTGTTGCCCCCCGCGCTTGCTGTCCAAACGCGCTGTGACAACTGAATACTGCTATTTTTACCAGCAGGCTGCGTCGTCGACCGCGGTCATTTGGCTGGGTTATAGCAAGTGAGGGTGATGTGGTTATGGAATCATGTGCTCTTCTTGGGGACATACAGAGGAAAAAAAAAATTGCAGGCTTGCTCCACTGCAGCCCAGTAATCGGCGTATCAGGGCTCGTTGAATTGTACCTAATCTATTCCCTAATAATAAAGAGGAAAATTTTCTGCTACCCATACTTTTCATTCAACCTAAAAATTCTAAAGTGTCTCGGTCTTAGCTATTATAGAACCGTCTGTTTTTCTTTTTTTGGTGGAATACATTTCCGTCCGAGTGTTCTTTTCTGGTTCTTTTTTTGTTTCTTTCTGTTTTTCTACCTCACATGGACATCCACGTTCGGTTGTGTACTTGATTTTTTTTGTCTCCATTTTTTATAAACAAAAATAATAAATAACAAATATAGCCTCTCTCCCTCCTGAGATCCAAATACCATACAAATCCCAAATAGGATACAAATCCAAATCAGACTGCCTCAATAAGGCAACAACTCCTCAAATTAAATCAATAAATCCATTGTTTCTTCTTGCTTTATTCTATGATAAGAAATCAAGAACTCCACACCAACGACGTTGCTGAGCCCACATCGTCGACGAGGTGGAGGCAAGTGCGAGACGAGGTCGTGGACGACAGGATATGGCACGTCAGGTCGACGAGGAAAGCAGAGCGGTGAAGCTCGGTCTAGCATAGACTGCGCGGGGTGGCGTAGCCGACGGTGGAGTACAACGGCGAGGAGGTAGGTGTCCGGTGGCGAGGTTCGGCACCAGCTCCTAGTTGGCGTTGCGGGCGGTCTACGGCGGCGTTCGGGGCCTGCAAGGCTAAGAAACATGGCGCGGCGTCGTGGGCAGCCCCGCCAAACAGGCCCTTTTAACAGCTTAGCTCAGCTCAGGCATGAACGTTAACGTACGGCCAGATGATAATAGTGCATGCATCGTCGTCTCAGCCTCCTATCTTGGTTTTAATTTTTGCGAAATATAGTAGCGATCGAGCGCAGTTATATAATAATATTTTTGCAAGGGAACAGCACGCCCACACTGTCCCGAGTGGAGCAACAGTGGTATATGTGGTGTTGGTAGCGCAAGCAGCTTGGATTTGGTCTGGAGTCTGGACTCTGGAACCGGAAGCATATAATGGCGCATGGTCTGGCTCTGTTTGGAGTTGGGGGTTGGGAGCCGTCCATTCGCGAAGCTGCGTACTCCGTACGTACTACGCGCTGACCGCTGAACGCGTCGTCCGTCTCCTCCTCTGATGCTGATCCCTGTACTCCGCGTGGTGTGTGTGGACACCATTGCTTGGGCACGGGCAGTCAGCGTCAGAGAACCCATGAGACCTGTACGTGCCCACACCGCCATTTATGCGGCCTGCAGGTGCTTTATACTCCGTATACTCCTATGTCCTATTTGGTTGACGTCTCTTCTCACCTTTTCGCTTCTTTTTTTTCTTTCAAGTGTGTACTCCTATCTAACATCTGCTGCAACAGTGAGCTGAGTTATTTCGGCAGCTTTCAGCGTATTAATGGTACCAGCCTTAGCTAAACCGATTATGACACGCCTATATGTATGATAATAGACCGTGTCTGTTAGCTGCAAGAAAATAACACGTACACGCATGCGTGCCGTGCGTTGTTCCTCTCCCTGTCCATCTTCCCCAGCGATATATGGTTATGGTTCGCAAACAGGACTGTTCCCCTGAAAACCCCATATATCCGTTGACATACATACATGTGCTTATAGGAGGCTTAAGTGCGGTTCTTTTTTTTCTCTCTCAAAACTGCCGGCTTCTTTTGACAGAGGGAGTGTTCGGCTACCATTATAAGCTAGTATTTTTCTCTCCTAAAAAATTAGTCGTACAAATCAACACAAGCGGCTTTACGAGCAGCTGTATAAAGCCAGAGATGGTCGCGAAGCGGTTGGCTCTGACAACACTGTACACTCTACACCAACTTCAACTTGGCAACACCAATTGAATTGAAGCACCTTCACTTGCTTCTTGAAACGAGAAAGGATTGTGGCTTGTTTGCTTGATGGGAGTCAACTCAAATAGTAATACGTCCCCTCATACGCACACGTGGACGTGGAGCGCGGCCTTGTTCGTTTCACTGAAATTTGGCTTATATTAATTTGATGCTGAAAAGAAAATACTGTTTGTTCGCTGAAAAGTACCGTTGAACATGGTCACGGAGTGAATTCACTCACTCTCACACTGTACATCACAGGTCAGAGTTTGGTTTACACAGCTACGTACACTCACCAGGCTTATCCAATCTGCAGCCATTGATGTCAAAATCGCTAAAACTATGCATGGCTCAACGGACTCAACTGTGCATTCAGCTTTCTTGGTCCGGTCCGTGTATGTGTATGGTTGGCAGGTTGGGCGTTGGTGAGTTTGGTCGCCACCAGTGAGCTGATCTCGTACGGTTTGACAATAAAAAAACACTTCGACGTCGCCTAGATTTTTTTATTTTTTTACACTTCGACAGCGCCTAGATTCTTCAGTTTTCACGATCCAGCTGGTTCAGGTCAATGTGGTAGATTCGCAAGTTGCTTCGGGATAATTGATGGGTCTTGATCCGATCCCTGAAGTAGCTCTCAGCCGCCTGCCCAATGGCGTTATAACTTGGAGAGATCGACGATCAGCTAACCGACTGCCTGATGCATCAGCTGAGTTTGCGTGTTCCGAGGGTTTGTTGCAGGAAATGGGCCGGGTTGTACGTTCGATTGGTGGATGGATAGATTTGTAGAGAGGCGGGAGTTATTTATTTAGCATGTGTTCTATTGGAAATCTATGCAATTGTGTATTTGTTGTCATACTACCGTAAGCTCATGTCGATGCTTCTGCTCATACTGTACCTCTCAGCTGTCTGTACAAGGAACGCCCCTCCCTTTTTTTCACCTATCCTAGGACCGGTTACATGTAATAAGCAGCTGAATGTGCCATTTATTGATCAGAGTTATATGCCCTCCCCAACCACCCAAAAAACAGACGAAGAGGATCACAGTACCATATATGAATGTGATCTAATTAGCAAATTTGGAGAGACCTGGATCTAACACGTTTAGAAGTTAGGGACCTAAATGACACGGTCATGCAACGCATGCAAACTAGTACTAGTGACTACCAGCTATGCCTAGCTAGAAGCTAGGGGATCAATTCAAGCCCATGTCATAAACTACCATCATATATTAGCACCGAAAACTAGCCGATACTACATACTACGTACTACGGAGTACATATGAGTCAGGAGTACAAAGTGTCTAATATATTTAACCAAACATATAAGTAAAAAATATTAATGCTCAAATAAACATATTATGAAAGTATACCTCATGAAATCTAATAATATTTATTTGATATCATAAATATTGATGTATTTTATATATAGCTAGTCAAACTTGAGATATTTTAACTTTTAACTGTGCTAAAATTGCACTCGTTTCTGGACGGAGAGAGTACGAGAGAGTACTAGATAATTCTAATCTTTTCCCCAATTTTGAATTCTACTGTCCTTCATAACATTATATGAACTAATGTTTTTTCGAACAATCATTATATTATAAACTATAATTATCCTTCATATATATGGTTATTTATCGTGTTCCAAGAGATTAATACATTTGCTTGATATGTATGTAGAATTTATAATAATTACTATAATTATGTCTATCAAGAGATAAGGCTTCATTTTATAGTTTGGTACATGCCCCAATTTTTGCTGGCTCGGCCCTGGAACCTAGCATGTCAGATCCACGTTAGCGTTGAATAAGCGATGCCGCAAAGGCTTATGGAACGGTTCAAATCCCACCTGGACTAGTGCTAGAGCTTAAACAAGTTTAGTTTAGATAACCAAAAAAATAAAACAAAACAAAGTTTAAAATCTAGATGGCACCGCCTTCCATTTTTTGGGACCTCCAAGGAATCAATCCACAAAGATAGTTTTGCCCTTACCAGCCTGCAGAAGGTTGCTTTTACCAGCATTCAACGCAGGGCGATATCTAGGAAGCAAAAGCCCTAACAAATACTCCTCGTGTTTCAAATCATAAGATGTTTTGGATTTTCTAGATATATTACTTTCATTATGAAAGGACATAGTGTATATCTAAATACATAGAAAAAACTATATATATGCAGAAAAACTAAAATATTTTATAATTTGAAATAGAGGGAGTAGAACCTTAATAAGTAAGAACTCGGGTGATGATTGTAGTGTCAACACGATAGTTTAATAAGCTCACATGCCGCTTGACAAGACGTGACAATTGTAGATGATAATATTTATTGTTTATGTTTAAGGTCCTGTTTGAACCCATGATTTAAAGTTTAGTTGTCTAAAGTTAAAAGCTGAACTTTAGACCACTTCAGCTCACTTATGTGATCTAATAAATTAATGAACTTTTTGTGAGGTTCGCTAAACTTTAGATGAGACTTTAGACCACATGTTTGGAGCCTCAAGATCTGAAATGGTCTAAAGTTTAGTGGGTAAACTTTACAACATGGGATCCAAACAGGGTATATTTAAGCCTGATTACTTTAGTTTGCATGTCATTAGAGCATATCCAATAGTTTCTACAAACAATAGGTAAATCTATGAGTTTTTCAAGTCGATAAAAAAGGTTTGGGAGCCCATTTCTTAGGTTCCTCTAACCGTTTCAAAAATCTCACTCATAAAAGCAATAAGGCAATTTTGTATTAGTAATATCAGACTATTTTTAAATCACCTCAGCCACTTTTATACTTTGTCTTTATTTTGTACATTTGTATTGGGAACTCTGTTCTTTCTCCTTATTACTCTGCACGTCCTTCCACCTTTAGATTGGTCGATTGGATACGCATGTATCATTTTGTGCGAAAAGATTGGAAGTTGAGATAAGGAGGAGTTGTTGGAGATATGTTTTTCTTCTAATATTAGAAAAAAATCGAGATTGGAAGTGGATTTTTGAAACTCCTAGAGTCCTAGAGATGCTCTTACCGTCTGAATTAGGGAGTTCACTCTGCATGAGTAACCTGGACTGGACTGGTCCGGCCCGTCTGATATATGTATGTATAGGTGGGTTAGGAAATGGAGTTTTGTGTCGTGGGCACATAGCTATCTCATCTCATAGTTTGAAATATGTTTCGTTGGTATCATCTGATGGAACGAAGGGCTCGATTAGTTTGCGACCAAAATTTGCCATGGTAAAGATTTGGCAAGCCAACAAATATGAGAGGTTGGCAAGCCAAATATGAGAGCTTTGGTAGCAAACCAAATAATGACCAAAATCATAGCTCGCCAAATCTTCGGTGGTACAAGCGGTTCTACGTCAAGGACCTGTTACATAGACTATTTGTATACTACGGCCACCTATATTCGAAGTCTCGAAGGTCTCTCTCATCAAATCTAGCTAGCTACTGCTAGTATATATATACTCACATAAGTAAACATCTGGAGTACAGTAGATATATAGGAGCGTTATACTTTCCGTAGTCCGTACATGCAAGGAATAAGAAAACGGTGCCTTCCGGCCCTGATAGCCATTGCTTTGCTTGCGTGTAGAAAATGTAAAATCTATCTCTGCCCCCTCCTGGATCGGATACTACTAGCTATACACACACATGATGATCTCATCTCGCGGCGCGGTATGTATCCCTTTCCAAGTGCAGCTATACACACATCTAAGTCTTTCTGATGATCTCATCTCGCGGCGCGGTATGTATCCTTAGTCTAGCCGTATGGTTAGACCCAACTGTTCAACCAACCGTTTCCTAATTCGTCTTTAAGATTTCATTTCATCCAGTAGTCATCGCGTGCAGCGGTGCAGGTGAGCCGATCTAGACCGACCGGTCTAGCCGTACGCACGCAGCGCAATCCGGTTTGGCCAGAGCTTTTTTGGCCACATTTTTTACGTGCCCCGCCGTACGTGGAAGGGCTAAGACAGTTGAGAGATACGATACGAGCATACGATCGATGACACTCCAGTGGTTAATTAACTGCGTATTTATAAGTCCGAAAAGATTCGAAACTAGATGCTGCGACCTAAAACCTAGCTACTACTGTACATTTGTAGTGTTTATTCAACTGGGTCGTCTTCGTCTGTTGTACCTCGAATCTTTCGCCAGAGTCGATAGATGCGCTTCTGAATTTGTGGCCGCAAATATAACTGTCAAGTACTGCTGGTAGCCAGCTTAGCTAGCTTCAATGAAGCAAGGTCCGTGTCAAATACATGTGGCTCCCGTCTCCCTCCAAAACTGCCCCGTGAAGATCCTGAGTCCTGACCAAGCTCCTCACGTCACGCCTACAGCAACAGGATCGCCAAGCTGGTGGATGTTGTCAACTGTGGTCTGGTGATGAACATTGGCCATGGTGGCACGACACAAACACAAAGCAAAGCTTATTAGTGAAGTGAGGCCTGAAGCCTGCATTTTCTGGCACGAACAAACAAGCGAGAAGTCCTACCAACCGATCAAACACAAAGGACGATCGCATTTGCTCGCCGCGGAGGGAGAGTGCAGTGCATTGCGTTTGACAAAAGCAAGTCAAGTCATAGCGATGGATGGATGGATGGGTCGTTCGGTTCCAATGTTCCATCACGTCTCCACGCGGCCGCCCGGCCACCGGCGAAGTAATGAGGTCAACGAACAAGGCAGAAACGACTCGCTGATCCAACTGCAGATTGCAGTGATGAAGGAGGTTGGGTGTTTGTGTTTCGCTTCGTCCACGGTACGGTTGGGTGTTGGGGGCCTCTTCACTGCGAGATGCGATGCGACGGCGGCCGCGTCTCCCCAGTCCCGTCCTCACGACGCTGTGCCGTGGCCGTGCAGACGGCAGACGTGACGTGAGAAAAGCTTTCGGATAGCCCATATGGCTGCCCGTACGCCCGCCCGCCCGCCTGACGAAACCAACTCTGATTCCAGCTCCGGCGCGGCCACAAAGCCGCTTTATAGCCTACCTTTTTCCGTTGGATCTGTCTATTCGGAACTAGGGTGATTTGACCCATTCGAACAATCAAGCAATTTGAGAGAACAAATCACACAAATAAGACAAGAAACAAAATTGGTGTGATTGAAGCCTAATACTCACACGAGTAATCATACAACAAAAACACACACAAATAACCAAATAAAAAATTCGAGTGAAACAACCGTGAATTTCACTAGGATTATCAAAGACCACCATCCAGCTTCAAGCAAAAACACAACAAAAAATCGAAACAAAAAATATAATTAAACAAAAAAACAAAATAAAAAACCAGAAATTCACCATGGAATGCAAAATCACAGAGATTGTGAGGGAACTGCATCTAACAAACATACCAAAAACCATAAAAAATACAAAAAATAAAAAACCAGAAATTTTCAAAGAAATGCAAAATCACAAAGATTATGAGGGAACTGCATCTGACAAACATACAAAAAAAATAAAAACCAGAAATTTTCAAAGAAATGCAAAATCACAAATATTATGAGGGAACTGCATTTGACAAACATACCAAAAAAATAAAAAACCAGAAATTTTTTATGAAATGCAAAATCACAAAGATTCTGAGGGTACTGCCTCCTACAAACATACCAAACAACATATTCATAATATGGAAAGCTAAACCAAAACAATTATGAGGTCATTATATTAATCAAATAAACTTCAAAGAATGGTAATTCAAAAAAGTAAAAATCATAGAAACAAGTAATGAACTTTTTGCACTTAGGACTACTTACATAAATAATACCTATAAATTACACCTAATGAACATCTGTAAGTGAAGTTGAACTTTACTGTAACCAGGATACCTATAACCAGGAAACCATTATTTAGAGCTAGAGCAGTAGCACAGATTCTGGAATATAACAAAAAACAAAGAAGAAAACCGGCAGCTGGATGAACAAATTCTAACCTAAATTGGGATGCTTTTAGAAGTACAGAGCACACAAATGGGATGATTTTAGGAGTAGAGAAGTACCTTAGATTATAAAAACTAACCAATGACACAGATGGACCATCACCAACCGCCCCGACCATCTCAGCCTCTGCTTGAACATCTGTACAACTCAAATATCAACACAGGAAGAAGAAAAACAAAGAAAACAAAGAATCAGATCAATATCAACCAGGAGTACAACATCTAATCAAAATAAGGACATTACCATCAAATTACAGCACTCAGTACAATAAATTACAATGAAAAAGGACTGTAAATCTAATTACAAAGCACTGTAACTGGATTCATTTTAGCAATTATTCTAAAAATCAACTGGACCAACTACAAAAATCAACTAGGCCACCTAAGTTACCTGGAACACCTTTTACAACTTTTCTGGTGATCAAGTAAATCCGCAGGACAAACTACAACATGCCAAATGAAATTTAACACAACTACAAAAATCAGGCCAACTAGAAAATTAACACAAAATTTGAGGTACTACTTGGACTGCCCACAAGCCACATTGGCAAAGGGGGTAGAAATACAGGAATAAACACTAAAAGCAGAGCAAATAAAATACATAATTCACTAAGAAAAATTGACAAGGCCTGCTAACTTAAACTTAGTACTAGTTACATCGACATTACCTATAAGGCTATAAATTACACATGATGAACAACTGTAATTAAAGTTGAACTCTACTGTAACTACAAAATTAATACAAAATAAATCCAAACTAAATAGATAAATGTAGCAAAGAAACTATGACATGAATTTTAATATGGAAATCAAAACCAAAACAATTCTGAGTAATTTGACATTGAAAACAGGTACCAGGATCAAAATTAGTACAATTTATCAATGCTTGAGTGTAAGTTTAAAATCACAATTATTACAATTTTCCAAGATTCTGCAACAAACAAAACAAATTAACCATCATTCATAGAAAATAGAAAAATGCTATACAAGAATCCTGACTTACAAAAACATAATTAACCAAGGAAAAATTAAATACTCTGTCTAAACTTTGAACAAAAAATTAGAATAGCAAAGCAAAATTTCTTAGAGCACTGCAAAAAAAGGCAATTCAAAGTTTCAAACTAAAGAGGATCTGAGGGCATTGCCTCAATCAAAAACACAGAAAAGCTAACATAGACCTTTTCAAAATATATTATCCAAACATGAGCCTAACAAAAAAAATTTATCTAATACTAGTTACATCAATAATACCTAGGAATTACACCAGATTAACCAATATAAGTGTAGTTGAACTCTAGTGTAAGTGCATTATCAGAAAAAGTGTGGCCTCAACTTTTGAATTTGGTGGTGCAATTCATATAAGTTTAATCATAGGTGGCTGCATATGTAACAACAAATTTCAGAAAAACAGCAAGGTAAAGACTGCAAAGCAATAGAAACCAAAAAGATCACAGCCTTCTAAAATTCAACTAATATCAAAAATTGATGGGGAAAGCACAAAGAAAAGCTAACTACCATCAATTAGGCATTGCATACAACCAAAAAACTGAAGAGTAGAGGGATATTCAAGTAAAATAGTAGCAATAGCTAGATTGCAAGAAGACAACAACTCACAAGACATGGCTGGGAAACTAAGTTCAATACTTGGGAACAGACAACATCTATAGTAACTAGAAATATCTCAAAGTGCAGTAGCATAAATGTTCTCAGCAGAAAAAACAGAGAGCAGAAACACGAAAATAGGTCATTCATAATCTATACAGGTAGCAGTTCTGCGAAACAACTTTCTAAAATAGCTAACACTTTTTACATGATAACATAAACATTCAGTCATAACAATTGTGGTCTGTCCGTTTGCTCAACAAAACACTCAGACTATTACCACATTGAACAGAGCACACAAGCAGAGCACACCACCGATTTCCTCTATATGGATTGCAGAACTCAGAAAACATGATGGGATAAGTCTCTCTTGGCAGTCTTTGTGGGGCTGGCTGCAGCAGCATCTTGACAGAGAGGACAGCATCCTTGCAGCTGGTCTTTGTGGGGCTGGCTGCAGCAACATTTTAGAGGATAGCATACTAGCATCTTAGACTAGCATCTTGGCATATGCTTGGCTGGCTAGCAGGCTATAAATATGTATCCCCAACCCTTCAGGTTGGCATGGTATTTGTGTGAGAAATAAACCAGAAAATTACCCTAACTCCTAGTGTCATCCTCTCTCGATGAGTAAGAATTCTGCTACTACCAAGAGTAAAAATTCAGCGACTAACAACTGGTATCAGAGCTAATTGCCCCAACTCCTAGTGTCATCCTCTCTCGATGAGAGTAAGAATTCTGCTACTACCAAAAGTAAGAATTCAGCGACTAACAACTGGTATCAGAGCCGTATTATCCACAGTAGCTTTGAGCATCTCCTCGCTCATCTTCTTTTCCCACCGCAATAACCCCAGCTAGGGAGCAAAGAAGCAGCTCCGCCGCTCTCGCTCACTCCTCTCCCCTCGAGCCCCTCGTCTGGCAGCCCTCTCCCCACGCAGCAGCCCCCCCAGTAGCGTCATGTCCGCAGGCGATCTCGGCCTTCGTGCGCCTCGAGCACGCTGGGCGTCGATAGAGGTCGCGACTTGCTGCTGGCAGAGCGAAGCCGCTCGGGGCCGGCGGCGGCAAGGTCGAGGCGTGGCGGAAGCTGAGCTAAGCAGCAGAGAGAGAGGAGGCGAAGGCGGGCGGCGGCGGATGCAACGCGGCGGCGGCAATGAGGTCGAGGTCAGGGCGGCAAAGATCGGCAGCTCCATTTCGGCGACGACCGCCGACGCGGACCTCGAAGCTAGAGAGGGAAAGCGAAGGCGTGGCGGCGATGGGCAGCCAAGATGCCCACAGCGTGGCGGCAGCCCGAACAGCGCGTGACGCTACTGGCGGCGCTCTGGAGGAGGCGCGCAGCGGCGGTGGCGCTCACGGAGGAAAGCGCGCGACGCCCACGAAAGCAAGGCGGCAGCCCAGAGGAGCGCCAGCGCGCGCGCGGGCGCTCCGGAGGAGGCGCGCGCGGCAACGGTAGAAGCGGACGGGTCGATGGAGAGCGCGACCATCACAGGCAGCGTGGCTCTCTCTCCCCGGATCGGTACCATGGTTACCACGGTTTCCAGGCTATTGTCAGGGACGTCGGCCCCGGCGGTGGGTGGCCTACCCTCACCAAGACCAACTACGTCGAGTGGGCTGCGGTGATGAGGGTAAAGCTTCGAGATCGCGGCACATGTGGGAGGCGGTCAGACGGGCGACGTCGACTACGACGAGATCGACGGGCGCTGGATGCCCTCATCGTTGCGCCCCCGCCGAGATGCGTTCTCGCTTACCAACAAGCGGATCGCCAAGGAGGCTTGGGACGCCATCGTCATGCGCACGACGCATCGGCAGCGGCGACCGCGCCCCGCAAGTCCACACCGCAGCACTTCGCAAGGAGTGGGAGAACACGGCCTTCAAGCCGGTGAGGACGTTGATGACTTTGCTCTCCATCTCAACACTCATTGCGTAAGAAGATGGTGCAGTTCGGCGATGACACCTACGACGAGGACAGAGCTGTCGAAAAGCTCTTCCGCTGCGTCCCCGAGAAGTACAAGCAAATGGCTCGCTCGATCGAGTCTCTGTTGGATCTCTCCACGATGTCGATCGAGGAGGCGATAGGTCACCTCAAGGTCGTCGACAGCGATGAGACATAGGCTCTCTCGGGGCCCATCACCACTGGCGGGAAGCTCCTTCTCACTCGGGAGCAGTGGCTTGCCAGCCAAGGTGACCGGAAGAAGGGGGAGCCTTCTTCCGCGACAGGCGGCCGCAAGCGTGGCAAGCCGCGCAGAGACGCCCAGGCCGAGGCGCGAGGACGTGCCGAGGGTGATGCCCGCGGAGGCGCCCAGGGCGGCGCCGCCAGCAGGCACAAGTCGGCACAAGACGACGCCTGCCGCAACTGCGGCCAGCTTGACCATTGGGCCAAGGACTGTCGACAGCCACGACGCGGCCAGGCCCACGTTGCACAGGCGGAGGAGCCGGCTTTGTTCATGGCACATGCAAGCATCGAGCTACCTCCAGCGGCACCGGCCACAGCGGCTCTCCTCCACCTTGACGAGCCAAAAGCACACGCCCTCCTCGACGACAGCTCCGGCAACGACAAGACTGACAGGTGGTGCCTCGACACCGGCGCCACCCATCACATGACCGGTCGACGAGAGTTCTTCACCGAGCTTGACTCTAGCGTCCGAGGCTCCATCAAGTTTGGGGATGCCTCCGGCGTGGAGATCAAGGGCGTCGGCTCCGTCATCTTCACCGCCGTGACTGGTGAGCATAGGCTGCTCACCGGAGTCTACTACATCCCCACGTTGAGAAACTCTATCATCAGCTTGGAACAGCTGGATGAGAATGGTTCACGCGTGGTGGTTGAGGATGGAGTCGTGAGGATTTGGGATCGCCGTCGTCGCCTTCTTGCCAAGGTAACCAGAAGCGCAAATTGACTCTACGTCCTCAACGTGCAGGTGGCACAACCCCTCTGTCTCGCTGCTCTTCGGGACGACGAGGCGTGGCAGTGGCATGAGCGTTTCGGGCACCTTCACTTCGAGGCCCTGAAGCGGCTCAATGCCACGGAGATGGTGCAAGGCCTGCCGTGCCTCGACCATGTGGAGCAGCTCTGCGACGTCTGCGTGTTGATGAAGCAGAGGCAACTCCCCTTTCCCCAGCGGGCAAGCTTTCGAGCCAAGGAGAGGCTCGAGCTTATGCACGGGGACTTGTGTGGCCCGGTGACACCGGCCACACCGGGAGGACGACGCTACTTCCTGCTGCTCGTCGACGACCTCTCCCGCTACATGTGGGTGATGGTCCTCGGCAGCAAGGGAGAGGCTGTGGACGCCATCATCGGTAGCCTTGTTTCTGCTGCAGAGGCGGAGTGCGCGACGTAAGCTACGCGTCTCGCAGATCGCCGACAACGACGGGCGCGAATTCTGGCGGCGGTGGAATTCGCGTCGTACTACGCCGATAGAGGGCATTCGGCGCCACTACTCCGCGCCGTCTGACCGCAGCAGAAGCGGCGTCGTCGAGCGGCGCAACCAGATGATTGTGGGGATGGCTCGGGCCCTTCTCAAGCAGAGGGGGATGCCGGCTATCTTCTAGGGGAGAGGTGGTGGTGACGGCCGTCTACATCCTCAAGCGCTCGCCTACCAAGGCACTCAGCGGCGGGGACGTCAGACGAGGCATGGGGCGCAAGCCGGCGGTCTCCCACTTGCGGGTCTTGAGCGCCTCGCGTTTGCCAAGGAGCTTGGCCACATCAACAAGCTCGGCAGCGAGAGCACTCCGGAGTGTTCGCCGGCTACACGGAGGGCTCGAAGGCCTACCGCATCCTCGACCGAAGACGCAGCGTGCACACGGCGCGACGTTGTGTTCAACGGCGAAGGCGAGGATGGGCGTGGACAAGGTGGTGGGCGGCGGCTCGGCTCCGACGCACGACGACTTCCTTCGTCGAAAGTACGTCCACTTCGAGAGAGCTGGGGGAGTAGGCAGCTCTTCTTCGACGAGCGTGTCTACCCCAATCCCCGAGCCTCCACCGACCCCGGCGCATGCTACTCCGACAGCACCACGCTCTCCAGCCAGGACCTCGGCTGCGATGAGTTCTTCGCCGGCCCCACCACAGCTGGCAACGCCACGCACTCCAGCACCGACAGGCACCACTCCGGGCACGTCTACTCCACCACCACCTCGTGTCGAGCACGGCCGGTTTAGCTTCGCCTCTCCTCCGCTCTCTCACGACGAGGCGCGATCGACGCGCACCACGACGGCGGCGAGCCGCTATGCGGTCACCGACTGTTGGAGAACCTTCTCGGCGACCAGCCGGTGCCGGGACCGGTGCCTCACGACCTGGAGGCGCAGTTGCACCTTGCGTGTGACGACGGCGAGCCTCGGTCATTTGCAGAGGCCGAGAGACACGCGGCATGGCGCGCCGCGATGCAGTTGGAGATGGATGCGGTTGAGAACAACCGCACCTAGGAGCTTGCTGACCTTCCTCGTGGTCACCGCGCGATCACCCTTAAGTGGGTGTACAAGCTGAAGAGGGATGGAGCCGGCGCCATCGTCAAGCACAAGGCTCACTTGGTGGCACGAGGTTTCGTGTAGCAGGAGGGGGTCGACTTCGACGACGCCTTCGCTCCCTTTGCTAGCTGCCCAGGAGGGCTGGCGTGTTCATCACATGGACGTCAAGTCGGTGTTCCTTAACGATGACTTGAAGAAGGAGGTCTACGTGCACCAGCCGCCGGGATTTGTGATCCCCGGCAAGGAGGGCAAGGTGCTCCGCCTGCGCAAGGCCCTCTATGGCTTGCGGCAGGTACCGAGGGCATGGAATGCCAAGTTGGATTCCACGCTAAAGGGGGTGGGCTTCGAGCAAAGCCCGCACGAGGCGGCCATCTACCGACGAGGCAGTGGAGGAAATGCTCTGCTGGTGGGTGTCTACGTCGACGACTTGGTGATCACCGGCACCAAGGATGCGGAGGTGGCGGCATTCAAGAAAGAGACGAAGGCCACCTTCCAGATGAGTGACCTGGGGCCTCTCTCTTTCTACCTGGGAATCAAGGTGCACCAGGATGACTCCGGGATCACGCTTCGACAGACCGTCTACGCCAAGCGCGTCGTTGAGCTAGCTGGGCTCACCGACTGCAACCCAGCTCTCACTCCGATGGAGGAGAGGTTGAAGCTGAGCCGCGACAGCACGACGGAGGAGGTGGACGCTACGCAGTACCGGCGTCTTGTGGGGAGCCTTCACTACCTCGCCCACACACGGCTGGACTTGGCATTCTCCGTCGGCTACGTTAGTCGGTTCATGCAGCGACCGACAACGGAGCACCAGCAGGCTGTGAAGAGGATCATCCGCTACGTTGCGGGGACTCTCGACCACGGCCTCTACTACCCTAGGTGCCTTGGGGCGGCACACTTCGTCGGGTACAACGACAGCGACCACGCCGGTGACATCGACACCAGCAAGAGCACGAGCGGGATCCTCTTCTTCCTCGGCAAGTGCCTCGTTAGCTGGCAGTCAGTCAAGCAGTAGGTGGTGGTCCTGTCCAGCTGCGATTCCAAGTACATAGCGGCCTCCACTGCTTCAACTCAGGCGCTCTGGCTCGCTCGACTGCTTGGTGATCTCCTCGGCAGAGACACTAGAGCGGTGGAGTTCAGGGTGGACAACAAGTCCGCTCTGGCCCTGGCAAAGAACCCCGTTTTCCATGAACGCAGCAAGCACATCCGGGTGAGGTACCACTTCATCCGATGCTGTTTGGAGGAAGGGAGCATCAAGGCGAGCTACATCAACACCAAGGACCAGCTTGCGGACCTACTCACCAAGCCCCTTGGGAGGATCAAGTTCCTTGAGCTCTGCTCCAGGACCGGGATGGTTCAACTTTCCCACAAGACGACGCACAAGACTTAGGGGGAGAATGATGGGATAAGTCTCTGTTGGCAGTCTTTATGGGGCTGGCTACAGCAGCATCTTGACTGAGAGGACAACATCCTTGCAGCTGGTCTTTGTGGGGCTGGCTGCAGCAGCATCTTAGCTAGGACAGCATCTTAGGACAGCATATGAGCATCTTAGACTAGCATCTTGGCATATGTTTGGCTGACTAGCAGCCTATAAATATGTATCCCCAACCCCTCAGGTTAGCATGGCATTTGTGTAAGAAATAAACCAGAAAATTGCCCCAACTCCTAGTGTCATCCTCTCTCGATGAGAGTAAGAATTATGCTACTACCAAGAGTAAGAATTCAGCGACTAACAAAACATAACATATATTTCCCAAAAAAAATCAATGGAATGGAAATGACAGACCGCAATTGGCATATTTTACAGAAACAAAAAAGGCAAATGTTTTCTATTCATAGTTCCTGACAAGCATATTGCTCAACAACATACTGCAAATGGACGACATAGTTCCTGACAAACTCTCTCTCTCTCTCTCTCTCTCTCTCTCAAAGGAGTGCAGATGCCAAAAACAAATGCCACAATTTAAAAAAAAAACTTATCTTACAAATAAGTTCTATGGATTGTAGATCTCACAGACATATATGCCAAGTTGTTCAGAAAACAAAATTACAAATTATTTCTAAGGATTGCAGATCTCAGAGACATATATGCCACATTGTTCAGAAAAAAAAAACATATTTTACAAATTATTTTTTATGGATTGCAGATACCAGAGACATATATGGCACATTCCATACAAAAATAGAATAGGTCCTATAAACATGATTCAAATAGTGCACGTTCATATGCTCTGTGCTAGCAAGAGCAAATGACTTAGAATGCAAACTTTATACTAACATTATACTACTATTACATCTGCATTGAGAAAAATTTACATTCCATCCTAGAATATAAAACTACTTGTAATTATATATAATTGTCGACACAAGCAAAAGGAATTCTTTTGAATAGAGAGGAACATACTGTTTCATCATTTGTATCGGACATGGCGTCCCTCAGTTGCATTGATAGCATGTCCCTAACAAAAAGAGTCTACTCAGGTGGTAGTCATCTTCAAACAATTCATTTTAAAAGGTGTCAATGGCAGCACCATAGTAAGTTAAATGACAACATGATAAAATTGCAAGTCAAAGCAAATCAGGGAGCAGAATATTGGCAGTCTAGAATATTCATAAACAGTTCTATACTCCTAAAACTTCATAACTAGAAGCTGTATAAAGATGAAGCCAAACCCATACAACTTCATATGAACTCAGCAAGAAAAATGTACTAAATCAGCATACTAAAAAAAACTGAATCAACAAACTTGACATTTGCAGTACCTGAAACTGCCTGAATCCATTTGCTCAAACTCCTAGGTAAAGGATTGCAGATCCTAGAGACATATATATGCCACATTAACAAGATATACTCAAATTACATCACCAAGTACAAAAATTTACAGTGCATACTAGGATATAAACTTAATGCTAGTAATATATATAAGTGTTGGCCTAAGAAAAAGGTATTCTTTTGCATAGATAGGAACTTACCATTTAATCATTTGTATATCGGGCTTGGGTGTCCCAGTTGCATTCAGATCATATCCCTACCAGTAAAGTCTACTGAGGAGTTAGAGCCCCCTACAAACAATGCATGCAAATAAAGTGTCAATGGAAAAGAACATCTAGATGAAAAAGGTGCACCAGTAAAAAAATAGAGGATAAATTGTTCACTGACTAACAGAAGAGTGAAAAAGAAAAAAAGAATATTAAAAGGTGCAGCAGCACAACCGATAGGCTCAAAAGAAAGAAAAAAAACGATTAGCTTTAGAAAGCCCAAAAATAGAATAAAGTCCAGTACAAAAAGTATTGTTATAGCACCTATAACAATAACAGTTAATAACATAAGCGAAGGGATCACACTGCCCTCTACTCAAGTAATCATATTTGACAGCTCAGCACTTATCATTATAATACCCAGCAACAGTAATACAAACATAGCCATGCATACGAGTGCACACACCATTGACAGGCACAGTCAATAATACCAAATGTATGGACTAGATATACAGTGCCTTCCATCATAAAGAAGATAAACAAAAATAAAAGAGAAAATTATAGTACAGATATTTCATATTTGACATTAGGCATGTGAACTAGTGTATCATATATTGATATAAGGTTATACTGGCAGTTCTTACATGTTAAGTCCATACACAGGGCATTTGCTGAAATCTGTCAAAAGGATGGCAGGTGCAGAAACAAAAGAAAATGGTCATATTTCTCACTCAACAATAAGCCTAAATTCAAAAAAAAAAAAAAAAAGGTTCACACCCAGATTAAAGAACCTACAATTCTACTACAGGTCAGAAAGGCATGCCACATAAAGTCAAACAAGGCTATTGCCCAACAATGTAGGAAAAAAAACATGTGGAGTCAAAGCTATCAATTCAGTATTACCAACTTAAGCCTACATGTTGTGGTTGTGTGCACCAACATACAGAAGGACAAAAATCAGGAACAAATATAGTACACTTACATCACAGCAATAATCAGTTTCAGGGCTAGAGATGGAGCGATAGAGATCAGAATCAACACTTAGAAACTGCGAGCACTGAACATCTTCAACATCCTGGCCTTCTAAATCATCAGAGCTCGATATCTCACAAAACCAGGACACCTCTTTCTAGCCATCTATCACAAATATCAAATTGAAGCATAATTACACATAGAGAAAGCCAATGGAAAAAAAACACTAGTAGTACAAGCATTAGCACAGGTATAGTGAACTACTAATTTCGAGTACTGAATAAAAGATAAATACCATATATGCCTTTTAATTATTGGACAAACAGAATAACCATTTCACAAGCAAAGTATTGATTCAAAGCAAATATACAGTGCCAGAACTAATATCAACAAATATTCTAAACTAATCTGAACAAATATTCAGTGCAACAGCTCCAATATAACAGCAGCAATAATCAACAGTGCCTGATGTAAAAAGGTGACCTTCAGTAAGCAACCACATATCTAGCAAGACTAAAGCTGTACCACTTCCACGGATTGCATCATTGCATAGATGCCAACATCTCCATAAACAAAATAGCAGCTGAGCTCGCTCTTCTGAATCCCATCGGCTCCATCATCATTATGAATGGTCCCAGCCCTGAAATGACAAGTTCATTTTCAGGTAGCAGATCCCACTCCTTTCTCAAATCCTATCTCAAAGCCTTAGCTTTTGTGCAAGAGACCATAGCATCAAAGCAGTCCTCTTCTTCTCTCCCACATATCTGACACATGATATCGATCCCAACGCCAGATTCAGTGCTGCGACTTGGCTAGTTGCTTGCACCCCGGCCCGACCGCACCGGCCCTTTCTTGTCGGACGAACACGGAGTAAGATGGCAGCAGGAAGCGGCAGCCACCAGCTTAGGGCCCGTGGCTTGGGCTGCCCACCCGGCACGGTGCGCTGCATGCGGCCAAGGACATAGCACATGGCCGGACCAGGACGACAAGTACAACAACCAAATCAGCAAATCTAAAACAAATCGGACCTCCACATCAATGCCAAATCCCTACTCGAACCCTAGGGCAGACAAGGAAATCTGATTCCATCCATCCCCAAACACAGTAGAGAACAGATCCTTGAAATAAACTCGAACCCTAACCTTTAGAACGCGGCAGAACACATGAGCATACTCTAACAACGAAGATTTCAAGGATTCTAAGGAAGCAAAAGGAACGAACCTTGCACCTGACGGAATCGCCTGTCGCCAGTGCAGAGCGCCAGAGCGTCGCGGGGAAGAAGACGACCGCGAAATGAAACAGCCACACAAACAGGCGCGACTCCCAATTTCAATTTTGAACAGTAGCGTTTCAGAGTGGGCCTGCACATCTAGGCACGGGGCAAAAATGCCTCCCATGTAACTTGCCAGCAAGTGACTGCACCTTGTTTGGTTGCAGGTATGATGGGTTGTTTTTTCATGCATGTTCAGGCGTAGAAAAACGGTCACCGGGCTTATGCTGCTTTTTGTCTGAATAAGTACTACTTCGATGACTGATTTGATTGCTTTAGCTATTTAACTACCGTGCATTAGCTACTTATAATTAAGGCAAAAGTACATTAGCTATTTTATTAAGGCAAACGTGTACCATTATGGATTAATTTAATATGAATACATATTTATTTCTATTTTATTAGCTTAATAATCTAAAATAAATCTAATTAAAATAACGTTTTTAGATTTATAAATAATTCTATATTTATTTAACTAATTAAAATATTTATACAAATATATTTTTTAGTAAAACTGCAAAAGCTATATGCTAATT
The DNA here is from genome assembly GCA_904845875.1 of Miscanthus lutarioriparius. Lineage (NCBI taxonomy): Eukaryota > Viridiplantae > Streptophyta > Magnoliopsida > Poales > Poaceae > Miscanthus > Miscanthus lutarioriparius. Next base: position 18,162,157 of record CAJGYO010000002.1, read on the forward strand.
ATATATCACAAACATCAGTTAACACACTGATATTATGAATATATCATCTTATTAACATTCTCAGTCACATGCCTCCAACCAAACAGCTTTTTCTTCATAATTGGCTCGCCAAGCAAAAACCATCAACTTTTTAGGCAACTTCCACACGTTACTTTTTAACAGGAAGTTCTCCGGACTTCTAACTAAAACAAACGCTGCATTGTTGATCCAACGGCCACAAAACAAAAAAAAAAAGCCACATCGCGGGAGGGAGAGACGGCACGAGACGGAGCGCCGAGATCAAAGGAACAAGACATCCGACGGGCAAAAAAAAACAGTGTGACGGGGGCAAAAATTTCACACGGGCAAAATATAGCTTTCCTGTTTCCGTTTTGCCGTTAGAACCGGCACGTTTTCGTCGTCGACGCTGATTTCAGCTCGGGGCCGGCAGCGGCAGGGCGGTCTGATCGTCTAAGTTCGCGGCGGCCGAAGCCGGACAGCCGACTGTGCCGACGTGAAAAAGTGCCCGACCGGCCCACGCGTCGCGGCACGGTGTGCTCCGCGGTTGCCGACGACGCGCGGGGCGTCGGCGTAGCAGGATGGGCGACGCACGAGTGCACGACGCCACGACGGGCGGCGTTTCGGCACGTTTCCGCAGCCGCCCGCGCGTGGAGTTGATGACGTGCGTGCAACCGCATCGCATCGCTGTGCGGGGCGTTGTTGGAGCGTCTTCTCGGAGGTCCGCATGTGAGAGAATTCCTTGTGTTGGCGGACGGGCACGGCGGTGGAAGGGCGCTGGACGGAGGCTTGATGGACCGAATGGGTCGGACCCTACATACACTTCTGGGCTGAAGTGAGATCATGTACGTTTGTTTCGTGTGTGCGTGCACAAGGTCCAGCGGATCGATCGGCCTGCCACTTCTAGCCCAGCAAACCTAATTACGTTATGCGGGCCCATTCAGAAAGGAACAGAGGCCCAGGGCGTTGGCGCAAACAGATTTGATGGACTGGGTCGCGTTTCGCGTATAGTGGAATGGAATTGAACCAACAAAGGCCAATCTCTTACTTGACGAATCTCGCACCATGCTCTCCGGCATCTCATTTTGCCACGTCGCTGGAATTTCTCGGGCGTTCCATTCACGTGTTGACCTCGATCGAGCCGTCCACACATCCATACTCCCTGCCTCCCCTCCTCTCTCTCGCGAAACCTCCCTCTCTCTCTGTCACGGCGGCGGCGAGGCAGCCATGGCGGGGCGCAGTTGGGCGAGGTGGCACTGGCCCCCGACCATGGCGGGGCAGATCCGCCCCCTGGCGCGGCGCGCCGTGGCCCTGGCCCCCAGACATGGCAGGGCGAGGTGCCCTCGGCCACCGGCGCGGCGGCGAGGTGGCCCCGGCGCGGCTGCTCCCCGGCAAGGGCGCGGCTCGATGGGCCCTCGGCGCACGGCGGCTCCACCGGCGCGAGCGGCTGCTCCCCCGGCGCCACGGCGCTCGGGCGGGGTGGACTCCAACGCCGTCGCGGGCTACAACGTCGAGCGAACTTGAGGTACCAGCGGGGGGCTGCGGCCGTCGATTCCCATCGCGCCATTGTTGCTCTTCTTGGCTCCGCTACAGGCGAGCGATCTCCTTCCTCATGTTCATTGATCTCTAATTCTCTATGATGTTTTTGTCTTCCCTCCCTATTTGCGCCAGCACGCCGCCTGTTTCTTCCCGTTCGCTGCCTGTGTCTTTCGCCGCCTTCCTCAGCATCACCTCTACCACCACCATCCCGGCGAAGCCAATAGCATCGCAAGCATGCCTCTTCCACTCGTGGGTCATGTCAGTTAGGTGTTTGATGTAATGCCATGAAACACCATGGTGCAGCAAGGTATCATGACCGGTCAAGCCATGGCGCGAGTCACAGCTTCATTCATTTGATTGGGCTCTTGCCGTCGTGACTTGCCAAGAATGGAGCAAATGTGGCGATTAGCAACCTTGGCAGCCAAGATTTTATATTTGACAGGGCATTGGCCATTGCATTGCTGCACAGGTAGCCTGCAAAGGCACTGCTCACCTCCACTGCCTGGTACGGCTCTTATTTTTGCTTTGTAGTTTGTATATATCACTCTTGAGAACAGACGGGAGGCAAGCTTAGGAGCCAGGAAGCTAGATAGTAATTACCCAGTCTCCTTCCTCTCCTCTGCCTGGTTTTGCCTCCCCCGCTCCGAGCTGTTCAAATGAATAAATATCCATGTGGTATCTACTGCAGATTCTTTTTTTTGTGTGTAGGCTAACGGCAGCTACGATTTGTAAGTTTATCTAAATATTTTTTTGTCATAAAATCAAATCTAAAATGAAGAAACCTTATTTGATTGGGCAATTCCTAATTTCTGTAAATTGTATATGCTATGAAGTTTTAGCTGATCCATAAGAGATATGTTCCGCTACTCCTACATTTGATGCATTTTTACAAGTTCTACAAGAAGGAAACATGTTGGTGATTAAGCAGTTTCTTCTAGAACTTCACACAACATGTGTTAATAGCTTCACCCTTTGTCATAATTAAGACTCCCTATTGGTACTGCCCATTGATTGATTCCTTATTTTTAGCTTACCTTACCATAACCAGATACTATGGAAATTTCACCAGCACTTTATTTTTTTTCTTATCTTATATAGTGCGAGAATCAGATTACTTGAATTTTTTGGGTGATGCATCCCCATCACTACATTGATATTTTGTGCATTTGTTGGAAGCAACTCTAGGCTATGATCCTTGACATGTAGAGTCAGATCTCATGGGTTAACAATATATACCAGAAGGTCATCACAACCAATTCTTGACCTTATACAGACTAAGGCACAATGGTGTGAATTCTCAGTAAGGATTTCTTTTGTTTTTCCTCTGGTTCTGTCCAAGAAAAGGCGTTCAGTGACAATTTTGACATTATCATGTACTTTGCCACCACATTAATGCTGTTATCTTATGTTTTTTTTACCTAGGCAAGTAAAGCCGTAGCTGATGTGTTGACCTTGTTTTGAAAATATTCTTAGAGTAGTAATGTACTCCCTCCATCCTAAATTGTAAGACGTTTGACTTTTTTGGCTCCAAGTTTGACCACTCGTCTTATTCAAAAAATTTGTGCAAATATAGTCAAATTTAAGTCATTCTTGAAGACTTTTTATTAATAAACCAAACCACGACGAAAGAAGTGATATTTTACATAAATTTTTGAACAAGACGAGTGGTCAAACTTGGTGTCAAAAAAGTCAAACGTCCTACAATTTGGGATGGATTGAGTAGTATACATCCTTAGATAGCGTAAAATATACTATTCTCTGTCTTGAGCTGTCTGCTTACCACGTCGTCTCTGTTCTGGAGTTCTTAAGATCAACCCAAAATTTTTGCATATTTCATATTTCACTTCTACTATAAGACTGCGACACTTTGCTGCAGGTGAAGCTACAAGAGTTAGCACTGTAACTTTTGCTCCACTTTGAGCAGTGTTATGTTATAGTTTTTTCTCGAGTACACGCAGGTGAGCTGCATATATTTCTACTAGTAATATTGAAAACATTGTAGTTGTATGTTTAGATTTCAAAGGAAGTTATTTTCTGTGTTCTGCCTTTGGTCTGTTAAATTCAATCGCTAAACATTATTCTTCTTTTGTGTTGCATTAAGAGGACAGTACACACATTGCTACAAATAAGCAAGGACTAGTTGTTATTATCATCAGGTGCATGGTTGAGATTTTCATGCGTTTTTCTCCCTACACCATTGATCACTGTGATATTCCAAATTTTGCATGCTTCTCTTCCATTTTGCACTAATAAACATGCCCAGATTTCCACATGAATAAGAATCCTTGCCATTTATTAGCATGCAAAGCAAAACAAAAAAAGAAGAAATAAAACGAAAAACTGAGCTACTGTACTATCCCAAGATATCCATGTTATTTGATATGCTGAAAGATGAATGCTTTTTCTAAAGCAATAACTTATTCCGGTAAAATGCACAGCGTCAGCACCTAATTTTGAGCTGTAGTTGGTAAATTTGTAGGGTATAAACTTAGTGCCATTAATTTATTTTGATCAAGTTATGTAGTACGCCTAAGATATGTTCCAATATTTAAATTATGGTTTCTGTGTCATGCAGGAGGAACACACTGGGCACGAACGTACAGTGGGTGCCAAACAATTTTACACTGACGATCTCCTATGGACACTTGAAATACTCAGATCAAGGGTGTTTCCAGAGCTACGTAGATATTACCTTTCTCTCATACCATTTCCTGATTTGATAAGCTCCCAAAATGTAATCCATGTTTGCATATTTGCTAAATTCTAGAAGTTGCATGAGTAATTATACTCATTGCTAGGAAACAATTAAGAAGAAATCGCATTATTGACTGGGTTCGTCATATTTTATACATTCTATACGTAATCCGTGGACCTGTTGGAGAAACTATAGGCAGTGATTTGCTGCCTTAACAGGGGAGCGGGCTTCGGTATCGTCACGGCTCTGGTATTGCTGCGGACTGACCACCTCACAGGGGGGCTGCGTCCGTTCCGCGCTGCATTCAGAGGAGGGGGGGGACGGTGGAGGCAGCGGGATGAGGGTGACACACACCGCGCAGAGACCGGGGATGATTGGGTTGGCGAGCATTCGCAAGCGAGACGGAAGGAGTACTGGAGTAGTTTACAACCTATGAGTCAGTGCGTTAGTATATTTCAGTATCACAATTGCTAGACCATGTTCCTACGAGGGGCGGAGCTACATAGACAACATACAATGAGCCTGTTCGCTGGTTGGTTTCTAGGCTGATAAGTTCGGCTGGTGCTGGTTTGTTGTGAGAGAAAAACGCTGTTGGCTGGTTGAAACCAACAAACAAACAGAGTAAATAGAGGGACACAAAATTGAATTTATTCCTATCAAATGTTGTTACGTTGAGAAGTACCTACCACCCAAAGCTACCTTGAGCTTCCACACTCTCAAACCATGAGCCAAAAAAACAACATGGATTATCAAAGATACAACATGGGTTATCGAAGATGGCGCGGCAACCCAAGTTTTCTAGTCCTTTTGAAAGTGAAAGTGCCGACGACGGGCGCGTTGGTTCATTCTGGGGGGTAGGTTCAGTTGAACATGGCCGGATTTCGTGGTGTGGAATGAACCGATTGCCGGTTCTGCACTTTTGGTGGTTGCACCGCGCCCAATCCATAGATGTGTTTGGTTTCTCCTCATAAACTTTAGTCGTTGTTTCATCGAATGTTTGACACATGTATATAATATTAAATATAGACTAATTACGAAATTAATTGCACAGTTCGTGACTAATTTACGAGATAGAATCTTTTAAGCCTAATTAGGTCATGATTTAACAATATGGTGCTACAATAACATATGCTGATGATAGATTAATTAGTCTTAATAAATTCGTCTCGTGGAGCACTGATGAATTCTATAATTTGTTTTTTTATTAGAGAGTGGACTAAAACTGTTGGTCGGATGCGTCACGTCTAAGAAGGGAAGGGGATGGTCGTCGTTGAGAACATTGACCCGGCCGCAGTTGCTGCAACAACTGTCAAACCTTTGGCTGCTCGATTCTCTGCTGCACGCGTCTGGTTCCTGACCCAAAACCTCAACCCTGCCCACTGCCCACAGCCCACCCCATGTTTTTTGAAGATTCCACAGGTCCTATGTCACTGATCACGATGCAGAGCAATACAGGTCGCGTCAGCAAGACAAATTTTTTCGTGTAAAAAAAAGACAGATTTGATGGCCCTAATTAATTCCTGTTACATCTGCATAATACGGCATCTCGTTGCGGTAGGCCGGTTCAAACTCGAAGCAACGCATACGCATTCAATCATGGTCCTGGTCCTGGACGGTCCTGGCGTCCAGCTGTTCTGCGAGCGTACCTAGGCCTTGTTTATTGTAAATTTTTACAACCTGCACAGTGTAGCACGTTTGGTTGGTATTTTATAAATTTTGTCTAATCATGAACTAACTAGGTTCAAAAGATCTATTTCGTGATTTACAACCAAACTATGTAATTAGTTATTTTTTTTATCTACATTTAATGCTCTATGTATGTGTTCAAAAATTGATGTGACAGAAAGAGAGTGAAAAAACTTTGAATTTGGAGGTGATCTAAGCCCTACCAGAAACCAGTCCGCGTTCGTTGCTTTTAGCTCGATCGCCACTTGGATTGCTTTGCTTGTCGCCAAATTTAGTCGTCGTCTACCTACTACTCTTGTAAGCCATCTCATTCTCACCAATATATATCCCTCTCCCTACCGCTCCTCCGTTGATCACGTAGCATAGCAGCAGGCCCCCCATCTCCCGTTGCTGCGTGCGGCGGGTCGATTAGTCGCGCTTGATTGAACTTGAACCGGCGGGGATGGGGGCGTTGGAGGAGCTCGTGGCGAAGGCGGGCGGGTGCGCGGTCATCGACGGCGACTTCGCCACGCAGCTGGAGGCGCTCGGCGCCGACATCAATGACCCTCTCTGGAGCGCCGCCTGCCTCATCGCCAGGCCGCACCTCGTCAAGGAGGTAACAGCCCTGGCCCCTGACTTGGACGCTGTTTATTATTGGTTTACATTCCAGACTTGCGAGTTGCGATGCAATGCAACCCCCAACAGATGCCATCTGATTAATGTGTTTCTGTTCGCCGCGGCCCGCGAGAAATAAACTATCGCTGCGCTAGCTGTGAATGTGAAGATACTGATTTGCGCGTCTTGCTGATGATATTTTTCTGGGAGTTGGGGATTGTATTCTAGCTGTATTTTTCCTATTAAAAATCGATCTATATTACTGATAGGCCGATATGGATACGGCGATACGGTGATGCGGCATTTTCCAAAAATAAGGGTACGCCGATACGGTAAGTATATAAATATATCAAAAATCAGAATACATCTACTCATAATATTTTTCACTCTAGTAGAACAATCAACAAATAAAAATGGCAAAACATAGACACAAAGGTAGCTAATCTGATAATGCATCAAAAATAGCATAATACTTGGTCTTATAAAGATTAAGGCTTCAACGATTAGAGACAAATAGCTAGTGCCATATGAAGCATCTAAGACAGTATACTAGTATAGTACTTGATTTTATGGTTCTTACCGCACAATAATAAATATTATGGTTGTGTAAATGGGCCACCAAGCTGGACTGCTAAGATGATAGACTTCAATTTGGAGGGTAGGCTGTGAAGTATATCGGATAAATATCCGACATGTATCGATGAAGTATTGATGAAGTATCGAGATTTAATTTATTTATTTTTATTGGTGAAGTATCGAGATTTAATTTATTTATTTTTATTGGTGATATTATCTGATACTTCTCCGATACGGTATTGGAGGCGTATCTGAGTATCCGATACTTATCGCGATACCGATACGCAACTTCGGCGAAGTATCGGGGTATCCTAGGAAATAAACTATTGCTGCGCTAGCTGTGAATGTGAAGATACTGAGTTTGCGCGTGTTGCTGATGATATTTTTTTGGGGGTTGGTGATTGTATTCTAGCTGCATTTTTCCTATTAAAAATTGATCTATATTACAAAAAAAGAGTAATGGATCTATGGCCTGGGCAGGTCAAATGAACCAAATCAAAGGAAGGAAATTGAATTTTTCTGGCTCTTTGGTCTTGGGGGATGGTGGTGACTGGTGACCAGCCCACGAACAAAATCTCCTTTCTTTCCTTTCTTCTTGGAGAGACAAACCTGCATTTATATTTGTGGATACCAAACATTCCCTGTGCCTTTTTTAGTCTTAGGCAGTTTGGCTTCAGGTGCTTCACTCCTGTAAATGTGGCCATTATTTAGTTGGCCACAATCTGTCATCAGAAATCCAGAATGGCTTTCTGTTGCATGGAAATTTCGGTCTTATCCAAACTTGTTGAAACGCCCACCGATAGATACAGTGCTACCAACCAGTGTATCTAGGACCACATGGCAAGTCTCACGGACTGATGAGTTTGGATACCTACATTATAGAACAAGGACAGTGCAAGGAATTCAAACTATTTGAATTGTCTCCAGCTATCCATTTTGACATCTTGCTATGTTACCTGTCCAGGTTCATATGCAGTATCTTGAAGCAGGCGCTGACATCATTATTTCATCATCTTACCAGGTACTAACGGTGGCTTTCATGGTTGTTTCATGTTTAGAACTCAATAGAGATTCAAATGTTACTTACTGCATACACGTTTCTTTACCTGCAGGCAACAATCCCGGGTTTCGTGGCTAGAGGAATGTCTGTTGCTGAGGCAGAAGATTTACTGAGAACAAGTGTAAAACTGGCCGTTGAAGCTCGAGATGAATTCTGGAAGTCAGCACTGAGAAAGGCCAAGCCTATATACAACCGTGCCCTGGTTGCTGCATCCATTGGGAGCTATGGAGCCTATCTTGCTGATGGATCAGAGTACAGGTAACACGACCACACGAACCATGTGGCAGCATTAGATTTGGTGCCATTTTTGTAATGATAGTTACTTGTATATTCTAGAGACTGTCCTCGTGTTCTGTATGCATGACACCATAGGCGGAGCTAGCCAGGTGGCACGTTGTGCCATGGACCACCATAGAATATGGATTAATGTTAAAACTACAGTATATGTGTTCTATAATATAATACATATTGTATTTAGAACACTATTATTTGACTCATTACAAGTTGGACCACCCTTGCATTAAACCCTAGCTACGCCAATGCATGACACACACACAAATTGGTCTCGCAGTGGATCATACGGAGCTGACATCACAGCCGAGAAAAGCTGAAGGACTTCCACAGGCGCCGTCTGCAGGTCCTTGCAAGTGCCGGTCCTGACCTGATCGCGTTCGAGGCCATTCCTAACAAAATGGAGGCACAGGTACATTCTAAATCAGAGCTCCATGTGAATGAACTGAAACATGATAGTTCAACAACCAAAGGTTTGAACTGAACTTGTGCTTGCCCAGCGTTCAAACTGAACCCCTTTTTCGTGTAGGCATTGGTTGAGCTTCTGGAGGAAGAGAATGTCCAGGTCCCTTCTTGGTTCTGCTTCAGCTCCGTGGACGGCAAGAACCTGTGCTCTGGGGAGAGTTTCGCAGACTGCCTTAAGATCCTCAACGCGAGCAAGAAGGTGGCCGTTGTAGGGGTGAACTGCACACCACCTCAGTTCATCGAGGGCATCATATCCCAGTTCAGGAAGGTCTGCAGGCACCTCTACGCACATCAGTTCCTTTCTGACATTTCATGCCATTTCTTCAGTTGTCTGGACATGATGACCTGTTAGGTATGCTTCTGTTTAATCCATTCTCCCTTCTGTCTCCATCAGCAAACCAAGAAAGCGATTGCAGTTTACCCGAACAGCGGCGAAGTTTGGGACGGGAGAGCGAAGAGGTGGCTGGTGAGTAGACACCACATTTTTGCGCTTTTGGGGGAACGAAAACAGGGATCTGATTATGTGACGCATTATGCATGACAGCCGGTGGAGTGCTTGGGTCACAAGAGCTTCGACGCGCTCGCGAAGAGATGGCAGGAGGCCGGGGCCAGCCTCATCGGAGGGTGCTGCCGGACCACGCCTTCAACTATTAGGGCCGTTTCCAAGATCCTCAAAGGAAGGGCGGGGCATTGATTTGTTCAGAAATCAGAATAGGAAGGACGGGGCATTGATTTGTTCAGAATTGAGCTGTTGTTGTTGCAGTATGCCAGTAGCCGGAATAACATGCTGTTCTTTCTTTTCCCTTTCAAGTTGAGCTCATGGTATCAATACTTTTGCAGTGTAAAACGTAAACTAGTCTGTAGCGTTCACTCACAGTCACAGTAGTGCTTAGTCACCGATTCAGGTAAGGATTTTAACAGTCAATGTCGTTTGGGTATGTTTACCAAATTAAGTATGGATTTAAACAAGACTACTGAAATTTATTATCCAAATAGTCTTGTGAAGAAAAGCTCAAAGTAGACTTCTAACCAAGGTTATCCAAAAGAACCTGTGCAATAGAACCTGCTACCTGCATTTTGCTAGACAGTAACAATACTGGCGAAAATGTTAACTTCGTGAAATGAAAATACTCACGAACGAATTCAATTTACAATTTAGATATACAAGTGCCACGTTATTTCATCAGAGAACTGCAACCTGAGTGGCTCCATATCGCTACGACCCAAGTATATTCATCAACTGACCTAAACTGTCCTGGCAACAACCAAGATGGCTATGTTCCAAACTACAGTGGCACACATAAATTGGTTACCGATCACTAGCCTAGTGAAGGTCAGATAAGTCGCAAGTCTTTTTGTTCAACCTGAAGTTTATTTGGACGCATTCAGGACTATACGTACTACTACAAAGTACATATTTTACCTATACACAACGGATCTCTCAATAAGGATCCTCCAACTTTATTTCAAGTTCAGCATCCCCGGTAGCTTCCAACAGGTCCACTATTTTCTTCGGACCATGAGTTGTGACTGATTGGCCCTCGGCATAACCAATCATTAGAAGCTTCCCTATCTTCGCCCTCCAATCAGCAACACATTTCTCAGTCCACCTGTCATGGACCACACGATCACGGTAGTTGACCATCGTGCCAAGCCCAGTGTTTCTTACCCAGCCATATTCTTCCAAAACATGTGCCTCGCCTTCTGTTAAATCTTCACCAACCTGAAACATACAATGGAAGCACAACAAAGTAAAAAGCAACGAGCTCTCATTACTCAACCTAGCACACCTGGCTCTCAAATTCTCAATGCATTGTTCTGGAGAGATAATAAACATTGAGACTTGACTCTTATAACTACAGGACCTCATCTTAACTACTTTACATCAAGCGAATGCAAAGATTCTCAATTTTTTTGGTTGGAAGAGGTTACATAAGGAGCTGAACTAGAGCAGGATTCAGAAAATCAGTAGCAAAGCCACATTCGTGTTTAACCATCAAATTCTGGAACATATAAATTTCACCATAATCAGAAGCACATAATAGGGCGAAGAGACTGAAAAAGATAAACCAGTGCCTTTAATAGCCCATATACTCAGCCTTATACATCACTACATGGAGCAGGTGTTCCTACTTGTTACCACGTAATCCCAGCCTCCCTGGTTAGGTCACAATAGGCCCAGTTACACCATACAATCACTACTAGGTAGGTGAGTTGGCTGGCTCTTAACAGTTATTAAAATCTTGAAAATAAATTCCATAGAAGTAAGAAGCCTTACCAGTAACGGCCTGTTTTCAATAAGAGCTGTCCTTCCACAGCCACTAAGCTTCATTGCAACAACCAGCCTACGGATCTGCCATTCTATTGGAATTGATTGGACCACCTCAAAGAAGTATGTTGCATAACCATATTCAGGACGCTCAAGAACTATCCTGTGTAACAGATGAAAAGGACAACAGTTATAACAAGTCTTTAAACCATTTTGACAAGAAATATTGGACAAAGATCAATCAATAAGAGGCACCTATTATGGCTTCTAAATACAAAAATAAAGGATTGCAGATCCCTGCACCATCCCCATTCCACAGGACAGTCACGGAACTGAAGGTATCGTGACTATAAAAGAGAGAGAAAATGAATAAAGCTCTCAAGTTAGCATGAAATGGAAACTTAATGGCCAGAGTGTATCAATGTGAAAAAAATACCTGCTCAATAAGAGAAATTAAACAGGATAAGCAGTAAATAGCCTTTCCCCCCCTTTCGTATCTAGCTACTGACAGTAAATCGCCTTTTCCCCTCTTCGGAAATATCTGCACATTGAAACAAATAGCATTGTCAACTGAAGGTGATATTGTTTTATATTTAGTCCATATCACAAAAGACGGAACTACAGTACCTCGACAGAGATATCAAGTACAAGCCTGTCTACTAACTGTTTCGCGGTTACTTAAATGGCAATACACAAGTTTAAACTAGATTACAGAGTAGCATCTTATTGTATGTCAAGGGGGTACATGCAGAGCCCCTCCAGAGTCTAAAAAGAGGTATATATTACTTAACCATGTATATGGTCAACACAGCATTCTTAATGGTGACACCAATGATCTTAACTATTTTCCAATTGGTGGTCTCAAAGTATTTTGAACTTAAATTTCCGTATAGTAGCTATTTAAGCTGCAAACGATGTCCAAACAGTAAGTGGCAGACTGGTACCAGATTGCTAGTGGTTCTTAAGTTCACTGAATGGCTTGCAATAAACCAATTTACATCAGCACTTGCAAGAAAATGGCATTAAACACTACTACCTACATCCTGAAATATAAGGGATCCATGTTTATCCTAAGTCAAACTGTATTAACTTTTACTAAATTTATATAAAAGAAATAGTTACGACATCAAACTAACATCATTAGATACATTATGAAATATATTTTGATAATTTACACGTTTGATGTGACAGATGTTGATACTGTTCTCTATAAATTTGGTCGAACTTTGCATGGTTTGACTTATGACAAACTTGGATCCCTTATATTTTAGGACAGAGGGAGTATATCTTAATCTAGTTGACAGGTTTACAGCACATCTTTTGGAAAACTGTTCAATCCGCTTCCAGTTACAGGAAAACTTGAACTATTCCCACTGTTAAAATTTAAATTTTCATGTCAAACCCAGCATCACCACTTCAAAGTACAGGACCATATATAAATGTTGCAAGTGTAGTTTGTGACTCATCATCAAGTTGTGGGATTATAAATATTACACCAAATCAAACTGCCTGTGGTTCAGATAAGAAAATCATGTGTCATGCTAAGCACTGTTGTAGAACATCTTACATTTGCAATGACGTTTTCAAGATCTTCAAAGTTACTTTCTGTAGAATCTGCTATCATTTCATTATCTTCTTCAGCACCATAAAGTTTGATTTCTTCAACCGCTATTCCTCTGTTTAAAAGAATCTGCACGACAAAACGAAAATGCACCAGAGAGTATCACAGGCTGAAAGATTTTCCACAGCGTTATTATATTCATATACAATTATATATGCAAATATTAAATGATCACCTGTAGAAGCCCTGGAGCATCTTCATCAAGTGCCTTTTCAATTGAATCCCTGCATAGCATATTTGTAACCATAGCCCCCCACCAAAAAAGTGTAAACCTTAAAAGAAAAGACAAGTTACTAATGAAGCGTACGTGGCTGTTTTCTTCCTCCTTCGACGAGAACGGTAAGCAACACCCTCCTCGACAGTGTAAGCATCTTCTTCAAGCATTTTTTCAGTTGAATATCTGCAAAGATGCTATTCATAAGCATGTTGTGCAGCATACAATATAAAATGAGACAAGTCATTAATGCAGCATACCTTGTTTTCCTTTTTCTGCGTTGTCTGGAACTGAAAGAAACATTCTCACATAAGCCAGGCAACTCACAGTCGGTTAGTTCATCTTTTACTCCTAAAGATGGTACTGAGCCTTCGGCATGAGCAGAATTTGCTTGACGATATTCAGAAGGGCCAATCTCATAACCTTCTAATGCAGGCTCCAGTTTTACATCAGCCAGATGAGCCCCCTGTTTTCTTGCAACCAGCTCACTGTTTTCACTCATACAAGTTGCAGTGCCACCTATCTGGTTTTCGGAACCCTCCACTGGATCATGACAATATCCAAGTTCACATAGGGATGGGTTAGTATGAGATGACATGCCGGAAATATTCAGGAAACCTTAGTTTCGTGCATTAGCTTGTTTAGCAATACACGTTGCGGAATTATTGTTTTCTTGACATATAAATGGACACTAGGCATGACCGAGCAAGGAGCTGAGTAAATATAAGGCATGTCATGTCCAGCCTCATAAGTTGGTTGACATAACCATTAATTTAAAGAAATTGTAACTGTTTGTTTTTAGGAACATCAGGAGAGCAAGAAACTACACTCATGCAGAATTTACAGCTGTCCAGTGCCCTATGAGTTTACGACATGAACTGCTTCCAACAAAACATTCCCTAAAAGACATTTGGGTACCTGGAAGATCTTCACCAAGTAACCTCCTGTTGCTGTTATCATCCATGGGATTACTCTCTATAATAGGAGGTGCAGAAGAAATTTCCTGTATGAAGTATGATAAAGCCAAAAGACAAGGTTTTCAGAGGGGGGCAAAAAGGTAACAGAATCTCATGCTAGCTGGATGTAATTATTATTAACACAGTAAAGCAAACAAATCTGTGTAAATATACAGCACCACAGTGAGTATTTTATTAATATTAATTGATATGTAAAACACATTTGACGCTAGTAAATTTAGATGTAGTTTCAACACTCCTTTTAATATCATTTTGAGTTGCAACAGCTTGCCTCAATTACATTACATTATTGTATTTTTGGAAATGGATCTCGTAAACCAGGCATGGATCATCAATCTCAGTGACCCCGTAAACAAATCCACTCATAAATTAATAGCAACATTCCCTAAACAGGTTCGAATAATATTATAATTTCACACACCATATTTGGATCATCTTTCTTGGTGTTTAAAGTATAAATAAATTAAAAAAATAAAATGAAAATTGGGAAATGACAGTCATAGGTTCTAGGTAAATAGCACCAGTGCTAATGTGATGGAGATAGAATTGAGCAAGCGAAAAGCATGGAATTTTCTAGAAGATTCATAGAAATGCATAACGATTAATCAGATAACCAAGACAAGTGTATCAACACCTGCAACATGCTGCATATATCTTCTTTGTGTGTTGTTCCCTCATGATTTCTGCAAGAAAAATTAACTGAATAATGTTATGCATATAACAAAAGAAATCATAGCCCTCTATAATAATCAATATATGATCTGCCAGTTTTCACACACATTATAGATTTCCTGGCTGATACTGTAGCAAGCCCTGAACTTTTGTCTGCTAGAAGGATCCTGTAGCGCTCTTTCAGAGGTATATGATCAAGCTCATCAGTCCCAGTACAGATTTCAGGGTTAAAACCTTTGGCACATTCCACGCTTGAATCTTTTTGTGTGGAAACATACTGCAAAGATTCTCCATAGACAATCATCCATTCAGTGTGAAACCTTAAAAAATAACTCATGTGAAGCTTCAGGAAATAGCATGTCTACTAACCTGAAACAACTAATTAATATGGACTTGAGAATAACTACAATGAAATTGGAAGAATAACACAAGACGAAAAAATAGAGAATAGGTGATAAGAGAAAATAAGGAAACTGCAAAGGAACTACAGGACAAAGCAATAGGAGAAGCAGATTAACAGTGCAAAACAGATCAATCTCTATATATGAATACCTCCAGATACCATGGTCAATGTTTTAATCTAGGTTCAAACAGAAGCAACAACTCTGGTTTACTCCTTTCAACAAAAGTATCATTGCAAGGGTTGTAACATATATGAGTAAATCAGTAAATGAATTGTGTAAACATTTCTATGAAGTCCAGCTTTTCATAGGATGTGAATGGTCCAGTCCAGATCTGTCTGTCAAGGGTAATACTGAAATAGAAATACATTTTTTACCATAATTTCTGAAAAACTTCAAAAACTGTTTTATTTTTTGCTGTATCATTTGCCTAACCAAATTATTGTATGCATTGAAAATACTGAACGCCGCAAACAAGGCAGAGACAAAAATGTTAGTAAATCATATCCCTTTTTCCAGCACTGGTGATCAAACACGTTTTTTGTGAGGTGGGATTGATCCAGCATATTTCAATTGTCCTTTAGTAATGATAATTCACAAGTCAGAGGAGGTGAGACTCGACGTGAAACTACAAGACAAGTATTATAGGAATTTCTAATCTTATAGGGATGGACATTGATAAGAAAGTAGTACCCAATCGGATTCAATACGAGCTTCCTCAGTCATTTCACACAGATTGTTCCGTGATGCAAGAAATATTTTTGAGACCACTATCTCTGACTCTGCCTTCACTGTGTTATACAAATGATACTGATGTAATCTCCAGTCAGTTTCCTGAGAGCTTTTATCACTCGTCATGTCTGAATACAGGGCAAACACCTCTTTGCAACCTCGCAGTGTTCCATCCAGAATGATCGATCTAGGGGTTCCAATTTTCTTCCAGCAGAAATTTGCATCATTCTCATTGTTGTACCGCTCAATACTTCTATGGAAGAAGTATGATGCACGGCCATCTTGCCTAACACCTGCAAGATTGCAGTTAAACTGTAACATGCACTGACAGATAAGTAGCCAGAACAGCTGTGGCATTACTTCGATAAAATTAAATACCCGGTATATCTTGAGGGCGAGTGCAAAAAAATCCTTGTCTATCACCATCAACAAATTTGATAAACTTGTTGATAAATGGATGGCGCTCAGCTAGACCACTCCCCACTTCTGCTGCTAAATGCCACAGAAGATCACTATCACTGGGATTGAATTCTACACCCCTTGGCAGCCCTGGCCAACTCTGCAAGCACAATGGTACAGTAAAGGCCTACCCTTGGGAGGGGGGAGGGAAAACAGTAAAACAAACTGTTAAGCTGTTTAATGGCATTCATTTTATTATTTGAAAAATATGCACGTTCGTCCACACATAACAGCATCTTTCCTCAAAGTTCAAAATAATAGTACCTGGCAATACATCGATACGGTAGGCAGGGGCGGACCCAGTAAAGGACATGGGTGTACAGATGTACACCCAATAACTTCTGCAAAAAAAAGGGGAAGTTAGTAGGCATAATACATAATACATATATATAATAAAGTTGTAATTAGATGAGATCCGAAATACAAATGCCCAAATACATTAAATTAGGGTTCGGGTGCTCGGTTTCGCACAGCGGGAAGGGAAAGGAAGGAGTGCGCATACCTGGTGGGTGCTCGTCGCCGGCGAAGGGCCCAACGAAGACCTGGCGAAGGGACCGACTACGCTAGACCTGGGCACCTGGGAACCAGGCGTACGGCGGCGGCGGCGGTCGGCCAGTTGCGCCAGGAGTGAGAGAGAGCGCGCGCTCGCGAGCGAAAGGGAGAAGAACAGGCAGGCGGTGAACGTAGGTAGGTCCGGTGCTATTTGGATCCCGCAAGGCCGCTCCGAAAAAAGGCCCGTTGGACAGTTGTGTGCAGCCCGCTTTTCTGCTGTGGGTTGAAGCAGGCCGGTCTGCTAGAGCAAGTAGACAGTCTACGAATCCAAAAGACACCAGATTGGGAGACTATTTTTTATTTCTCTAAATATTAATAATTACAACATAGAGCTTCTATGTATATATAGCCTTATCAAGATCTAAGAGTTTTGTAAAAGCCCACATATAAACGGACTAGAATTAGTATTTCTCCTCTCCTTTCCTTCTAGATAAAGTCCGCATGTTTTACAACACTCTCCCTTATGCGATTACCACGATATGCACGTGCTTTGTTAAAAACTCCATCCGAAAACCTAGTAGGAAAAATGGTTCTTGGAGAAAAGAGTACATCGTATTCGTTAATTGCATTGCACATGTTGTCTCATTAAAACCTTGTGAGAAACCTTCAAATAAAAACTCGTATGGGAAAAAAGAGTACAACATTTAACCTTCTTGGTTATATATTCTTCAGGTTATTCTATTCTTCATGAACAGATATTGATCTTCATGATCTATGCATAAACTTCAATGTTTTGGCAAATATGATCTACTTAATATTTGTAATTTTAGTGGTTTGCCTTTAAGGTAGATTTAATCAAATATGCTCCCCTGGTAAAGCCATAGTTTGAACTTCATTGTTCAAATCTCAATTTTCATAATTGTGTGATTAACTAATGGTTGCAGTACCATAATACTATATATCTTTTAAAAGATGGCTCCTAATTCTTCTATGAATTACAAGCTGATAGTTTCAAGTTAGCCGGTGACTGTCTGAATATCATGAAGAGTATTAAACAAGGCGACATCGAGATCTATGAACAGGTTATCTAGAAGTTCAATACGAGGAAGATAGCTTTTAGAAGTTGAGTTTGTACATGAGCATAGAGACTCAAATATCGATGCTCATTGGATAGCTCGTAGCTTGATCCATGCTGAGTTAGGGCGACATGTATGGTTCTTGAACCCACCTGATGCTGTTTGCAACATGTATAATCCTCCTAGGTGAATAAAGAGGACAGTGTTGCTCAAAAAATAATAAAAATGGCGTGTTTCCCATTTATTACTTTTGTCATAATAATATAATAATGTGTGTTTGATACCGCTTCTCCATTAGCTCCAGAATTGTGTCAAATGAGATAAAATAAAATAGCTTTACCTGAGTAGTTTCTTAAATTGTTCTGTTACAAGGGATGGGTGGGAGATAGAACTGAAAATAGTAACTTCTTCTAGCTCTGACTCGCTCTGGTGGACTCTGTGAAATTATGTGAGAGCATATTCTAAGAGCTCATCATGTATCTATTTTGTCAGATGGCTCATCAAAACAGTTTCAACTCCATGGATGGAGTTGTTCATGGTGTCGAAGTAAATAAAACAACTTCATCAGTGAAGTAGAGTTGTGACGTACGAGATCCAATACTTTACATCAAACTGCAACAGTTGTGCTCGACCAAGTGGCAATTGCTTAATTTCATCCTCAGTACTTCTTGGATCTGTGATAATGTAGTCAAGTTCTGTAATACCCCATATTTTATGGGTTATTAGCCGTGCTACTAAGGGTATTTGGTTTTTTAGTCGCTCCTAAAATTCATGTTACATCGAATGTTTAGATACTAATAAAGAGCATTAAATATAGATTAATTACAAAATCAATTACATAGATGGAGGCTAATTTGGGAAATGATTTTTTTAAGCCTAATTAATCTGTCATTAACACATGTTTATTGTAGTGCCACGTTGTCAAATCATGGACTAATTAGGCTTAAAAGATTCGTCTCGCAAATTAGTCACAAGTTGTGTAATTAGTTTCGTAATTAATCTATATTTAATACTCCATGCATGTGTCTAAACATTCGATGTGACAGAAATTTTAGGAGCGCCTGTAGAAACCAAACAGGACCTAAGTGATAGGGTTAACTAAATAAATCATAGTTCATGTTCTCAAGTGTTATATAATATAAAATATGAGCTTTCTCACAAAAGAAAAACTAATATAACCTAACTTTAACTTTCTATGTCGTGAATATACCTAGTGAAATACTACCAAATATTTTATAACTCATAGTACACGTATTTTAATTTGTTTGTGTGTACGTGCACTAATATCATGCATGCCTGGGTAGCTTAAGCATGTCGTGTATAAGGAGCTGCTTGGTTGCTGGCCGTGTCTATCCACCAGGAGTGTGGCGGTGCAAATTCGGCGCCACAAGTGTGGCATGAATGCAGCCAAAGATTAATAAACATGTTCGCTTGCTCATATACGATCGTGGATTATAAGCTGGAACAGTATTTTTCTTTCACATCAAACCAGCCAGCAGTAAATAATCCACGATCGTTTACGACATGCCGAATAGGCTGTAACTAGCTTTCCCTATGGTCGCCAAACATTACTACTCAACCAAATAATCAGCTCGTTCGGATGGTCTGCAGCACAATGTTTTTTAGATTTTTTTTTATTATTGAATAGTATTCTATGAGAGAGAATAAACTGAAACAAGCTGAAACAAGCCGGAAGTATACCAGCTGAACACGCTGAATATTTTAACGTGGCTGTCGAAGTTGGGATGTGACGAATTATTATGGCGGGCAACCAAACAACCCCTAAGTGTACGCATGTACGTGTGAGCATGCATCTTCATATAGCATGGAGGATTGGCTAATAAACTAGTTATTGGAGCTGTCATAGAGGCTTACTGATTAAATGTTTTATAAGCATATTAACGAGGTAGTGGATAGGATCAGAGAAGGCCAATGTCGCTCAACCGGCTGCCAGGTAGGGCCAGCTAGCTTTCTATTTGCCAGCATGAGAGAAAAAAATATTTAACTGGGTGGTCTGATCCGGTTGCGTGAGAGAAAAAACGTATCGTTCCGTCCGATTCTCTAGCAAAAAAAAAAAAAAAAAGTTTGGAACTGATTCGCCCTGTTCTTCACAGAAACCAAAACGTTTCTTTCATCCAAACCGGCCCTGAGTCTCAGCTTCACCGAATGATCCTCCAAGTGCCACCCAGGTATACATGATCGATGGTGAACTCTAGTATCGTAGTGAAGGTCAAGACAATTGAGTCAGAGCACAGTGCCACCGGATGATCCACCAAGATGGTCCCAATCATTTGGTTCATATATCTAAGCCGTTTAAGTTTGATTGATTTCGTCCGATTCAACCTTTTTGAGTCCCTGTATTTTAAAACCAATACAGTGGACCCACTTTGAAAAACTTGTAAAGGCCATTACTAGTGACTATTCTTAGGCAGTGAGCAAGACCAAATCGCCGGGAGGTTGGGATGGGCCACAGCTCTAGGAAGAAAAAGAAGTGCGGCGCGGCCGGCCGCAAGGCAGCTAAGGACCACGCCGCGCAGCTCGAAGGAGACGAGACCGCCCTTGACGAGGAGCTCACCGCCCTGCAGCTCACCCTTGCGCCAAAGGTCAAGCAGGCCTTGCGGCCATCTCAGGCCAATGAGACCGCCGACGGCGACGAGGTTGATCGAAGAAGGAAGGAAGGGAGAGAAGCCTTGTCAAGAGTGGTGGCGCTGGCGGCGGAGGCAAGCCGTCGTCCAAGCCCCGTTCATGGCGTCCAGCTCAACGTCGAGCCGTCCGAACCTTCTCCGATCAGGTCCAAATTTTGGGCTATCGGAGAGGAGACCGATGAGTCCGAGAGTGACGAACCGGAGGAGCCGCGGACTCTCTCAACACCGGAGTTCATCAAAGCCGCCATTGATGCGGGGTTTACGACCGAACAGCTCTACAGAGCCGAACAAGCACTAGGCTCAGGTAAGAATCCATCCTCCGGTGATCTTCTTCTCGCTAAATCCATCGTTTCAATGTTGGTCCAGAGGAAGCTCATGGGAGCGCCATGGTACGGGCCGCTGCCTTCTCCTCGCGTCTCTCCACTGAGAACCCTTGGGGACATCCTTGACATGGCATCATTCAGGACGTCAGGTTCCCGCGGTGGTTCGATTCCGTCCCCTAGACGGTCGAGCTCGCCGGAGATTCTCGGTCCAGCAAGGCAAGATGACGCTTCAAAAAAATTTGAATCACCGAAACTTTAGGATCATGATCCGTTTTTTCCTCCGCTATCTCGAGCGAGGCTTCCGGTTGCGGCAACCGCGTGTCCTTCGCGTGGAGCGGCTGAGAAAGTGGATCGAGGTTCCGCCGTGGCTTCGTCGGCTTTGGTCGAGCGTGCTGCATGCGTTGCGGAAGGGAAGGATCCGGAGAGTAAGGGGGTGGAGTCAAACATATCAGAAACTCCGATCCACCAGGGAACCGATCCCGGCTTCTACTCACGTACCACCGTGGCATCCTCGGACTCTACTCCGAGGGTCGTGTGCGGTCTTGAGAAAAAATGGGGAGAGGCTCGTCCTGGCATCCAGGATCGTGTGCAGCTTGGGCCAGGAAAGTTCTTTAGGCCCACCAAAGGACTAAACGCCCTATTCCTCCAAACCAGTGCCTGACTCTGTCCTCGTTGCAAACCGAAGCCGCCGCCAATTACCTCTTCGCCACAACGAAGTTCCCGTCCTCGTTGCAAACCGAAGCCGCTGCCACTTACCTCTTCGCCACAGCGACGTTCCTTCACGGAAGTTGTGCGTGAGGGCAAGACCATGGCGACGCCAGGAGCAGGCAATGGAGGAGGGTTTGGAGAGTGAGGAGGAGGCAGAGGTGCGGGATTCAACCCCGGTTTCAACCCAGGATTTAATCCAGGGTTCGGGGGAAGTGGTCGTGGACACAGTTTCCACCCGCATGATCGAGGTCGTGGTCACGACACATATGGAGGTGGGCATGGAGGGTATGGCGACTATGGCAACGGATATGGCCATCATGGTCAAGGACGTCGGCCTTACTTTGGTGGAGGCGGATACGACGGTGGACGCCGTCCTTGGTCGACGCCAGGCATTCCGATCATCATCTATGGGGCTGTTCGAATTATGGTGGCGCCAACCCTAACCAAAGAACAAAGAAAGGGCGGCGTGGGGGCAACCTCTCCAATGACAACCCGGTGGTGTCTTGGGGCACCCTTCTCGAACGTCGAGGGCCCTCAATGCGAACACGGGGGCTCCATCCATTCCATGGGGAGGGTCTCGGCAATGGGGGGTTCATTCCCTCCCTAACTTTCTCAAGCGCATAAGTGGTCTTGAGGGGATCACACCGGTTGGTTGAGCCGGCTCAAGGGAAGGCACCGGAGGGTGCTGCTCCTACCATGGGGGCACCTTCACTGGACAACGTGGCTACAACAGTGACCACGACATCGGCTTCGGCAACTGCAGCACCACATGCGACAAAGGAGGTACAGAAAGGCATTGTCCCACCGAATGCAAATGCTTCTAAAGTAAATGTCGAGGTACCGGAGTCATCAAAAAATGTAGGGAAAAAGAAGGGTACACCGTTTTGTTATCGCTGCCACACTAAAGGTCATACCATTCATGAGTGCACTACAGTTTTATGTTGCGATATATGTTATGGTGACCATGTTAGTAAGTTGTGCCCAAATATAAAGAAAATGAACGTTACTGCTATCCCTTGTGGCTATTGTCGATGTTTCACCACCGATAGCCTGCCACGGGGGTACCCGGGGCAGTATGTTCGGGCTTCGGCGTATGCTGAACTCGATGGTAAACGCAAGAGACAGTCTATCCTGGTTCAGGCCCTCGATCGTAGATCGAGTAACGACCCTACGTCCAGTCGGCGTTGGCCTTTGCGTTGGATTGATTATGAAGTGTTATGTTGTACAATTGTCGTCCTCTCTCAGGAGCCCTGCCCTCCTTTATATAGTCAGGAGGCCAGAGTCCTAGTCGGTTTACAATGAGATTTCCTAGTAGGATTACTTAATAGTTCTATTACTAAGATTACATGGGAAGAATCCTAGTTGAACTAGATCTTCTCTCTCCTTTGCGGGGTATCCTGTGGGTCCCGCATCGACAAGCCCTCGAGCACTTCATGGTTGAGCTCTGAAAGTCTCGCTTTGCTCCTTCAAGTCTTGTTAGGTAGGAACAAAATATTATCCGAGTGCTTTCTGGAGTGAAACCTTGTAGCGCTTCTTGGGACCTTCGAGTGGTGAGTGTCTTGTGAAGAAAAAGTACATCCATCTGGTTGTAGGTATTATGAGCTACGCGGATCTTCTGGTGAGCTGATCCGTCATAGTTGTCGAAATAGGAAATTCTTCATGATGATCCGGATCTTTGAGGAGGTGGCTTTGAAGCCTGTCGTAGTTGTCCGCCTCCCAGATCCATGAGCCGAAGATGAAAGTTAATCCCGTTGGGAAGATCATGTTATCGAGGTCCATCGAGCTCTCAGATGCAAAGTCGCCGAAAGCCCCTACGGCGCGCCCCATTGTCGATGTTTCACCATCGATAGCACGCCATGTGGGTACCAGGCGTATGTTGAAGCTTCACAGTATCTTTGAACTTCGATGGTAAGCGCAAGAGACGATCGATTTATCTGGTTGGGGCCCTCGATCGTAGATCGAGTAACGACCCTACGCCCGATCGGCGTTGGCCTTTGCGTTGGATTGATTATGAAGTGTTATGTTGTACAATTGTCGCCCTCTCAGAGCCCCGCCTCCTTTATATAGTCGGGAGGCCGAGTCCTAGTCGGTTTACAATGAGATTTCCTAGTAGGATTACTTAATAGTTCTATTACTAAGATTACATGGGAAGAATCCTAGTTGAACTAGATCTTCTCTCTCCCTTGCGGGGTATCCTATGGGTCCCGCATCGACAGCTATGCTGTAGAAGGTCTGGGGTTCTATTTTATACCAGTCAATGAAAATCCTAAGGTCGTTGTAGAGGAAAAGTCTGCTACCATACGTGTGTTGGAAGGTTCCATTACTGCTGAGCTGTTGCAGTGGAACTGGAAAATCTACTACCTGGCAAGACCAAGTGGGTGATTGAGGAGAAAGGCAAGGATGCCTTCACCACTAATTTTCCTTCCTCTAACCTTTTGGACACTATGGTTTACTGGGGCCCCATGGTTACAAAAATTGTGGAAGGCAAAATTCAATTTGAAAAGAGCGTGGAGGAGGTTGTTTACAAGTATGAGATTGAGAAGGTCTGGGTGCAGTTTAGGGGGCTACCTAAGGAATTTAGGGAATTCCCCATTATCTGGGCAATTGCCTCTATCCTAGGTGTCCCAAGAGCTGTGGATACTAAATTCATGAAGAAATTTGGAAGAGCAAGAATGAAAGTAGCGGTGCTAGATTCCAACCTCATCCCAGTCTTTCTAGATGTGGTCATTGGGGACTATGTTTACCAGCTACACTTTGGGGTGGAGCAGGGTATGCCTGATGGTGAGCCAGAGCTAATTGATCTAGACTCTACCATGGAGGATGATGACCCTAAAGGGGAAAAACCAAATGAGGACAAAACTAATGGAAAAATGGATATTGATGGAGGTAAAGAGGGGGATCACGTGCCTAACAATGATGCTGGTAATCAGCTACCAGCCGCTGGTGCTGATGTTGATGCTACACAACAACAAGCAAAAGGGGCTGATCCAATGCCCTCTAAGGGAAAGCCAGTGAAAGATCATAACAGACCAGTGATTGTCCTTTCTCAGAATGTGAATGCAAATGGGGATGGCCAGTGGAAGGCTAAATTGATGCCCCCTCAAATAGACTCCGGGAACCTCAATAATTTGAAAGCACATAAGGGTGGGACGGTGTCTCCTTCGAGATCAAGCAAGAGGACTGCAGCAACTGCGGATTAGGATTCCGTGGACAAGGCAAGAAAGCTGAAGGCTAAAAGGAACATGGATACTACACCAGACAAAGGTAAAGAACCACAACCTTGCTCTTTTATATCTCGTGACGATTCTTCTTTGCTAAATTCTGCTACATTTATTGGAGTTGTTTTAGGGGATAATGAGTATGAGATATTGAATTCCTTAAATTCTTTAAGGGACTTAGAAAAGTTCAGATTAAATCAAAATAAAAAACTAGTGGACGATAACAATATAGTGTTGGATGATGCATCAACAGTTTGTTCTAACGATGATGGTATAGACTTATAAGCTTTAAAGTTTATACATTACGAAATTTCAGGAAGGACTAGGTGATGGGGTTGCGACCCTAAGTGTCTACAAACCCCTGTATCACGGAAGAAGAGTCCATGTAGGCATAAGAAAAAAACCAAGAATCATTCTAGATGAAAGGCATATTCGGAATTGCAGCGGGTTTGCAGATTGTAAGAAGTATAGATTCTGTCGCCGATTTAACAAAAGAGAAAACTTGGATTTCATTGCCTTATCGAAACGGTAGAGAGCTAATTTCCATAATCGACCTTTGAATAATATCTCGTGCAGGCAGAGATTTTATTTGGCATTGCATGGCTCCACGTGGTAGGTCTGGTGGCATGATTCTAGGTATTCACTTATTAACTTTTGACATAGGAGAAATAGAGGAAGGGGAGTTTTTTATTCGTTTCAAGGTTAGACATAGAGAAGATGATTTTAAGTTCAACCTGATTTCGGTGTACGGACCAGCACAGCAGGAGTATAAATCACATTTCTTATCCAAAACTGTTAGGGTATGTTCTAAAGAAGCTTTACCTATTGTTATAGGTGGCGACTTTAACATTATTCGCAGATCGGATGAGAAAAATAATGACAACTATAATGATAGATGGCCATTCATGTTTAATGATGTGATTGATTCCTTAAATCTCAGAGAAATAGAAATGACAGGACGAAAGTTTACTTGGGCTAACCATTTACAGAATCAAACTTTTGAGAAATTAGATTTAGAGGCTAAATATCCGCATACCACCGTATATGCATTAACTAGAGAAATATCTGATCACACACCTCTACTTTTATCCACTAATAACCCATCGTCAGCTTATCAACCTCAATTCAAATTTGAATTAGGTTGGTTGCTGAGAGATGCTTTCTGTGAGATGGTTACGGATGTGTGGAACAATACACTAGTTGATAGCTCACCTATAGAGAGATGGCAAGCGAAGATTAGATGGCTTCGCTAGTACCTCAGAGGATGGGCAAAGAGTGTCAGTGGTGCGTACAAGAAGGAAAAGATTGCCATACTAAACAAGCTGGATGAATTAGACAAAAAGGCAGAAATTACCGCACTTAGTGAAGGGGAACTAGATTTAAAACATGTCCTAAATGAAAGGGTAGCCGAATTGCTTCGGGAGGAGGAAATCAAATGGTACCAAAGGGCTAAAGTCAAACACCTTTTAGAGTGTGATGCAAATACTAAATATTATCATTTACTAGCCAATAGTAGACACAGGAAAACTCGTATTTTTCAGCTTGAGGATGAAAATAATATAATAACTGGTGATGCTCAACTTAAAGAGCATATCACCAGCTATTATAAGAACACATTTGGACCTTCAACCAACTCGCACATCATGTTGGATGAGTCACAGATGATGACATTCCTCAGTCTCTCAATTTGGAAAATGAGTACTTTGATGATACTTTTTCCCAAGAAGAGGTGAGGGCGGAAATTTTTCAAATGGAACATAATAAGGCACCTAGACCGGATGGTTTCCTCCGAGTTTTATCGGTATTACGGAACCTTATAAAAGATGATCCGATGGCTCTGCATTCACGGATTTCCATCAAGGAAACCTACCTTTGAATCGCCTTTAATTTTGGAACTATAATCCTCTTACCTAAGAAGAAGGATGCGAAAGTGATTCAACAATACAGGCGGTTTGTTTCTTTGAATGTATCTTTCAAAATATTCACTAAAGTCGCAACCAATAGATTGTCTACCATTGCCCAGAAGATAATTAGACCAACACAGACGGTTTTTTTGCGGGGAGAAATATCATGGAGGGAGCAATAATACTCCATGAAGCGATACACGAACTTCATTCCAAAAGGAAGGATGGGGTCATTTTAAAATTGATTTTGAAAAAACATATGATAAGGTAAATTGGAGTTTCTTACAACAAGCGTTGAGAATGAAAGGGTTCTCACACCAATGGTGTGAATTGGTGCAAAAATTCACACAAGGGGTAATGTTAATATTAAGGTGAATGATCGGTTAGGGTCCTACTTCCAAACTAGAAAAGGCTTAAGGCAAGGTGACCCCATGTCGCCCATACTATTTAATATAGTGGTCGATATGCTCGCCATAATGATTGCGAGCAAAGGAAGCGGTAGCAGTCGAAGGGGTTATTCCTAATCTAATCCGGGATGGATTGTCTATCCTCCAATACGCGGATGACACAGTAATTTTTATGAGCCACGATGTCGAAAAAGGCGGTAAATATGAAGCTTTGCTTACCACCTTTGAACAACTATCGGGCTTAAGATTAACTTCCACAAAAGTGAAATCTTTTGTTTTGGCAAAGCAAAAGATCATGAAGAGTTTTATTCGCAATTTGTTTGGATGTGTTATTGAAAATACCCTTTTGCTACCTTGGTCTTCCCATGAATACAAGGAAGCTAAACAACAAAGATTGGAAGGTAATTGAGGAGAGAATTGAAAAAAGACTTAGTGGATGGAAAGGAAAAATGCTTTCGGTGGGGGGCCGAATGGTTTTGATAAACTCAGTGCTGTCTAGCTTACCGATGTTCATGATGTCTTTTTTTTCGAACTACCGAAAGGCGTGTTAGAAAAAATAGACTGCTTTAGATCACGTTTTTACTGGCAAAATGACCAGCACAAAAGGAAATATAGATTGGCCAAATGGGAGATATTATGTCAACCCAAAGACCAGGGTGGTTTAGGCATACAAAACTTGGATATACAAAACAAATGTTTATTAAGTAAATGGCTCTTCAAACTTTTAAATGATGATGGTATGTGGCAGGAACTATTAAGGAACAAATACATAAAAGATAAGACTCTAGGGAGTTGTGTTAAGAAACCAACAGATTCTCATTTTTGGAAAAGTTTAATGAATGTCAAGGATGTCTTTATGGACTTTGGCTCGTTCAAAGTGTTAGATGGGTCTCAAACTAGGTTCTGGATAGATGCTTGGTTGGAAAATAAACCTCTCAAAGACAAATTCCCCTCATTGTTTAATATAGTAAGCAGAAAACAAGACTCTGTGGCACAAGTTCTTAGTACACTCCCATTAAATATTTCCTTTCGACGAAATTTAGTGGGAGCGAACTTAATGGCTTGGCATAGAATTGTTGCTTCTTTACAAGATATTAACCTACTTGAGCAAAGGTATGTCTTTGTTTGGAGTCTAAATGCATCTGGGAACTTTACAGTCAAGTCTATGTATGCTGCGTTAATTAACAATGGGGTTAGAGTGTCACAAGATTTATGGCAAATTAAAGTACCTACAAAAATAAAAATATTTTTGTGGTACCTAAAAAAAGGTGTAATTTTAACTAAGGACAACTTAGTTAGGCGAATCGAATAGGGACGGGTAGTCTTTGCTTACATCACTATCAGGAGACCATACACCATCTCTTTTTAGATCTGTGTGCTTATGCCAAATACTTATGGCGTGCTATACATATACTTTTTGGTATTGCGCCCTAGAGATATAAATGACATTTTTATTAGATGGTCAAAGATAGCGAACCAAAAGTATAATTCATTGTTATTAATGACAACTTCCGTGACTTTGTTGGGCCATTTGGTTAACGAGGAACGAGGTGGTTTTTACAAATGCAAACCAAAATCTTTCTTGCAAGTACTCTTCAGGGGAACGCTTGGCTTCGATAGTGGGCAAGATTCTTGATGGCATGATGATCGGTGGGATCGGTGATCCTAGTTGGACAACTCCTAGAATCGTCGACTTCGATTTTTTAGTTCAAATGGATGGTTATGTACAAGACGTCTTGGTTATGTTTAGTCTAAACTTTATTTTGTTTTGGGATTATCGGTGTGGTGGCGGCAAAGGTGTTGTTTTTGAAGTCTGTGTGTGTGCCTTTGGGCGAGACGTTGTAATAATTGACCTGATTCTATCAGTTGATAGATGAAGCCGGGTATAAACTATCCATTATCAAAAAAAATGGACCCACTTTTGAGTTACTTGGTGAGAGTATACCATATTTGTGCATCCAAAGCTCTCAATCTGAACCCTATTAAGTTACTAGTCTCAAATCTCGACCCCTACCGAGTCATTAATCTTCGCAAATATCTTTGTGTCTATACCTTAAATCGCCTTCGGTGTACCTAGGGCTTAATATGACTAACTCAAAGTGATTGATACCTCATAAAACACATTCGTTCACCGAGGGCTACTCGCTAATACTTGACGCCCGCGTACCGGTGATGAGAATCGCAAAGATTTTGCTCGTGTATCTACGGTTGTCTAATATACTTCTCACCAACCAAACAACGGTTAGATTTGGTTGTCTAAATACTTCTCCGTGACACTTGTGAGCTTTGTGCCTTGTGGTGTGGCAATTGGAGGCAAGAAACTAAATGACTTCATATATATTTTTTCTAGTTATTATATTCTCGGTGGGATCAAAATTTGAGAGTGAATATCGACCTTCTAGCTGTTTTTTTTTTACATCCGATGTTGCTTCCGTTTCTTTTATTTTGTTCTTTGGATATTTGTTGCAGTTTCCAAAGGACAATGGAAAACAGAGTTACCTTGTGGTGTAGTTTTGAATATCAGCTTGTGCCTTGTTCGCTTGGCTGATAAGCCATGGCTGAAAGTAATGTTGGCTGATTTGTTGTGAGAGAAAAATATTGTTCGTTGACTCAAAAAGTACGGCTTATAAGCCAAGTGAATAGGGCGCTGATAGACGAGAACCATGGTGATTGGCAATGGCAGCATGGACAACTTGCAACCATGACTCCATGAGTCTGAAAAATGTGACGGTGAGATAGCAAGGATAAGCACCGGCAGTGGCTTAGGGCGTGTTTGATGCGGTGGCCTAGCAGCCCGACTGCGCTCTCGGGCTACAACTCTCATGTTTGATGGCATGCTACTGTTTCTCAACCCGGCTCTTACGCTCCTCAAAGCACCCAAATGGATGGTTCCTGGAGATGAATGGGGTTGTTTTTTTTTGTGGCGTGGCCCAATGGAGCTGTGGTGAGCGGTTGGGTCACCTCCTGCGTGTCAGCCATCTCCTACTGTGGCATGAGGGCCTTTGTCCCGTTCCAGAAGCCGCCGCACTACGTCGCGGGGGCAATTTAATTTATTGCCACTCTTACGGTTGCCACTCCTCCAGTTGCCAGCGTTAAAAGTGCTCCTACATATTTGCCACTGCATGCAATTCGCCTCCTACGAATTTGCCATTTTCACCGACGTCTCGTGCCAGATGGACTCGCCAGCGTGGAAGGCAGCCTGGGAACCCTATTTGGGCGTGGCAAATGACCATATTGCCCCTCCTCCGCCTTACGTTCTTTTCTGGGTCAGGCAAAGGACCAATCCCGGACCGAGAAGCCCCTGACTCTACTCCAACTCACGCAGCGCCCTCTCCCTGAACCTCATGGCGGCGGCGGCAGACAAGCAGGAGGCGCCGGCGACCTCCCCGTCAGCAGTGCTGCAGGGGGCCTCGGCCGGGTTGCCACCCCACTCCGGCCCCGCCTCCATCCTCCTCTCCCCATTTTTTTCTTCCTGGCCATGGCCAAGTCAAAGCGCATGGCGGTCAAGTCAAGTCAGCGGCGGTGGCCAGGAAGGGGGCACGGCGGCGACCACTTCCCCAGCCACAGCCGACGTACTGTCCCCATTCTTTGACGCACGACGAGCAGTAGGTACGAATCATACTCCCCTGAACACCATTTTGCCCAAACCTGCTGAACCTAGGGTTTCAATCTTATTTTTGTTACATCCAATGTAGTCACACTGCGGTTATTGTTGATTCGTATGCATTAAGATGAAGGGGACCGGCAGCCCTCCTTGGTAAGTTCGAGCTTGCATGTGCTGTAGATTTTGGGATCCAACAGTCCTTTCTTCTACATTTTTTAATGTGCTTATGGTTCTGTCTAGGATTGATCCTGAAAATGCTTTTAGAATCCATGTTTGTGTTGATAAATACACAGCCACTGGTGATTATGATGACAGTGTGGAAATGGTTCAGCAAGAGCATGATGTGTGGTTTGATCTTAGCACCCAGTGCTCCATGTCTAAGTTTGTGGAAGAAATGAGGACAAACATCATTTGGGGTAGGGATCAGCAGTTACTTGTTTGGGGTGTGGACAAAGACAGTGGGACAGAGTGGAAGGTTACTACTGATGAGCAGTTCATGGAGATGATAGAGGCCAGATGGGATGAGAAGGAAATGGATGTGAACTGTGAGGTGCTTGACAGGGACAAGGAATCATCTAGACAGCCTAGATGGGATGCAGGAAAGGCAAATGTGCCAACTGGGCATAGTGTTCATTCCACATCCGGTGTAACAGCAGAGCAAGCTAATGCTCAGGCTAATGTTGAATGCACTGATGATGCTTGTAGCAGTCCAGACCATACTAACTTAGATGATCTTGGAATTGATTGGTCAGCTTACACTATATTACAAGAGGAAGAATTAGATGGGGATGCCACTGTCTTAGTAGATGAGGACAAAATATATGAAGCCATGGGCTTCAAAGCTGCAGATGATCTTGTAGATGGTGGTGATGGTCCAGCCGAGATACCTGTGCCAGTCATTCCTCCTGAGTTGCAAGCAGAGATGGATGCAGCAGCTATGCTTGTTGATGATAATGTTGAGTTTGAGCCTTTGTATTTCTATGACAGAGATAATCCTGATATGTCTGTAGGCCAAATCTATCCATCAATGCCTGAATTTAGAATGGCAGTGAAACAACATTCAATAGTTAAAGAGTTTGAGTTGGGCACTAAAAAATCAGACAAAAAGAGGTTTAGGGGTTTTTGTAGATCTGGAGGATACCAATGGATTATTAGAGCAAAAACTTAGATTGATGGCAGTGTCAGGGTATAATAACTTGCCATTGTTTTTTGAATAACTTGCCATTGTTTTTTAATAAACATCTCTGTCATTATTTTATATGTGAATTTTATATGTGACATTTGTCATTGTTCTTTTGCAGATACAAATAAACAAGAATACTCATACTTGTGCTTCTAGATCAAGAGTACTCAACAGGATGGCATCCCAGGCCTAGATTGCTGAGAGAGCAGTTCCTTTGCTTAGAGATGATCCCTCAATGGGGGCAAAGGAGTCAGGAAGGAACTTGAGAAGCAATACAAGGTCAAGATCAACTACCAAACTTGCTGGTATGGTAGGCAGAGGGTTGCAGATAAGCTTTTTGGTAAGTGGGATGATTCTTTTGATTGGTTATATAGATTCAAAGCAGAGGTAGAGCTCAGGTCACCTGGAAGTGTGGTTGAGATAGACACTGTTCAAGTAGGAGATAAGGTTCACTTCAGTAGGTTTTTTTGTGCATTCAAAGCTCAGATTGATGGGTTTTTAGAGGGCTGCAGGCCATACATTAGCATAGATTCTACTCATCTTAATGGCCAGTGGAATGGTCAATTGCCTTCAGCCAATGGTATAGATGGTCATAATTGGATGTTTCCAATAGCCTTTGGATTCTTTCAGTCTGAGACCAAGGAAAATTGGATTTGGTTCATGGAGCAGTTGGCTAAGGCACTTGGGCCAGTAGAGCATTTGGCTATCTGCACAGATGCCTGCAAGGGCCTAGAGGCTGAAGTTAAGCAAGTATTCCCCAGGGTAGAGCAGAGGGAATGCTTTAGGCATTTGATGGAGAACATGAAGAAGAGGTTATGTGGTTCCACCTATGCTGGTCAGTACATGTGGCCAGCAGCTAAAGCATACTCAGAGGAGAAGTTTGTCAGGCTAATGGCAAAGGCTACTGCAGGAAGGTTAGACATTTGGCCTTGGTTAAATGAGCATCACAAACTAAAGTGGGCTAGAAGCAAGTTCTCAGAAGAAATTAAATGTGACTACATAAACAACAACATGGCAGAGTCCTGGAATTCTTGGATCAAAGAGTTCAAAGACTTGCCATTAGACTCACTAGCTGATGCAATCAGGATCAAGACTCTGGAACTTTGGGAAAGGAGAAGGAAGATTTCAGTAGCCATGTCAGGGGACATTCTACTACCTGTAATTCATCAGTTAAATGCTGCCAGCAAGGGACTTGGTCATCTAAAAGTGCTCAAAGGAAATCCTAGAGAAGCTGAAGTTGCTGTATGGTACCAGGGTGAGGAAATTAGAAGGCATGTGGTTTACCTTGAAGAGCAGAAGTGCACATGTAGGGAGTGGCAAGTTAGTGGCAAGCCTTGCTCACATGCTCTTGCAGTGATTACTGTTGAGAGGCAGCCAGACATGAGCAAATATGTGCATGAGGCATACAGTGTGAAGAAGTTGCAATCAGCTTATGCAGGAGTCATACCACACATAACTGACAAGCAACAATGGCCTAAAGTAGATAAGGTTTTCAAGGTTTTTCCACCTGTGGTGAAGGACCCTAAACCACTAGGCAGGACCAAGAAGAATAGAACCCTAAGTTGTTTGGAGAGGTCAGGCAAACCAACAAGACAAGTGACATGTAAGGGCTGCGGTGAACTTGGCCATAGAGCAACTAGCTGGAGGTGTAGCCTCATAGGGACCAAGAAAAGGTATATTACATTTTCACTTCCTTTGTTTCTTGTCACACTTAATTACTAACTTTCACAAATATTTGTGTACAGGAAGAGGACCAAGAAGACAGCAACAAAGCCTGGAAGGAAGAAGCAAAAAACTATTGAAGATTCAGCAGAAGTGGGAGAGGAAACACCAAGAGCCAAGAGGGCAGCAGCTAGGAATGAAGTAGTAGTGGGAGAGGAAACACCAAGAGCCAAGAGGGCAGCAGCAAGGGAGGCAAAGGCGGCGGCAGAAGCAGCAGGAGCAGCAAGAGAGGCAATAGCACAGCCGCCATGTTTGGCTCTTGTCCCAGTAGCAGCATCAATGGAGGCAGCCCCACCATGCCAGAGGTTTGTTGCCACCATTGACTTGACAAAAAACCATAAATACAAATCTAACTATTTGTTCAATGTAGGAGGTTGGACTTGGAGGAACCAGTGGGATTGGAGATAGTACCAGCAGCTACTCCAAAGAAAATGACACCAAGGAAGAAACAACTAGCATCCAAGGTGAAGAAATCCACACCAACAAAGGCTGCCAACTAAGGCTTCTGTGTTGAATATTTTGCATGCGTGTTCTTTTCTGGATGGACCTGTTATGTATGGACATGTATAACTAATGGCTATCATGTGCCACTACTTTAAAGAAACTATTCAGTCATGGATCAAGGACCTATTTTGTATGGCCATGTACCACTAATGGTTGTCATGTGCCACTGCTGTAAGAACTAATGTCAATGACCGTGGACCTTTTATGTATGGATCTATGCATGTTGTTGGATCAGTTATGTATGTTGTTATGGTAATTTGTGGCAGTTTGAGCTTGCATTTTTCAGCATATATGCACCATGTCCCAGCATGTATTTTTCACCATGTTCCATATACATGTTCCATCAGTAGTACACATGAGGAGTGGGGGTGAGGGAAGCTGCGAGAGTGCTGTGGGGTGCCTCTGACCCAACCGGGACTAGCCTGGGAACAAAAGAAAAGGGCGAGGGGCAGGAAGGTCATTTGCCAGGCCCAAACAGGCCTCCTAGGCTGCCTTCCACGCTGGCGAGTCCATCTGGCACGACACGTCGGCGAAAATGGCAAATCCGTAGGAGGCGAATTGCATACAGTGGCAAATACATAGAAGCACTTTTAACGCTGGCAACTAGAGGAGTGACAACCGTAAGAGTGGCAATAAATTAAATTGCCCACGTCGCGGTGTCCCTCGGTGGCAAACGGGAGAAGACGCATCCGGACGCGGTGTTCGCCTTCGACCTCAACGGGGGGCGCGCGAATGACAACAACGGTGGTGGTGGTGGAGTTCGAGGTCAAAAGGCACAGTGCCGATCTCGGCAACAAGTTTCGTCGGCACGGCCCGGCCCGGCACGGCAGCGTCGCGCGCCCGCAGCTGCTGACTCTATCGCTCGGCTGGCGGTGCGGTGGGGGCCAGGGACGCCGCGACGACAGCGCCAAGGAGCGAGGCCACGGAGCTCGTTCAACAATGGCATCGTTGGCGTGGCGCGCTCCACAGCGACCACGCGAGGGTGCCTGGCGCCGGTCTTTCGCGCTTCGCCGTGGGGCTCGCGCCCCTGGGACAAAGAACTCGTAGGCCTCGCCGATGGAGCGACGGCGGGATGAAGCGAGACCACCGACAGGCGGGGACATTGAATGCCACCTCCTCGATGCTCCCGGGCCTCCTCTATCCGCGTCTTGGGTGTGGCTCATGGCGGCTTTGCCACGGAACATGGTCATCGCGCGGGCGCCAAATCTACGTCGGCCTTGTGCGCGATGGCCTCGAGCTCGCCAGCGTCCATGGCTGCGGTGGAGTACGCCACTTGGGTGCTCGATGAAATGGCAATAAGGATAGAAAGTTGACATGGGGGGGGGGGCAAGCATACCAAATGTCTAGCGCAGAGTGGCCATACCCATTTGTGCCATAAATCAAACACAATCTCAGTTGAACCGAGCTAGACTAGACTAGATGAAACAAACGTGACGTTGAACCATATAGCGGTGTTTGGGCAGGCAAAGAGCCGTGAGCCAGCCCGAGGCGTCTTTGGGCGAGGGCAGCTTATCAAACATGCCCTTAGGGTTTTATGTGGGTGAGGGCGTGCGGGGAAACTAGTCAAATGAGCTCAAACGCAGCACATTGTCAAATCATAGACTAATTAGGTTTAATAGATTCGTCTCGTAAATTAGTCTCAATCTGTGTATTTAGTTTTATAATTAGTCTATATTTAATACTTTAAATTAGTGTCAAACATCCGAGGTGACAGGGACTAAAATTTAGTATGTGGAACCAAACACCCCCTTAGTTCTTCCCCTAAAGTTTACTCCCTATCCCATCGAATGTTTAGACACATGCATAGAGTATTAAATATAGACTAAAAAAAAGAACTAATTGCACAGTTTACGACTAATTTGCGAGACGAATCTTTTAAGCTTTTTTTTCATGATTTGATAATGTGGTGCTACGTTAACACATATGCTAATGACGAATTAATTAAGCTTAATAAATTTGTCTCGCGGATTACTAACGAATTCTATAATTTATTTTTTTATTAATATCCAAATACCTCATGTAACATTTTAACATGACACCCCACACCGAATTCTATAATTTATTTTTTTATTAATATCCAAATACCTCACGTAACATTTTAACATGACACCCCACACGATAACTTAAAACTTTACATCCTCGATTTAAACACGCAAAATTTGAAGCATGGACTGCTGCCCATACTGATCAGATTGACCCCCACGACGCGTCCGTCCTTCGTCCGAAATCCCAAGCAGAAAGATGAAAAGCGCTGCCGGTGGGCAGCCGTTCGTACGTACGACCTGCATGCCGTTTGGCGCCAAGGCGACGCCTGCGAAGACGACCGTTGGGACGAAAGCCGAAAAACCGAAGAAGCCGGTGAGCCTCATGACCACGAGCACCGTGCAGGCGTGCACCCAACCAGTCAGTCCAGCCCCAGCTCGAGCCGAACAAACCACACGCAAAAACCGCAAAAAGCGAGGCGACCGGCGCTGCCCTCCTGTGCCTTATAAGCCGGTTCATACTATTTTTTTTTCTTCAGAGAAAAAAATACTGTATTATATGTAATAAAGATGGCTGATATGATCTAGCGAACAGGTGCTCGCCGCCTCGCTTGATGCTACCACCACCGCACCACCGCCGGGCTGGCGCTCGCAAATTGACCGTTGCTGCGCCACGTCAGACCCCGTCCCGTCCTATTCCTCCTCCTCGCAAAGCGTGCTGTCCCTCCGGCGGCGCTGTCCCCACTCCCCATGCAGCCATGCGCCTAGCGCTTCCACTGTAGCTGACGTGTGGGCTCCGGCGCTGGCCCCACGCATCGGTGGAGGCGCGAGAGCTTTTCTTCGCGTTGTACTCAGCCCACGCCCACTGCAAAAGTCGACCATTCGTTCCGCGTACCGAGTGACTGACAGTTGGGGTTCAGTTTGTTTAGTGGTCTGTATCTCAACAGTACTGGTACAGTACACATGTACGTATGTGTCGGGGCGGCATGGGTGCGCAAGAGCAAAACAAGCGCCACCGCCCCGTGGCGGGACGAGATCGTGTTGAAGCCGTTGGATGCCTGACATGCGCAGCGTGATCCGTGCTGCCTGCCCACCGGCTAAGCGTGCTGCTTCCGAAGAGGGAGCCTTTTCACTGACATGTGGACCAAACATAAATCGGGCCCACCCGTCAGTGGCGTGTACGAGGCCGGAGGTCACCCAGCAGCTTCGCCCACCGATGGGCTCCTCTCCTCGGCTCCTCCTCCCATTGGGCCCGCCTTGCTTTTGTACAAAAGACCCTCCTTTTCTGTATTTATAACCCCAAGTTGCCTTCACACCTCTGCCTCTGCCTGCCTCCACTTCTTGGCCTGCTCTCTTGGCATCCTGCTCGAACGAATGCTGGATCAGGCAGATTGGAGGTTGCAGCAAAGGCGATAGGTGCTTTTCTTCTTGCCCGTTGGGAGAGGGACAGGGGAGAGAACCCAACAGAGAGGCTGCAAGTTCCCCAGGGCCGGGCTTCTCTTGCGGCGGCAACATGAGGAAGCTGTTCTTCGTCTCCTTCGTCTTCCTGCTGGCCGCTGCAGCAGTTCACGGTGAAGATGGTAAGATTCCTCCTGCTCCTTGTTTCGATCCGTTATGCAGCTCTGGATGTGTTTGTCCTGTGCCTCCATCTTACTCTTCTTTGGTTCCGGATGCATGGATCGATCTCCACGTTCTTGTTCACTGCGTCGCTTCTCTGCTAAAGATTGTATTGTGTAAGCTTGTTTCTCGTTGCAACCTTGGAGCATCCACAGTGGATTGAGTGGCATCCCTTTCCGTTGCGACTAGTTCTACCATTAGCTGTGTTCTCAATAGATTAGCAGAAATTAATTTAATACAATAAACACCTAAGGTAATGTTAAAAAGGAGTTTGTTCAGATACTAGAACAGCCAGTGCTCGGATTTGACTGGACATCCTGCTGCCCCCCATGCTCTGGCTGTCCACTTCTCGTCGCCCCCCTGGGATTCCTTCCTTCTCCGTGTTTGTTTCCCCAGGCTCCATTCTCGTCCGTCGCTCCCAAGTCACATCACGTGCTCCAGTTTTTTATATGGGGGTTATGCGTGTTGGTAGGAACATCCACTGTCATTATCATAGTATTAATCAGACTGTCATTATGCGTGCAGCCAAGGGAAGGAATACTGCTAGTAGTATAGTACTACATAAACACTTGCCAACTTGG
Source organism: Miscanthus lutarioriparius (assembly GCA_904845875.1). Lineage (NCBI taxonomy): Eukaryota > Viridiplantae > Streptophyta > Magnoliopsida > Poales > Poaceae > Miscanthus > Miscanthus lutarioriparius. The sequence goes on from CAJGYO010000002.1 coordinate 18,200,371, forward strand.
TCTATCAACGGCCAAACTTACTGAACGGGTAGCAACAGCAGCTCTCGTATTAACCCGGCTTTCCGTTGGAAAAGTTTGCAACAGCGTAGCAAGAATCTCTGATCGCTTTGTGCGTAAGTTTAGCCTGAAGAAGGGGGCCTGCCTGCGAGTTTGTACATCTTTAGTACTAGCATCAGCCTTTCTGGGGCCTACCTGTCTGCCCTGCTAGTGCAGTAGTAGTGCTCCATCTTTTCTGCGTGGTGCGGTGGTGCCATTAATCTCTGTGCCAGGCAAATGCCCTGGCAGTCAAGGATTGTGCAAAGTTCGTTAGTGACTCAGGCCATTCTCAGCCTGTTCGTTTAAATTTTTTAGTGAAACAGTATTTTTCTCTCCTACCACCAATTAGACAGTCATACTTCCTCACGAATCAGTAACGATACGAATCTGGCACCGGAGCGGGGCTGGATTCGGTGTTCATCATGAGGTGGGCCGGAATCCCCGGAATCTGTAATACTGTAGCGTTTCGTTTGTATTCGGTAATAATTGTCCAATCATTGACTAATTAGACTCAAAACGTTCGTCTCGTAAAGTACAACCAAACTGTGCAATTAGTTTTTTATTTCGTCAACATTTAGTACTCCATGCATGAACCATAAGTTTAATGGGATGGAAAATCTTCTTTTTATATAGTGTTTAAATTGAAAATTTGGTGGAATTAAACGAGGGCTGGGTCCTAATGACTAGAGTACTCCTATAACTAGCGTCACGGATCGCCTGTTGATTGCTCTGCGCCCATCCAGTCCTCCAGTGCCGCTGCTTGCAGTGCCGCGCAGTGTGTCGTTTGACTGCTGGGTTGAACAGAGTCGTCACCAGGACCACCTGGCAGTGTCTTCTTCTCGGTTCTGGCTGGTGCCGGCCACGCTGTAATTAAAACAAGTCACGATGCGGCACAGCTGCTCGCTTGCTTGACCGTGCAAGTGCAGCAGCAGCAGCCTGCATCACTGATGCACTGTGGCCACTGGCCACTGCACGATGCCCAGGATTTTCCTGTTTCCAACGTCTTTCCCCGTACCAAGTTGGCCTGTGTGTGCTTTACAGCTAGCTTTGTGTCCTCTCCCATATCTCGATTTCTCTTTTGTTTGTTTTTTTCGCTAGGAAAACGCATAATATCATGCATTTGGTCCTTTCTTGTTTTCTACTGTAGAGTGTACGATCATTTTTTAAAATTCTTTGTTCCACACAAACACAGCTTTGCTCGAAAGAATGTGTTTTTCTATCTGGATTCCTGCCTTACAACTCACTTCCAGTCTTTCATCAATCAAATCACAGGGAAAAAAAATCTACTCACTCCGTTAAAAAAAAATTCAAAGCTAAAATTGCGCTTTTTTCTTAAGTTTTGGCGTTTTGCAATAGGAAAACTGTGATACTCTTGTTACCGTGGTTAGATTTCTATCACCCCTTACTTTCATTATCAACAAAGATTTCTAACACTTTGGTTTCTATGTTTTTTTTGTTGTCATTGCTTGCAGGTGCGTACATCGGCGTGAACATTGGCACGGCCATGTCGTCGGTCCCGGCGCCGACGCAGATCACCACGCTGCTCCGCTCGCAGAACATCCGCCACGTCCGCCTCTACGACGCCGACCCGGCGATGCTGGCGGCGCTGTCCAACACCGGCATCCACGTCATCGTGTCCGTGCCTAACGAGCAGCTGCTGGCCATCGGCAACTCCAATGCGACGGCGGCCAACTGGGTGTCGCGCAACGTGGCCGCGCACTTCCCCTCCGTGAACATCACTGCCATCGCCGTGGGCTCCGAGGTGCTGTCCGCGCAGCCCAACGCGGCGTCGCTGCTCATGCCGGCCATGCGCTACCTCCAGAACGCGCTGGTGGCCGCGGCGCTGGACCGGTACATCAAGATCTCGACGCCGCACTCGTCGTCCATCATCCTCGACTCCTTCCCGCCGTCGCAGGCCTTCTTCAACCGGTCGCTGGACAGCGTGCTGGTGCCGATGCTCAAGTTCCTGCAGTCCACGGGGTCGCCGCTCATGCTCAACGTGTACCCGTACTACGACTACATGCGCTCCAACGGCGTCATCCCGCTGGACTACGCGCTGTTCCGGCCGCTGCCGCCCAACAAGGAGGCCGTGGACGCAAACACCCTGCTGCATTACACCAACGTGTTCGACGCGGTGGTGGACGCCGCCTACTTCGCCATGGCGTACGTCAACGTCACCAACGTTCCGGTGATGGTGACGGAGACCGGGTGGCCGCACAAGGGCGACCCGTCTTCGGAGCCCGACGCCACCTCCGACAACGCCAACACGTACAACAGCAACCTCATCCGGCACGTGATGAACAGCACCGGCACGCCCAAGCACCCCGGGGTGGACGTGCCGACCTACATCTACGAGCTGTACGACGAGGACACCCGGCCCGGCTCCACGTCGGAGAAGTACTGGGGCCTGTTCGACATGAACGGCGTCCCGGCCTACACCCTGCACCTGACGGGCTCCGGCGTCCTGCTGGCCAACGACACGACGAACCAGACCTACTGCGTGGCGCGGGAGGGCGCGGACCCCAAGATGCTGCAGGCGGCGCTGGACTGGGCGTGCGGCCCCGGGAAGGTGGACTGCTCCGTGCTGATGCAGGGCCAGCCGTGCTACGACCCGGACACCGTGGAGGCGCACGCCACCTACGCCTTCAACGCCTACTACCACGGCATGGGAATGGGCTCCGGGACGTGCTACTTCAGCGGCGTCGCGGTGGTCACCACGACCGACCCGAGTAAGAGAGATCACTCGAGAACCATGCTTTTTTCTCTTGCCATCTGCTTCTGCTGTTTTAGGTATGGTTTCACACATCGGCTGTGTGTCGGTGCTTCTTTCTTCAGGTCACGGATCTTGCGTTTATTCTGGGAAGAACGGGACGTCGTTGATGAACGGCACCTCGCTGGCGCCGTCGATGAACTCCACGGACGGAGGCTCCGGCGCGCCCCGGGCGTTCGGCGACGTCTCGTCACTCGCCCGCATCGTGTCCACCGCGCTGCTCTTGAGCGTCCTCCTCCTGTTGTAGGCAGTGGCAGTAGTTAGTAGTAGCAGTAGGCACCCTGGAATCATGATGCAGTCTTTGCAGAGTTAGGCATTCGTGAGGGAGGGATGATTCTTTTTGCTGTCGAGTGGCAGGAACGGAGCCGGGATGTGCTTCTGTTCTGATGCTGTAACATCTGCTGGGTTTCTCTCGTCTGGTATTGGTATGGAATGGAACAGGAATTGGTTTGCTTCCCAGCAATTGCTCCGTTGCGCATTTGCTGGACTGCCGGTTGGTCGATTGTGATGAGCAAACAGGATGTTTGGGGTTCTGGTGGAGATTGTTGCAACACCTTGTTTCGTATCTACTCCCAGAACAATCAGTTTTAGGCTGTGTGTCCCAACGCTAGGGTGCTTTTCATCGGAAAATACTGACCATTTATCACTAGCGACTGTGTTTAAATCGGCGGGCTGCAGCAACGGTTAATCAGCATCGAGCATCTCCAAGAGTATCCTTAATCTCTTTCCTCCAACAACTTCTAATCTATTTTCTTAATCTTTTTGCACTACTCCCCGTCGCGCGTATCGCTCCTCGCACTGGTTTCCTCCGGGAGTCGACGTAGTCCCGCTCCGCAGCGTGGTAGACTAGGCCCGGGTCAAGCGCCTGCTGCGGATGGACGAGGCCGACACCGGCCACCATCCGCGTCGCGCTGGCTCTGGCGCCACCACCTCTGCGGGCGTTGTCTGTGATGGGCTTGCCGTGGCTGTCGTCATCAGCGTCGCCACCATATGTGCCCTTCGCTCTTTTCTTTATTCAGCCTGTTCGCTGGTTGATTTCTAAGCTGATAATCCCGCCTGGTGCTAGTTTATTGTGAGAGGAAAACACCGTTGGCTAGCTGATAAGCCCTGGCTGAAACCAACAAGCAAACAGGCTAATTGTCTGGTGACCGTCGCTTTTTTGCCTCGAGTAATGGATGGTCTTGAGAGGAACCACGTGCAAGGCCTTGGGAGGAACCAAGGTTGGTGGACGGTCGTCGGAGCTGCATGCAGATTGATCTTGTTTGAGTTTGGTCATCTTCTCATCCTAAGATCATCTCTAAGAGTGCCCCATATCTTTTCCCCATTCATATTTTTTGGAAAAAAGTGAAAAACTCATCTCCAAGAGTACCCCGAATCACTTCTCCATCATCTGCACTTGCAAACCGGCCTCCATCGTGCCTAAAAACGCACGCTCCGTAGTCGCGCGTATCCTGGCAATTCACCGCACCGTCTCGTCCTTCCCGCGCCGTCTCCTCGCCCCGACCATGGCGCCCACGTTGGGCAGCGAGCCGAACGCCGAGGATTGGCGCGACCCCATCCCCATCCGGTACCCGATCCCGTTGTTGGCCAACAGCGGTGTCGGGAACCTAATACCAGGATACCCCAGAAGGCAGAACCAATAAGCATCGAACATTAAAAACTTCTGGACGGACAAGGGCGGCCATTGCATTCCTTGCCCGAATGACGAAAGTTAGGTTTCGTCTCGCCTGACGCTCTCTGGACCAACCCGCCTCGCCCGAGGGCAAAAGGCCCCGAGGGCAAAGGGATGGCCTTCGTCTCGCCCGACGCCTTTGGGCTGCCCGCCTCGCCCGAGGGCAAGGGGCTGGCCACCGCCTCGCCTAACGCTTTGGGCGGCCCCGCCGCCCGAGGGCAAGGGGCTGGCCTCCGCCTCGCCGAGGGCTAAGGAATACACTCCGCCTCGCTGATGACCAAGGGACGAACCTCGCCCGATCGATATCCAAAGGCTGGTTTTATCTTGCTCGATAAACTTCTCTCCCGTCCCCTCATGATGGCAGTGCGATTGCAAGACAAGACGTTCGGGTCAACCACGGCTTCAAGGACCATACCCGCGCCTCGGTAGGAAAGGTGCTGCCAGGAACGACCGGACAGTGCTTTAGACCCTCCCAGCGCCCATGAGCCCAAAAGGTATTGCAGTAGCGTACTCCTCCTCGCCTCAGAGTTGTAGGCGCCGCCTTCACTCTAGGACACGGGACCCGATGAAGATACACGACAACCACTACACTCCGAGAAAAGGATTTGTAATCTCCACGAATAGCGGACATGCCATCACCACATTATGGACCCAAGGGAGGCGCGCCGCTTCCCGACCCCTCGGGTCCACCAAATCGTGAGGACCTTGCCCCTGGCGCATCTCCGACCTCGACTCCGCATCCCCACGACAGAGACTCATAGGGCTGAAGGCGTGCGGAGCAAGGTGGCGAGTTCATAAGTCAAAACCATCAGACTCCGGCCCATGCCATGCGCAGGGCACTATTCTATAACCATCCTGACATTCTATAGAAGCATCGACAGTATTGTAGGCGCTTATCTTCCTTTCGCACCCATCAGAATGGGTAAGGAGCTAGGTAGAGCACGGATCCTAAGCCACTGACCCTTGTAAAACCATCCCCTTCATCTATAAAAGGGGATGCGCCTCCTCCAGAAAGAGGACGGAACGAAAAAACAAGGCGACACACACATAGTCAAGCGGCTACCAAGCTCTTGACCTCCTTTCGACCCTTCCATCAGAGACTTGGGACCAGTCCCTCTCTCGATCGTTTGTACCCCCTACTACGAACCGTTCACGGTGCTAATAACACGAAAGCGAAGAACGAACGGGACGTAGGGACATTCGCCCGAACCAAAGTATAAATCTTGTGTCCTTTAGCACACCATCCGAGCCTAACGCAGACATTATAAATTACTTTGCGGTGCTCAGATGAAACACCGACAAGCGGCTTCAGATAGCTTCGCCGTCGTGGTCGCTACCGCTCTCGACTTTGCCACCGCCGTGTCACGGCATCGGTGATGCCCTGTTGCTCGCCATTGCGCTGGCTGGCCTCCCGGGCTCCGGCTCGCAATGAGCTTTGATTTGTTTTCTCCTCCGGATGGGGTTGGAGCTTGGAGGTAGTGGGAGAGGGAGAAGGAGGAGGGAGACGGCGCAAGTGCCAAGACCTGCCAGACGAGGGATACTCACCTTGTTCCATCGAATGGGGAGGTGGGCGCATGGTGTGGCCGGGAGGCAGCGGTGGCAGAAGGTGTCATGGCGGATCGCGATCGTGTTGAAGTCCCACGAGAGAAAAAAGGCCGAGCAAAAATCGAGGTGGGACCCAAAAATCGACGAGGGATACTCACCTTGTTCCATCAACCTCGGCCGTCTGAGCCTTGAGGACCCACGGGGCGATTCCCTTGGACCCCGGTCATCCAGGGAGCCCTCGCGCAGCATAACCCTATTTCCGGAAGGCCCCATACGAGGCGCCCTTACAGCGTTTCCGTTCGGTCTCCGCAGCGATGCGGCGACCGCTGGCCACCTTCTGGCACTACGCATGGTCCAACCACCTACGAACAGCGAGTTCGTAGGGGTAATCGAACATGATCCAGAGACACTCTACGGGCTCCTCGAGGAGGAACCAGAGTCGTCCTCCAGCTCTGACTCCAGCAAGGGGAGCCATCACCCTTCCCGGGAATGCTTCATGACGCAAACCCCCGAGGGTGACGTCCAAAGCGTCTCCAGAGAGGAGACAACCCCAACAGACAACCCCGACGCCAGGATCGAGGCGGAGACGGTAGCTCCATCTCACGTAAGGTTGGAGCAGCTAAGAGCACGAAAGCTGGAGATCGATGACGCCGGGCAACAACTTGTCCGGGAATACCGAAACATCGAGGAGGAGATCAAGCGTCGCGGAGACGGTGGGCACACACGCACCTTGGCCCGTGATGTGCATCGGAGGATCCTCACCAATGATGGGACTCTCCCTCACTTCGCTCGGGCGAGCCAGAACATCGCCGTAGCAACAGCCTTGCTGCACGTCCGAGGATCGCCGCGCTCATCAAGAAATTCGCACGTTGCTCGAGAGTGTGGCGGCGCAGTAGGCGGAGAGTTCGTTGTCTCGACGACGCGAACCCGACACCTGCCAGCGCACGCCCTCGGTACGTCCCACCAAGGACACGTCCGTTCACCAGACGCCGCCAGGCAACAGGCAGCGCTCCGCTATCCCGGTACATCAACGTCTTGGCCACAACCGTGATATGCGTAGCACCATCAACGCCCGCAGGCGCACCCACGGCGACGAAAGGGAAGGAGCCCGTCACGGCTATCATCCTCGACGCGGTGGGCGCTACGACAGTGGCGAGGATCGAAGCCCGAGCCCTAGCTTGCCAGGCCCTCAGGCCTTCGGCCGACACATCCTCAACGCTGCGTTCCCCCCGAGGTACCAACCGCCCACCAATATCCTAAAGTATTCTGGAGAATCGAACCCCGGGCTTTGGCTCGAAGACTTTCGGCTTGCCTGCTAGGCCGGTGGTGCGTGTGATGACAACTTCATTATTCGCAATCTCCTGCTATTCTTGGCCAATTCGGCACGAGCGTGGTTGGAGCACCTACCGCCCAACGCCATTCAAAGCTGGGCGGATCTCATGGAGATCTTTGTGGGTAGCTTCCAGGGCACGTACAAACGTCCTGGAAACCCATGGGACCTCAAGAACTACCGCCAGAAGGCCGATGAAACCCTCCGCAGGTACATCCGACGCTTCTCCCAGCAGTGCAACGAGCTCCCTAATGTCGCCGACGCCGACGTGATAGGAGCCTTCCTATCCGGGACAACCTACGAATCTCTCGTCCACAAGCTGGGACGCAGGGGCCCGTGGACCACCAAGGAACTCTTGGACATCACCACCAGCCACGCCTCAGGAGAAGAAGCGGTCGGAGCCGTCTTCGACCGCACCGACGGCAACGCAAGGCGGGACGAGGTAGCCGACGAAGGCACCTCCGACCGCCCTGCCAAGAGAAAGAATAAGAAGCAACGGCGCGACAACTTGCTCGTGGCCATCGCCGACCGTAAAGGTGGCCAGAAGCCCATGGAAGGCACTTTCGAACCACTTTGAAAAAATGCTCGAGGGGCCATGCCCAAACTACGCTTTCCCGGCCAAGCATCTATACAAGGAATGTGGCCTCATGCGCAAATACTTGTCCAGGAGCCTCAACAAGGGGCGGCGGGGGAAGGAACCTGCCCCCAGTACAGACGACGTCGAGGAGAAGGACGACGCCTTCCCGACTCCAAACGGTGTCCTGATGATCTTCAGAGGATCAGCGGCCTACGACTCCAAACGCCACCAAAAGGTCGCGCGCCGCGAGGTCTATACGGCCGAGCCGGCCACACCTGCCTTCCTCTGATGGTTAGAATCCGCCATAACCTTCGACCGGGCTGACCACCCGGGCGCGATCCCACACCCAGGAAGATACCCGCTTATAGTCGACCCGATCGTCGGTCCAAAGCGGCTCACAAAGGTACTGATGGACGGAGGCAGCGGCCTCAACGTCATGTACGCCAAAACGCTCGACGAGATGGGCGTCGATCGAACGAACCTCCGTCCCATCTGAGCACCCTTCCATGGCATCGTCCTTGGTAGGCAGGCCATGCCACTAGGGCAGATCGATCTGCCCGTCACTTTTGGGGATCGGTCCAATTACAGGACTGAGACCCTCACCTTCGACGTAGTAGGGTTCCCTCCAGCTTTTCACGCCATCCTGGGACGACCATGTTACACAAAGTTCATGGTCGTGCCCAACTATACGTACCTTAAGCTGAAGATGCCGGGCCCCCACGGGGTCATCACCATCGGCACCTCCTTCCAGCGCGCTTACGAGTGCGAAGTCAAATGCTGCGATCACGCCTCTGCGGTCGTGACCTCCAAAGAGCTCATCGCCCTCAGGGAGGAGGTTGCCGAAAAAACACCCGACACCAAGACAACAACCGGGTCATTCAAACCAGCCGAGGGCACCAAGGAGGTCCTCGTAGACCCCAGAAGCTCTGAGGCTAAGAGGGTACGCATTGGTACTACGCTCTCCTCCGAATAGGAAAGCGCGCTCGTCGACTTCCTCCGCGATAACAAAGATATCTTTGTGTGGAAACCCTCGGATATGCCAGGCATCCCGAGGGAGGTCGCCGAGCATACCTTAAAAATCCACCCAGGCTCCAAGCCAGTAAAGCAACGCCTACGCCGCTTCGACGAGGAGAAACGTAGGGCCATCGGCGAGGAGATAGCCAAACTATTAGCCGCGGGATTCATTAAGGAAGTAAACCACCCGGAGTGGCTGGCAAATCCCGTTGTCGTACGAAAGAAGAGTGGAAAATGGAGGATGTGTGTCGACTACATAGGCCTCAACAAGGTGTGCCCAAAGGACCCGTTTCCTTTACCACGCATTGACCAAATAGTTGATTCCGCCTCAGGGTGCGAAACCCTCTGCTTCCTTGACGCATACTCCAGCTACCACCAGATCGCGATGAAAGAATCCGACCAGCTCGCGACGTCTTTTATCACCCCCTTTGGATCATTCTGCTACGTTTCAATGCCGTTCGGTCTGAAGAACGCTAGGGCGACTTACCAGCGCTGTATGCTCAACTGCTTCGGAGACCTCATCGGGTGGACCGTTGAGGCCTATGTCGACGACATCGTGGTTAAGTACAAAAGGGCCGACCACCTTGTCGCCGACCTCGAACAAACCTTCACGAAACTCCGCGCAAACGGCATCAAACTCAATCCTGAAAAATGTGTTTTCAGGGTCCCGAGGGGCATGCTGCTCGGCTTTATTGTCTTCGAACGAGGCGTAGAAGCCAACCCGGAGAAAATCTCAGCCATCACAAGAATGGGCCCGATCCAGAACATAAAAGGGGTTCAGCGAATCACAGGGTGCCTTGCCGCCCTCAGCCGATTCATTTCGCGCCTCGGCGAATGAGGACATCCCCTTTATCGACTCCTAAAGAAAGCTGACCACTTCAAGTGGACAGCCGAGGCACAGGAGGCGCTTGACATGGTTAAACAATTTTTAACTAAACCGCCGGTCCTAGTCCCTCCGGGCAACGGAGAATCCCTCCTGCTGTATATATCGGCCACCACGCAAGTGGTCAGCTCCGCCTTAGTGGTAGAGTGAGAGGAAGAGGGGCACGCCTTCAAGGTACAACACCCTGTCTACTTCATTAGCGAGGTCATCCGATTCCAAAACCCATTACCCCCAAATCCAGAAACTCCTCTACACCATCCTCATCACCAAGAGAAAGCTACGCCATTACTTCGAGTCACACCCTATAACAGTCGTGACGTCCTTCCCCCTCGGCGAGGTCGTCCGTAGCCAGGACGCTACAGGAAGAACCGCAAAGTGGGCGCTCGAGCTGATGGATCAGGGCATTACTTATGCCCCCCGGACAACGATCAAATCCCAGGTGCTGGCTGACTTCATCGCAGAGTGGGCCGAGGTCCAGATGCCACCAACAATCGTCGATCAAGAGTATTGGACGATGTACTTCGACGGATCGCTGAGGAAGAACGGCGCCGGCGTGGGAATAGTCTTCATATCTCCCCTCGGGGTCCGCATGAGGTACATGGTTCGGCTCCACTTTCCCTCATCAAACAATACCGCAGAATACAAAGCGCTCATCAACGGCCTACGAATCGCCATTGAGCTAGGCATCCGATGTCTCGACGTCAGAGGCGACTCCCAGCTGGTCGTCAACCAGGTCATGAAGGAGTCGAGCTGCCACGACGCCAAGATGGAAGCATACTGTCAAGAAGTCCGACGGCTGGAGGACAGATTCGATGGCCTCGAACTCAACCACATCCCAAGGCGCCTCAACGAAGCAGCCGACACACTCGCGAAAGCAGCATCCGGCCAAGAGCCAGTCCCGGCAGGTGTCTTTGCCAGCGATCAACACAAACCCTTGGTACGCTACACGGGGTTGGAACAAGCCGACGATGGCCCATCTATTCTGATCCCAGGGGCCAATCCGCCAATCGATCCGCCCGACCCCGAGGTTATGGCGCTTGAAGAGGAACCAACAGCGGAGTCCGACCCTCCCGACGACTGGAGAACGCTTTACCTCGACTACCTCCTCCGCAACATACTACCAGCGGACAAGACAGAAGCCCGATGGCTCGCACGCCGGGCCAAGTCCTTCATCCTTATAGAGGGTGAACTCTACAAACAGGGTCACATCGAGATCCTGCAGCTCTGTATCCCTAGCGAACAGGGAAAACTTCTGCTCAGCGATATCCATGGTGGGGCTTGCGGTCATCATGCCGCACCAAGGACCTTAGTTGGGAATGCATTCCGACAGGGCTTCTACTGGCCTACCATAGTAGCCGATGCCGAGCAAATAGTACGCACGTGCGAAGGATGTCAGTACTACGCTCGGTAGACTCACCTCCCGGCCCAGGCACTCCAGACGATCCCCATCACGTGGCCCTTTGCGGTCTAGGGGCTCGACCTGGTTGGGCCACTCAAAAAGGCACCCGGGGGCTTCACCCACCTGCTTGTCACCATAGATAAATTTACAAAATGGATTGAAGCTCGACCAATCTCCACGATCAAATCCGAACAGGCTGTGCTATTCTTCCTCGACATCATCCATCGCTTCGGAGTACCAAACTCCATCATCACGGACAACGGCGCACAGTTCACCGGTAGGAAATTCATTCGATTCTGTGACGAACAACACATCCGGATCAATTGGGCAGCCGTCGCGCACCCTCGGACGAACGGGCAGGTTGAGCGCGCAAACGGCATGCTCCTATAGGGCCTCAAGCCTAGGATCTTCAACCGGTTGAACAAGTTCGGCGCGCGCTGGCTCACCGAGCTTCCGGCCGTGCTCTGGAGCCTAAGGACAACATCTAGCCGGGCCACTGGCTACACACCCTTCTTCATGGTCTATGGTTCCGAGGCTGTTCTCCCAACGGACCTTGACTATGGAGCACCAAAAATCAGAGCGTATGACGAACAAGGGGCCGAGGCATCCCACCAGGACGCCATGGACCAACTAGATGAAGCCCGCGACATCGCCCTCCTCCGTTCAGCTAAGTACCAGCAGGCGTTGCGACGGTACCACAACCGGCGGGTGCGGGGTCGATCCCTCAACGTCGGGGACCTCGTCCTCCGCCTTGTGCAGAGCAACAAAGACCGCCACAAACTTTCGCCGCCCTGGGAAGGGCCCTACGTCGTCGCGGAAGTACTTCGCCCGGGCACCTACAAGCTGAAAACCATCAACGGCGAGGTGTTCACCAACGCCTGGAACATCGAACAGCTACGTCGCTTCTACCCCTAAATAAACGCATACTTTGTCCTTATCAGTTTTCTGTCTTTACAAATCCCCGAGCTTTAGTGACGCCCGACCCCAGCAAAATGCAAGGGGTCAGACCTCGCTGAAAGGTCCTAATATGGCTAGAGGGGGGGTGAATAGCCTATTTAAAAATCTACAAATCAACTAGAGCAATTTGATTAGTATGACAAATAGCGTAATGCAAACTTGCTCTAGCTCTACAAGGGTTGCAAGCCACCTATCCAACAATTCTAGTTGCAATGAATACTTAGGCACACAAACTAGCTATGTAATTACTCACTAAGAGCTCTCAACCTTGCTACTCTAAAGAGCTCAACTAGATGAATGTAAATAATAAAGCAAGCTCTCAATTCTAATTACACTAAAGAGCTTGTATCAACTAGTTTGCAAGAATGTAAATGAGTGAGTAGAGTGATTTATACCGACGTGTGGGGGATGAACCAATCACAAGATGAATATATAGCCAATCACCGGGAGAATGACAAAGAAGAGAGACAATCGATTTTCTCCCGAGGTTCACGTGCTTGCCAACACGCTACGTCCCCATTGTGTCGACCAACACTTGGTGGTTCGGCGGCTAAGAGGTGTTTCACAAACCTCGTCCACACAATTGGACACCGCAAGAACCGACCCACAAGTGAGGTAACTCAATGACACGAGCAATTTACTAGAGTTACCTTTCGGCGCTCCACCGGGGAAGGTACAACTCCCCTCACAATCACCGAAGGCGGCCACGAACAATCACCAACTCGTGCCGATCCTTCACCGCTGCTCCAACCGTCTAGGTGGTGGCAACCACCAAGAGAAACAAGCGAAATCCATGAATAAGAACACGAATACCAAGTGCCACTAGATGCAATCACTCAAGCAATGCACTTGGATTCTCTCCCAATCTCACAATGATGATGGATCAATGATGGAGATGAGTGGGAGGACTTTGGCTAAGCTCACAAGGTTGCTATGTCAATGAAAATGTGCAAGACTTTTTCCTTGAGCCGGCCATGGGGCTATAAATAGAGCCCCCATCAAATAGAGCCGTTGTACCCCTTCACTGGGCAAAACACGCTCGACCGGACGCTTCCGGTCAAACCGACCGGACGCTGGCCCTCGGCGTCCGGTCGCCGATGGGCGCCACGCGTCACCGACTTCAAACGCTGTTTCGTCGATTTCAATGGCTCTGGTGACCAGACGCTCGATCAAAAGCCCGACCGGACACGAAGCTTTGAAGCCCCAGCGTCCGGTCGTTTCTAGTAAGCTCCCTGAGGCATGATTTTTCGATCGACGGACGCGTCCGGTCCACCTTGACCGGGCGTAGACCAGCGTTCGGTGCTCAACCTTACCCATTGTGCCGTCGGCGGCTCGACCGGGGACGCAGCCTTTCGGCGTCCGTCCGGTCATTGAGTGACCCAAGCATCTGTCGATGAGACCGGCGCTTGACATCATTTCGACCAACTCCATTTCAACTCTAACTTCTTCACCCTTGCTCAAATGTGCCAACCACCAAGAATTTTGCATCCGGCGCAATAGAAAATAGACATTTCATTTTTCCCAAAAGCGCCTGCAAATACCTTGTGCACATGTGTTAGCATATTTTCACAAATATTTTCAAGGGTGTTAGCACTCCACTAGATCCTAAATGCATATGCAATGAGTTAGAGCATCTAGTGGCACTTTGATAACCGCATTTCGATACGAGTTACACTCCTCTTAATAGTACGGCTATCTATCCTAAATGTGATCACACTCACTAAGTGTCTTGATCACTAAAACAAAATGGCTCCTACATTTTATACCTTTGCCTTGAGCCTTTTGTTTTTCTCTTTCTTCTTTTCCAAGTTCAAGCATTTGATCATCACCATGCTATCACCATTGTCATGATCTTCGTCATTGCTTCATCACTTGGAGTAGTGCTACCTATCTCATAATCATCTTGATAAACTAGGTTAGCACTTAGGGTTTCATCAATTAACCAAAACCAAACTAGAGTTTTCACTCACTCAGGGGCTGGTGCAAACGACATAAGTATGTTTACCCCACGAACATCCCATGTGTCAAACTTTCTCTAAGTTCCTCCCAAAAACTAGGACTTGGGGAACTGATTCTGAGTACAACTGGTACGACTGCGGGAAACCCACGCCCCAGCAGCTATGGCCTCCTCGCTCACCAGCGTGATCAGAATTGTTCCTCCCGTATCCCAAGTTTTTTGGAGGAAAACTATGAGAAAAATCGGAAGGCACCAAAAACCTTCTCCGAAGTAAAGGAAACTAAAAAATGGTTTGCCACAACAAGACACGAAGATTTGTTCATTTTTGCACAAATTCACCGCTTACAAAACAATCTCAGCACGAAAAGGGCTAATGTACTCTTAAATTCAAAGGACAAGCCACTCGGGGGGCTCCCCCACAAAACTTTTCGATTACAATCTCTGCCCAGCTCGACTACAACTGCTACCATGGTCGTAGTGCCAACCTCTTCAGGCACAACCACCAGAAGGAGCTCTTCGTCGCCACCGAGGACATGTACACGGGCCAGTTCATCTACTGCGGCCACCGCATCACGCCCCCCATCGGCGACGCCCTACCACTCCGCAAGACCTTCGAAGGCGCCGCCATCTGCGTTGACGAGCACCACGTCGGCGACTGTGGTACCCCTCTGCCAGGGCATCCGGGGACTACGCCATCGTCATCAACCGCAACCCCGACAACGGTGCCTGAACGGAAGGTGCCTCCCACCGTGGGGAGGTCACAATGAATGACGACGAGGTTGACGACACTCAACACCCTCCAGTACTCCTCTTTCGGCGGCATCAAGCTCTTCCCGACGAAGGCGGCCCACACCACCTCATCTACGTTGGATGACCTCTAGCTCGACATCACACTCCGGAACCAGGAGCGGATCGGTGAGTTTTTCTCTCTCTCCCTCTGGCATTACCCTTCCTCACTCAGGAATCACCGCAACGCACGGATGCATTCGGCGGAAAGGAAGAAGGAGAGGTAGCGGCTTAGAGGTAGAAGAAGAGGTGCGATGAGAACTCTCCTTCCCCTCCCTATTTAAAGAGGAGACACCGCAGCTAAGGAAAGGCGAAAGGTTGGACAAAAAACCCTCTCCCTTCCCCTCCTTAAATACGGAATCAATGCTGATAGACACCTGAGGGGACGCGCCGAAACTGACGGGACGTGCCCTGGTCGATGAGGCGTCCCCCCCGGTCAAATTGGACACTGCCTTGGTATGGCCCGCCACTGACCCGCTCTGGACGCGGTAATTAAGGCGCCCACGTGGGCAGACGACCCTTCGCCTCCCCATGCCGGACCACGGAACGATCCGACGACAGGATCTCTGTAAAGTGGAGCAAATGACGAACTGTAACACCCTCGGTGTTACGCTTTAATCAAAATACTAAACCATGTCATGAGCATCATGTTTATGTATTATTGCATGTGGTAAATGAGAAATTAAATTTTATTGCACTAATTCTCAAATTGAGCTCTAATTTATTCCTTGTCCAAGTTATCCTTCCAGCACGTCATCTCTCTCCACGTGAGAGGTCCATAGCCACAAAGTCAAATGATAAATTATTGTCATTCACTAATTATTAGCATACCACTTGGCAAGATTTATATCTCCATCAATCTCGCGACGCGCCACTGTCATCTATCGTTGTTCTAATTACCCCGCCTGTACTTCGCTTGCTAATCACCTTACAAAATTATCAGTGCACGACGCGCTACCACTGCCATAGTGTGTCGCACACGCTACGCATTTATATCACTCACAAGCTTAGCCCGCCGAGCACTCCGTTTGCTTTCGCAGCTCGATTGCTTTGCAAATGAAGGACATACAAATTTTTCCACGGTGAGGCTGCAGCAGAAACTTTGGTCACGCAGAAATTACGCCCACCCGTAGAAAGTACTGTTCACTCGTGGAAATCGATGGGCACCCCTTCTACACGGATTACTGTAGCAAGACGGAACTTTGTTCACGGCGAAAACACGGTTCTGATGGTTTCAACTTTCCACACAGCGCATGCTGTAGCACGAATGCATCGTTCACGGTAGCGACAAACGCGTTCATCGAGCCGCACACGAGAAACAACATGGCGCGCAGAAACACTGTTCATCCGAGAAAATACACCAGCCACAATGTACTGCTTTTGACATGTGGTCTCCTCCATTGATTTTTTTTTGACCGCGCTCGTTGCCTCTGCATGCCCCAACGAACGTCGTTTTTTTAGTATGCATGTCAGATAATCTTTGATGATCCAAGGAAATGAACTTTATTATAATGAATAGGATAAACATAAATATCTATGAGTATTGTTAGAATATAAATAAATTATTAGAAGCACAAGTATAAAAATAATTCGATGTGGGTTCAATGTTTATCCACGAATGAACTTGTAAACCTTGTCCTTCTTGAATTACTATCATGTAGTAATTCGCACACAAGTCGCCATTGTTTTGCTTACGAAAGTTGCCGACCACCGCCAAGCACGCGTTTAGCCCAAAGCCCACTCCGGTCCTAACATGCTCGTAAGTCCAAGACCACTCAAAGTTCAATCCTTGAATTAATTCTCTCATGACCAAGACCTCACCACAAGACACACGACGGAGCGAGAGGACAACCACGCCAACTCGTTTCATGCTTCACGACTACTCATGACCACCCACGATCGTGCTATATATGGCTCTACTCCACTCCACGTAGGGGCGGGGCATTTGCTAAGCTCCCTGGTGTCTCTCCTCTTGCATTGCCTCCGCACATCGATCACCACCGTGAGGTGGCACTTCATTCAATTCTAAGGTAGCTAGCATGTAAGAATTCCTTCATTCTTCTTCTTATTTTCTTGACTCATGGTCTCATCTAGTAATTCTAGACCCACAGGTCATGTATGCAAGTCGACAAGTTCAATTGCGTGATTAGCCTCCTCAATAATATTATTTTCTTCATCTCTAGAGCTCATTTGAATTTATTTATTGATTGTGAAATAAATTTTGTTAGATTCCTAAATTCATGACCTACTGTTAGTGTAATTAGTTAAGTATAGTTCGGTGATACCTTTAGGATTACTTTATTATTTTGAAATGCTCGTTATGGTTATTTAGAGAATAAATTTTTATGATGCATGGTAGCTAGTGCACCTTGTTTTATTATATATATAGTAAATTGATATTAACAATAAGGATGCCTTTAGTTGCTAAGATAATACATGAAATGTTTCATACTTGTTTAGTGGGAATAATATGTAACTGCGTATTAGTCATTAGAGTTAGCTTAGTAGCTTGGTAGATGTATTCTTATTTTAAGAGTTGCGGTTGCCTATATATTAATTATTGCATCATCATCCTTTGCATGCATATAGAGGACGAGCCCTTTGGAGATCGTGACATTCAATGAGGTGAGTGCTGACGAAGTCATCGAAGAAATACGAGGAGATCCTCGTGCGAGGAGGACGTTAAAGAGCCACCGTCATCGACTTTTTGCGACACGCGCTTTGCCCAAGGCAAGCCCGGTGCATAACCCTATTTTTAAATGATCTTTGAATATATTTATATGATATGCATTTACGTTACAGGCATTTTATGGAAGCTACATGCATAAATATATCCACCATGAGTCCTACTAGTGCAGGTCGAGTAGCTGCTATGCTCAGGATGTCGGTAGCGTGAGTAACCTGTCGTTACTCGCAAATAGGTGATTAAACTATGATATCATGATGAAATAATGGAAAGGAAAATGGTGACCGGACGGGGATGTGGATTTAGTCTTTGGTGGGTGTGAGGGGTTGTGTCCTGCGGCCAGCAGGGGCATAGCCGGTTACACTTTTTCCCCTGCTGTGTCGATTAAGGACCGGTCGTTGCATATGACTCTAGGCAAGTCACAGATTATTGTCCCGAGCACATACTTGGGTATGTGCGCAGGGAAGGCTTGCTGCTCTCTTGTCGCGGATCCGGCTCTTTCCGGACCGACTGATGGGAAGAGGAGGTGGTGGAGGTCCTTGCACCGCACTGAATCCGGGACTCAGGATGTGGGGGCTTGGAGTCCAAGTTTGGACGGGGACCTGGACACCCGGGACAGGAGAGTGGTGGGTTAGTCTGCTTGTGCACAGGGTACAAGCGGGCGTGTCTTCAGGGCACCCAGTGGGCACATTGATTCGCGAATCGCCGGGTTATCCGATGCGGCTTGTCTGTGGTTTAGCATTGTAGTAAGAGGCGAAAGTTGAAAGGAGAAGAAATGGAACCGATTGCTCAACTCTTGCTTGAAAGTAGAACAAGGCTTATATAGATTGATTAGATGAAAACTTAATACGGTGATGATAATAATGTATCAATAAGGACTCACTATTAGTATTGCTTTTTGCTAAAAGAGAACCAACAAACCATAAAGCCTAGCATATTCCTTGGAGTCGGGAAAGTATTCCCCTTTGTCGGATAAGTCTTGCGAGTACATTGTGTACTCGGGGTTTATTACCCTCATTGCGGTGGCGCTTGAGGAGTTCCTTGTGTGGAGGATCCATCTGGTGGGCTCGACGGAATCCTCGTTATCTTATCGCTAGATGTTATCTTTTAATATTCATTGTTTATCATTCCGTACTCTATATTTGGTATTGTAATAATGTACTTTTCAAGAAACTCTAATGTATGAGATAGACTTGTGTTGTAACTCGTTTTCATTATTGGATCCTTGGGAAAATGTGGATCTTTCGGGTTCTCCCTTGGGGTGTGCTCGATGGACACCGCTTCATTGTAGTTACTTTCGAGGTGCTTAGTGTGCGATGGAAGACAAGCGCCTTCGTAAATCACGCTATTTTCGGTGGTTGGATTACGCTTGGTTGGTAGAGCCAATAATGGTCACGAGTTCCTCACTCTTTACAAAACTAAAAGTGGACCAACAAAAGTTTTGCGAAAAGTAGGATGCGATTAAGTTAAGTATAAGCCCTAGCTATATGGTATATCTAGAATAGCGGCCTTTGGTTTTATCTAATCGGTTTTCTGCGGTACAACGACTTACATGGCGAAGAAATCGCTTAGTATACGGAAAGTGAGTATGCGATGTGCGAAAATTTTTCTGACGCCGCTATATTCGGCTTGAGTGAGCGTATAGGTCGAAGCATGCATCATATAATAGCATCTTACTTGAACTAGGAATCCCCTTCACGATAATGAAAGTAGTAAATTGGTAGGATTAACTTAATGAATGTCTTAAAAAATGTCTTTGCCATTTCTTTAATCCACGGATCTGATCGGGAAGGTGTTCTAATGGATGGTTCATCTCTCTTATAGATGAATCGAGGTCCGGGACGTGGGAGCACCAGTTAGGGGGAGCGCCAACGAGGGCCATGGTGGCGGTGCTCGGGCCTTTGGCGTGGCAACGAGGGAGCTCGAGAGGTTCCACCCTTGGTTCCTCGGCCTTTTCCGCCACCTCCTCCACTTGTTGTCCGCCTTGTGGAGGTCATAGTGGAGTTGTTGGCTGCTCGCCAGAGTCGGCCTGCTTGCTCGTCAGAGGCGGCTCGTGCCATGGAGATTATGGCACAGGCCCTCATGAGTCTCGCCAGGAGGCCCCGGAGGTAATGGTGGGAATGGGGGTGGTGCTCGTCGTCACGAGGGCAGTCCTCTTACCAGGACTTCCTCAAAACCCACCCACCCACATTCACACCGTCGGACGATCCGTTGGGCGAACACTGCCGCATGCGTTGGAGCAAGTTTAATTTGCTCGAGTAATAACGAAAGAAGATGCACTTTGCGTCCCAAGCGCTTTTGGGGTCCCTTGAGGTGCACGGTGGGAGACTTTCCGGGCAGAGCGGAGCTGCCGGATCACCGGCGACGTGGCGGGGAGTTCTCCACCGCCTCCGCATGAGTTCTTCATACTGCTGGTGTTATCCACCGAAGGTGACCGAGTTCATGGAGCTACGTCTGGGGGAGCGGGACGGTAATGGAGTATGTGACCCGGTTTAACCACTTGGCTCGATATCTTTGGTAGTCGGTGGACACGGATGACAAGAAGAGGATCGCTTCTTTCGCGGTCTCCTCCTACTCTTCAGGAGAAACTATACGGGAACTATCGGACCTTTGGGGCTCGATGAACGCCGCCATTGCTCTTGAGGGTTTCGGCGGGCATCCGGCGGATTGAAGCGGAAGCGGGTGGCATTTGGATCCTCCGCCATCCCCATACTCGAGAAGGTGCAGATTGTTGGCGGGGCCCTATCAACCATCCGGTGGGCCTCCGTCGTCCGGTCACCCCAATGAGACATCACAGACTTACGCTACTCGGTACAAGGCACCTCAAGAGTGGTGCAGCCCAAGCAGACTCGAGGGGACATTTGGTTCCACCTCGTCGAGGATTCGGGAACAAGCACGGTGCTTGTTTCAAGTGTGGCAAGGATGGCCACTATGCTGTGGAGTGTCCTCAAGAAGAGACAGCTCGGCCGTCTCGGCCGTCTACGCAAATTCTAGGCTGATTAAGAGGACTTTCATCAAGAGGAAGGTGCCCAGCCAGATCTGGTCGGTGCACTTCACGGATGCTCGACAAGCTATGCGGCGGAGGAGAGCGATTATGGCTGGTATGTTTACCATCGAATCCCATCCGACTTTGGTGTTGTTTGATTACGGTGCATCGCATTCCTTTATGAGCATGGGGTTTGTAGAGCGGCACAACTTATCACTTTTGGCTATACCGTATGCCTATAAGATCCATCTGCGGGTTCTCGGATGTTCATCAATACCCGCTTACGGATCTGATAAGTTTGGTATTAGCCACCCACACTTACCGTCTGCGAGTTCATGATAATGCTGGGCAAGGCATTGATGCTATTCTTGGAATGAAGCTGGTTGCGGTTGTATGGGGTAGTATTGGATATGAAGAGAAGAAGTAGAGATTTACGGCTTCCATT
The DNA here is from genome assembly GCA_904845875.1 of Miscanthus lutarioriparius. Classification (NCBI taxonomy): domain Eukaryota; kingdom Viridiplantae; phylum Streptophyta; class Magnoliopsida; order Poales; family Poaceae; genus Miscanthus; species Miscanthus lutarioriparius. Next base: position 18,221,414 of record CAJGYO010000002.1, read on the forward strand.
TTTACGAGGATAGGATGTCTCTCATCATACCCTCGAACCGATCTTACCTATTGCTTTGCCCATCTTTGAAGCCGTTCTGATCTTACCTCCATTCCGATGAGTACGTGAGTTTCGGATGTTTTCCACGAAGATCTTCTGGATTGCCACCGGGCGTGAGGTAGAATTCTCCATTGAGCTTGAGCACTGGGCTGCTCCTATCTCCAGGCGTCCGTGCCGCATGTAGCTCGAGAGAACTAGCGAAATGAAGAAGCAGCTGGAGGAGTTGATGGACAAGGGTTTCATCCGCCCAAGTTCTTCACCATGGGGTTGTCCAATGATTTTCGTGAAGAAGAAGGATGGTACTCTGCGGATGTGTGTGGATTACCGCCCCTCAATGCGGTATGATTAAGAACAAGTATCCTTTGCCCCGCATAGATACTTTGTTTGATCGATTAAGCTGGTGCCAAGGTGTTCTCAAAGATAGATCTCCGATCGGGCTACCATCGAGATCAAGATCGAGGCCACACGGGATATACCAAGGATGACTTTCTCTACTAGGTATGGGTTGTATGAGTACCTAGTGATGTCTTTCGGTCTCACCAATGCCCGGCTTTCTTCATGTACCTAATGAACTCGGTCTTCATGCCGGAGTTGGGTAAGTTTGTGGTAGTGTTCATTGATGATATTTTGATCTACTCCAAGAATGATGAAGAGCATACATGTCACCTCCGGATAGTCCTGACTCGACTCCGAGAGCACCAGCTGTATGCTAAATTCAGCAAGTGCGAGTTTTGGTTAGATCGAGTGCAGTTTTTGGGACATGTGTTGACACCTGAGGGCGTTTCTGTAGATTCCAGCAAGGTGCAAGATGTGTTAGATTGGAAGTCTCCTAGAGTGCATGCACCAGATCCGTCGAGTTCCTTGGGCTAGCTGGATACTATCGACGTTTCATCCCGATTTCTCTAAGATAGCCCAGCCCATGACTAAGTTGCTCGAGAAAAGAAGCTAAGTTTGTTTGGGGTCCGACTTGTGAAGAAGCTTTTAGGTCCACGAAGACTTTTTCGACCTTTGCTCTGTATTGGCTCAACTTTGATATTGAGAGGCCCTTTGATGTTTACTGCGATGCCTCAAAGATGGGATTGGGGTGTGTGCTTATGCAAGAGGGGCGTGTGATAGCTTATGCTTCGCGCCAACTAAAGAAGCACGAGGTGAACTACCCTACCCATGATTTAGAGCTAGCTGCTGTAGTTCACTCTCTGAAGATTTGGAGGCATTATTTGTTGGGCAACAAAGTGCATATCTTCACTGACCACAAGAGCCTTAAGTATATTTTCACTCAGTCTGAGTTGAACATGAGGCAAAGGAGGTGGTTAGAGTTGATCAAGGATTATAATCTGGAAGTCCACTATCATCGGGGAAAAGCCAATGTGGTAGTGATGCCTTAAGTCGTAAGTCGCATCAAGTTGAGGATATACCCTTGTCACTTCACCACACGGAGGTGCTAGCTCAGATTGCTTTGACTCCTGAGCTGCTGGAGCAAATTATTCGGGAACAAAAGGAAGACCTCGAAGAGATTCCTCACATTAAGGAGTTGCTAGCTGAAGGACGTGGACCTCATTTTAGCATTGATGAGCTGGGAGTCGTGAGATACAAGGATAGGTGGTGGTTCCATCCAATGAAGATTTGAAAAAAGAAAGATTTTAAAAGAAGCCCATCATTCCAAGTGTCTATCCACCTGGTAGCAACAAGATGTACCATGATCTCGCCAAGCTATCTTGGTGGTCTTACATGAAGCAAGATATCACCCGGTTCGATTGCGGAGTGTGACACTTGTGGTAGAGTCAAGGCGAGATCATATCGTACTCTGGATATTTGCGCCCTTGACCATTCTGTTTGGAAATGGGAGGATATTTCTCTGGATTTCATTGTGGGTTTACCCCGCACCTCCTCGGCTTTGATTCTATTTGGGTCATTGTGGACCGTCTCACCAAGTCTGCCCACTTCCTTCGGTGGACACTAGATATAATGCCAAGAAGTATGCGGAGTTATACTTTGATCGGATTGTGACCCTACATGGAGTTCCTCGCACCATCATCTCGATAGAGGGTCAGTTTTTGTCTCTCGTTTGGGAGAAACTCCAAGAATGTTTGGGTACTCGTCTTCTCGAAGCTCGGCATACCATCCCCGGTGATGGTCAAACCGAAAAGGGTGAACCGGTGCTCGAGGATATGTTGCGGGCTTGTACCATCTCTTTTCACGAGAAGTGGGATCGGTGTTTGAAGCTAGCGAATTTTCTTATAATACTTGACTATCATGAGAGTATCCGTATGGCACCATTTGAAGCTTTATATGGACAAAAGTGTAGGACGCCACTAAAGCTGGGTTGAGGTAGGAGACCGTGGGTACTTCAGGGCGGATTTCATAAAGGAGGCTCGAGAGAAAGTAAATATAATTCGTGAACACTTGAAGTCGCTCGAGTCGATGAGAGGCTTACGCAGACAAACGAAGAAGACCTTTGGAATTTGCAAATTTGGAGATTATGTGTATCTCAAGATATCTCCTTTGAGAGAGGGTACATCGGTTTGGTGTCCATGGCAAGTTAGCCCCTCGGTATGTGGGTCCATACAAGGTGTTGCGGCAGTGTGGTCCCGTTGCTTATCGTCTCCAACTCCCCGAAATTCTCTCGGAGTTCACAATGTATTTCACGTCTATGAATGAAGAAATGCCTACGAGTTCTGAAGAATCTATAGAAATAGAAGGACTTCCGCTCCAACTTTGATCATCTTATGTGGAGCATCCTATAAAAATTTTGGATGAGAAGGAGAGAGTGACCGAGAACAGGGTGATAAAGTTTTACAAGGTACAATGGCAAAAAAAATCATTAGAAATTTGAAGCCACGTGGGAACAAGAGAGTTATCTATTGAAGCATTACCCCATCTCCTCTCTCGGTTACGATAGTTAGTTCTTTGCATCGAAATGTATTTCCTACCTTCTTCTCACACTAGGCACATGAAATCTCGAATTGAGATTTTGTTTTAGAGGTAGATTTGTAACACCCTCGGTGTTACGCTTTAATCAAAATACTAAACCATGTCATGAGCATCATGTTTATGTATTATTGCATGTGGTAAATGAGAAATTAAATTTTATTGCACTAATTCTCAAATTGAGCTCTAATTTATTCCTTGTCCAAGTTATCCTTCCAAAGACGTCATCTCTCTCCACGTGAGAGGTCCATAGCCACAAAGTCAAATGATAAATTATTGTCATTCACTAATTATTAGCATACCACTTGGCAAGATTTATATCTCCATCAATCTCATGACGCCGCATACCTTTGTCATCTATCGTTGTTCTAATTACCCCTTTGTACTTCGCTTGCTAATCACCTTACAAAATTATCGAGGATTACTGACGCGCTACCACTGCCATAGTGTGTCGCTTTGCGCTACGCATTTATATCACTCACAAGCTTAGCCCGCTTGAGCACTCTGTTGCTCTCGCAGACTCGGTTGCTTTGCAAATGAAGGACATACAAATTTTCCACACGGTGAGGCTGCAGCAGAAACACTGTCACGCAGAAATTACGCCCACCGTAGAAAGTACTGTTGTTCACTCGTGGAAATCGATGGGCACCCCTTCTACACGGATTACTGTAGCAAGACGGAACACTGTTCACGGCAGAAACACGGTTCTGATGGTTTCAACTTTTCCACACGCCAAGACTGTAGCACGAATGCACTGTTCACAGCGCAGCAAACACGTTCACTGAGCCAGACACGTAGAAACACTGTAGCGCGCAGAAACACTGTTCATCCGAGAAAATACACCAGCCACAGCAGCTGCTTTTGACATGTGGTCTCCTCCATTGATTTTTTTGACCGCTCGTTGCCTCTGCGCATGCCCCAACGAACGTCGTTTTTTAGTATGCATGTCGATAATCTTTGATGATCCAAGGAAATGAACTTTATTATAATGAATAGGATAAACATAAATATCTATGAGTATTGTTAGAATATAAATAAATTATTAGAGAAACCACAGTATAAAAATAATTGATGTGGGTTCAATGTTTATCCACGAATGAACTTGTAAGCCTTGTCCTTGAATTACTATCATGTAGTAATTCGCACACAAGCTGCCGCCATTGTTTTTGCTTACGAAAGTTGCCGACCACCACCGCCAAGCACGTTTAGCCCAAAGCCCACTCAGTCTGACATGCTCGTAAGTCCAAGACCACTCAAAGTTCAATCCTTGAATTAATTCTCTCATGACCAAGACCTCACCACAAGACGCTTTACGCACGCGGAGCAGAGGACAACCACGCCAACTCGTTTCATGCTTCCACGACTACTCATGACCACCCACGATCGATTGCTATATATGGCTCTACTCCACTCCACGTAGGGGCGGGGCATTTGCTAAGCTCCTGGGTGTCTCTCCTCTTGCATTGCCTCCGCACATCGATCACCGTAGGTGGCACTTCATTCAATTCTAAGGTAGCTAGCATGTAAGAATTCCTTCATTCTTCTTCTTATTTTCTTGACTCATGGTCTCATCTAGTAATTCTAGACCCACAGGTCATGGCAAGTCAGCAAGTTCAATTGCGTGATTAGCCTCCTCCAATAATATCATTTTCTTCATCTCTAGAGCTCATTTGAATTTATTTATTGATTGTGAAATAAATTTTGTTAGAATTCCTAAATTCATGACCTACTGTTAGTGTAATTAGTTCAGTATAGTTCGGTGATACCTTTAGGATTACTTTATTATTTTGAAATGCTCGTTATGGTTATTTAGAGAATAAATTTTTATGATGCATGGTAGCTAGTGCACCTTGTTTTATTATATATATAGTAAATTGATATTAACAATAAGAATGCCTTTAGTTGCTAAGATAATACATGAAATGTTTCATACTTGTTTAGTGGGAATAATAGGTAACTTTGCGTATTAGTCATTAGAGTTAGCTTAGTAGCTTGGTAGATGTATTCTTATTTTAAGAGTTGCGGTTGCCTATATATTAATTATTGCATCATCATCCTTTGCATGCATATAGAGAGGACGAGCCTTTGGAGATCGTGACATTGGCGGCGAGGAGTACGACGAAGTCATCGAAAAATACGAGGAGATCCTCGTGCGGGGAGGGCGTTCGAGCCACCCGTCATCGACTTTTCTCGACACCGCGCTTTGCCCAAGGCAAGCCCGGTGCATAACCCTATTTTTAAATGATTTGAATATATTTATATGATATGCATTTACGTTACGGGCATTTTATGGAAGCTACATGCATAAATATATCCACCATGAGTCCTACTAGTACAGGTCGAGTAGGCGCTATGCTCGGGGATGTCGGTAGCGTGAGTAACTTTGTCGTTACTCGCAAATAGGTGATTAAACTATGATATCATGATGAAATAATGGAAAGGAAAATGGTGGCCGGACGGGGATGTGGATTTGGTCTTTGGTGGGTGTGAGGGTTATGTCCTGCGGCCAGCAGGGCATAGCCCGGTTACACTTTTTCCCTGCCTGTGTCGATTAAGGACCGGTCGTTGCATATGACTCTAGGCAAGTCACAGATTATTGTCCCGAGCACATACTTGGGTATGGGCGCGAGGAACGCTTCTTTGTCTCTCTTGTGTGCGGATCCGGCTCTTTCCGGACCGGTGATGGGAAGAGGAGGTGGTGGAGGTCCTTGCACCGCACTTGAATCCGGGGACTCGGGATGTGGGGGCTTGGAGTCCAAGTTTGGACGGGGACACGGACACCGGGACGGGAGGAGAGTGGTGGGTTAGTCTGCTTGTGCACTGGGGTACAAGCGGGCGCGTGTCTTCAGGGCACCAGTGGGCACATTGATTCGTGAATCGCCGGGTTATCCGATGCACTGGCTTGTCTGCGGTTTAGCTTTGTAGTAAGAGGCGAAAGTTGAAAGGAGAAGAAATGGGCGATTGCTCAACTCTTGCTTGAAAGTAGAACGAGCTTATATAGATTGATTAGATGAAAACTTAATAATACGGTGATGATAATAATGTATCAATAAGGACTCACTATTAGTATTGCTTTTTGCTAAAAAAGAGAACCAGACAAACCATAAAGCCTAGCATATTCCTTGGAGTCGGGAAAGTATTCCCCTTTGTCGGATAAGTCTTCTTGAGTACATTGTGTACTCGGGGTTTATTTACCCCTCATTGCGGTGGCGCTTGAGGAGTTCCTTGTGTGGAGGATCCATCGGTGGGCTCAGACGGAATCCTCGTTATCTTATCGCTAGATGTTATCTTTTAATATTCATTTGTTTATCATTCCGTACTCTATATTTGGTATTGTAATAATGTACTTTTCAAGAAACTCTAATGTATGAGATAGACTTGTGTTGTAACTCGTTTTCATTATTGGATCCTTGGGAAAAATGTGGATCTTTCGGGTTCTCCCTTGGGGTGTGCTCGACGGACACCGCTCGCTGTAGTTACTTTCGAGGTGCTTAGTGTCTGATGGAAGACAAGCGCCTTCGTAAGTACGCTATTTCGGGTGGTTCTGCCACACGAACGAATGTCCAAAGAAAGATAAGCATCTCTACCTTCTTACTTTTCGCGTTAAAAATTCTTTACCAAGCTTCCGACCCCGTCGAGACACGAGCATGACTTGGGGGCTGCCGAGCGTGTCTACCAGTCTAGATATCCTCCTCACCCGACCCCTCCGTACGCTTGAAACTAGAGGCGCGAAAAACGGGCATAAAACTTTGAGTAAGACAGGACGAACTAGCAGACCCTACGCTCTGGTAGCTACGGTGTTTTTGTTCACCAGAAAAATCACACTCAACGCCCCCCGCGTCTCCAGTTTCGACGTCTGCCTTCTCAAGAAGGATTCGGAGGGGTCCGCCTACAGAATCTCCCCCAAAGGAGAAGCTGTCAAGTTGCCCAAGTTAATCGAACGGCTTGGATCGCCACCAAAATACGAAAACAAAGAATAGTGATTCTTATGTAGGTTACTCCAACCTCGTCACAAACATCAGGATCCGAACCCTGCGCGGACACATCTGGTAGGAGCTTCCCATCACTCATGCCACCAAGGTAATCTTGCTTTTCATTTCAAAATTACACATTCAAACATTGCATATGCAAATCACTGCATCCCAACGCTTCGTGTCGCGTCATGAAACGGCAGTCGCCTCATTCGATATGAGCCGAAACAGGCCGAGGTTCGAAGGCCGGCCCACAAGGGGCTCGAGGCCGCCTCGTGTCAAACAGAGCCAGGGAGAAATAACTGAGACGAGCCCCAGCGGCCCTGCCCAACCCCGCTCAGAAATGGACTAGGACATCTCAAACATTTTCTCGTTCAATTCTAACCCCGAGCCAAACCCACAGAATCTCCATCGAGGACAGGCCATCGGGCCGCCTGAGCCTATCGAACGGCTCAGGCATCTGCCGAGAGGCGGGTTAAGAAGTCGTGGAGTGCCACCAGATGGCTCTGTCGACCCCATCAGCAAATGATGGACCCGGATTCCACACGAACGTACCCGTTAGCGAGCTCATTGAGCACGATACTCGAGCCGTCGAGGCAAGTGTCATTTACTCAGCCCCTCCAATTGCGAAAATCGAGGACGGGGTAACACACAAATTACGGCCGACCCCTATCAGACCCTGACAAGGCCCGAGGGCTCAAGCCGCTCAGTACAGGGACATAGGTTCGAAGGCCCTACCTTGCCGAGCCCTTAGAGTCCCCATTTGGGGATTTCTGTTGGAAGACAGGGCGGGGAATATTGCAATGCCATCCAAGGACTTCGCCGACCCTGTCACAAAAACCACGGATTGGGATTCCATCCAAACGTTCTGGTCTCCAGTAACACCCGACCCCAGCAAATGCAAGGGATCGGACCTTACTCGGGGGCTGGTTAAGATACGGCTACCTCCCTTCCTTTTTTCAAACAATCTCCTCGCATCAAGACCAGCGGCAAGATTCGGGGGAACGGATTGGTAAGATCGCAAAAGATCAAACAAAACAAAATTACGAAGCAAAATTATGAAACCGCGTCCAGACTCGAAAATACCGACACTTGTCCACGTATTACAGATAAGTTGTTCTCAAAATTATTCGACTAACTACTCCCGCAAAGGGAGAACCATTTCTTTTAGACTATCCGCCAGGTTCTTCGCAAGGGGAGCCACCACCTTCTCAATTGCCTCCAGCTCATCATCCTCATACGTAGGCGGGAAACCTTCGCTCATCACCTTCAGGTTGATCTCCTTCTTGTAATGAGCATGAGCAACGGTGAAGGCCTGAGTAATCCCGGCATGAAAAGCACTCTCGTCAAGCTAGCCCACCCGAGCCGTGATACCTGCGGCACGAGCCGCAAGCGGGCTGGTCTCCATCGGCTCCACCACCTTCAGGGCATCAAGGACCACCTCGACCATAGCTTGCAACAGATCATGCTCATCGCTCTCAACCTGAAGGGCCCTTCGTGCATGGGCAACCTCTTTTTCTACCTTGACGGAGACGTTTTCGGCGCTCAACCTTTGGCTTACCGCGTCATCGAGATTCGCCCGGAGAGAGCGGACCACCTCGACGTCCTCGTCCACCTTCTGCTGAAGGGCCGTGGCCCTCCTCTCAGCCTTTCGCCGGAGGTCTCGCTCCATCTCTAGCTCCTTCAGGACCTCGCCGGCCTTCTCATTAGCCGTGGCATTCCTCTCCAGCAGCTCGTCTCGCTCCTTTTTGAGCCTGGCAATGTCCTCCCCATCCAGCTTGGACCTCGCCGACAAATCCTCGAACATCCTGTGGGCCTCCTCCGTGTCCTGACGCGCCTAGGTCTCTCGCTCTTGGGCGGCAGCAAGCTGTGCGGCCATGTCTGCTCACAGCTGGGCCTCCTCGGAGAGGCGATCCCACTCCGCTTTCTGCTCACGGAGGAATCGGGATTTATTCCGGCTACGAGCAACAAGAGCCTGAAGAGGAAGAAGACTGGTATCAGAAATGCGAAAACACAAAAACATGTGAAGAAAGAAGAAAATCAAGCGAATACCTGGGTAGTAGGAACAACGATTTCACGCAGGGCTCCTCTGGCCTGGTCCAGGGCCTCCAGCATGGTCGAAATTCCGATGTCAAGACCCTCCTGCTCCATGCTCTCGGAATGATCATCGAGCGAGAAAAGAGCCAACGTCGGGTCCTGAGCGGCCATCCACTGGAGCGGTGGCTCCCCCCGCATGGGAGAGCACCTTCCTCCCAACAAAGGGGCCGGAGGCGCCTCCCTCCTGACCCTATGTGAAAACCACCGCCACGCTCGAGGTCCCTCCAACCGGACCCTCCTACGCCTGGGCAGCTTCATCATGGGCGGATCCACCTAGGCCCCTGGTGGCGTGGACTGCACTGCGTCCTCAAGCACCGCCGCGGCCGCGCCCAGCTGATCCTGGCTTGGCGCGGTCATGACCACCTCCACCGACGGTATGCGACCCTCGGCTGGCTGTACCACGTCCGCCATGGAGGAAGCCGCCTGCTCGGTAACCTCCGCGGGCGTGGGCCCCACCACAGACGCCGTCGGGTTGGCCAACGCAGATCCAACATCGGCACCACTCCCACTCGAAGCAGGGGTGACGCCAGGCGACGCCATCTGTCCCACCTGAATGACGAGACTCTTTTTGGGCGTCAGCCCCAGGGGGTGACCCATCCGCAAGAGCCTACACAAAGGTAATAGCCATTAGATCAAAATAGAAATGAAAAAAGGATGAAAACAGTGGAATCAGCAGCTCACGTTGACGCCCTTGGCCGGCGGAAGCGTTTTGGGGGTGGATCCCCAGATCCCTGCCCCGACTCATCTGGGCAGGGCCGTTTCAAGCCTATCCCTTGCCCCGGGGCAGGGGGCCTCACCTCGTGGGGCGCGGCACTAGAGCCGCTCCCCTCCATCGTCTCGTGGGGCGCGGTACTAGAGCCACTCCCCACCATCACCTCGGGGTCGGCAGCGGTAGAACCGCTTTCCTCCATCCACCGGTCCTCGGCCGGCACGCCGTGCGAAGCGGCGGACCCATCGGCCTCCGCCGACCTCACCGATTCACTCCCCTCCGCGTGAAACGCGAAGGGCCCCTACACGGACGGGCGACCACTTGTCAGCGTGTCCTCGTCCTCCAGGACGTCCCAATCCACGCCGACGGCTACCTCGTCGTCGTCGTCGTCATCGTCGTCATCGTCACTGCTCACGTCCTCTCCCCAATCCCGGGCCTCCTGCTTCTGTCGTTTCACCCTCTTCATCTACTCCCTGGCTTTCTTGTCCCGCTCGGCCACGAGTCGATTCGCCGCCGCCACGGCCTTGTCCTTCGGCAGCGGAATTGGACTATCTTTGAAGACTAGCCACCTCGGTTGGTTCCAACGTCATAAAAGCAAGTATTAAAAAATGGAGATTCAGGAAAAAGAAAAGAGCACGGGAGAAGAGGACTTACAAATTCGAGGAACCCGGGTTCTGGCCGCATTGGGGGATGTCCGGGCACCGGATACACAATGTCGAGGACGCTGCCTTTGGAGTCCTTCGTCGGCTCCGTCGCCTCCTTAATGCACTGCGCCACTTCCGGAAAGGGGAGTGCGTCGTCAACAAGCACCGTCCCCTCGAACGACATTCTGGGCATCATCCGATACAGGGGAAGCACACGCGCCATCAGCGGCGCCACCCTCCTCGCATGATAGGCGCCAATAATCCCCGTCCCCTTCACGCCCCGATCCTTTAGGGCTTGAAGGGCGGAAAAAAGGTCGGAGAGGTGTTTCTTGTCTTTGGACTGGACGCCCTAGCTCCACGACTCCGGAGCCTCTTCAATAAGGCGTCCGGTGTACCTCGGTAGGGTGGCGCTCACATCATCCCTAACATAAAACCACTGCGAGTGCCATCCCTTGTTGGATGTCGCCAGACGCATGTATGGGTAACCCCTCGACCGGGTATGGCGCAGATGAATGCTGGCACATCCCATTGGCGCGTTCACATCTTTCCCTCCAATCTTCCTCTTCGACAAACTAATGGTAAAGAAATACCGCCACAGATCAAAATGGGGATCGATCCCTAGGAAACCCTCGCACAGGGCAACAAACGCCGCCATATGTTGAACCCCGTTGGGAGTTAGATGCTACAACTCCACCTCATAATAATCCAGCAGCCCCCGAAGGAATCTATGCGCGGGTACCGCAAATCCCCGCTCATGGAAGATGGCGAAAGAAACAACATACCCTTCGGGCGGCACCGGCTCACCCTCGTCGCCAGGTAGCAGCCACTCCTGAATGGCGGACAGTGGGCGGAGAAGGCCACGGCGGACGAGGCCCTCCAAACGCCGTGGGGTGATGCTAGATCTGCCCCACAACTCCATCAAAGCAATTAGGGAGAAAAGGGGGCGCGAGCCCGATGGTGGCTACGGGGCAGGCGCAAGCTTGACGGCGGGTGCCGCACGGATACTAGCCGGCGGACGGTGGCGGTGTGGGCGCAGGAGGCTAGGGCGATTGGCGGCAGATGTTTCAAGACGTAAAGGCAAGGGAGTGAAATACGGAACCTTGGGGGCAAACCCCGTGGTTTTATAGGGACGACAGACGCAAGAAGGGCAACCGTCCGCCTCGATCTCTAAGCCTGCCACGCGCTCCGCCGTGTCACGTCGCGGGACATGCTCCCGCAGTCCCTATCCCTTCCCATCGAGAATCACGGTGGACGGTTCGCCTTCTAGGTGAATCCAGACTCCCTTCCCGCCTGGGGAAGGCAGGTCACAAAGATTTTTTCTATTTTGGCCCGCCTAGGGCCCAGAAGCTCGGTGGTCGGCCCAACTAAGGGCGGGTCCATGAAACGATCCAAAATCAAGGGCGCAGGCATTACTGGGATCTCAATCCATGGTCAAGCCCCAGTTAGGTCAGCCCTGAATGGGATCCCCGCGAACAGGATACCACGACCCCTTCGAAAAAATATCTAGTTGACAAAAAACCAAGTCCTTCGGCCTTACCCGCGAAGGGTCCGATACACCCCCCGTGGCGATTCTATCCGAATGACCTGGAGGCTCGGGGGCTACACCCAACGGGTGCGCTCGCGCGCACCCTCTAGCGAAATGACTCTGACGAAATCGAAAAACACCCTCTAGGCGGTTCTATCCGAATCACCTAGAGGCTCGGGGGCTACTGTCGGGGACCTAATACCAGGATACCCCAGAAGGCAGAACCAATAACCATCGAACGTTAAAAACTTCTGAACGTACAAGGGTGCCACTGCGTTCCTTGCCCGAATGACGAAAGTTAGGTTTCGTCTCACCCGACGCCTCTGGACCAACCCCACCTCGCCCGAGGGCAAAAGGCCCCGAGGGCAAAGGGATGGCCTCCGTCTCGCCCGACGCCTTTGGGCCAGCCCCGCCTCGCCCGAGGGCAAGGGGCTGGCCACCGTCTCACCCGATGCCTTTGGGCCAGCCCCGCCTTGCCCGAGGGCAAGGGGCAACCTCCGTCTCGCCCGAGGGCTAAGGAATACACTCCGCCTCGCCCGGCGACCAAGGACGAACCTCGCCCGATCGATATCCAAAGGCTGGTTTTATCTTACGATAAACTTCTCTCCCGTCCCCTCATGATGACAGTACGATTGCAAGACAAGGCGTTCGGGTCAACCACGGCTTCAAGGACCATACCTGCGCCCGGTAGGAAAAGGTCTTGCCAGGAACGACTAGACATGTGCTTTAGACCCTCCCAGCGCGCATGAGAGCCAAAAGGTATTGCGGTAGCGTACTCCTCGCCTTGAAGAGAGTTGTAGGCGCCGCCTTTGACTACGGGACACGGACCCGATGAAGATACACGACAACCACTACACTCCAGAAAAGGATTTGTAATCTCCACGAATGATGGACATGCCGTCACCACATTATGGACCCAAGGGAGCGACGCTCGCTTCCCGACCCCTCGGGTCCACCAAATCACAGGACCTTGCCCACAGCACTACTCCGACCTTGACTCCGCGTCCCTACGACAGAGACTCATAGGGCCAGAAGGCGTGCGGAGCAAGGCTGGGCGAGGTTCATAAGTCAAAACCACTGTACTCCAGCCCATGCCCTGCGCAGGGCACTATTCTATAACCATCCTGACATTCTACAGAAGCATCGACAGTATTGTAGGCGCTTATCTTCCTTTCGCACCCATCAGAATGGGTAAGGAGGCTAGGTAGAGCACGGATTCTAAGCCACTGACCCTTATAAAACCATCCCCTTCATCTATAAAAGGGGATGCGCCTCCTCTAGAAAGAGGACGGAACGAAAAAACAAGGCGACATATACATAGTCAAGCGGCTACCAAGCTCTTGACCTCCTTTTGACCCTTCCATCAGAGACTTGAGACCAGTCCCTCTCTCGATCGTTTGTACCCCCTACTATGAACCGTTCACGGTGCTAATAACACGAGCAGCAACGAACTGGACGTAGGGACATTCGGCCCGAACCAGTATAAATCTTGTGTCCTTTAGCACACCATCCGAGCCTAACGCGTATTACTATAAATTTACTTGCCGGTGCCTGTATGAAACACCGACAAGCGGCTTCTGTAGCTCGCCGTCGTGGTCGCTACCGCTCTCGTACTTGCCACCGCCGTCGCTGGCATCGGCTGATGCCCTGTTGCTCGCCATTGCGTGCGCTGGCCTCCCGGGCTCCCGGCTCGCAGCGAGCTTTGATTTGTTTTTCTCCTCCGGATGGGGTTGGAGCTTGGAGGTAGTGGGAGAGGGAGAAGGGAGGAGGACGACGCAAGTGCCAGCACCCAGCAGACGAGGGATACTCACCTTGTTCCATCGAATGGGGAGGTGACCGCGGCGGTGGCTGGGAGTTGGCAGCGGCGGCAGGCAGGTCGCGGCGGATCGCGATCGTGTTGAAGTCCCGCGAGAGAAAAAAAGGCCGAGCAAAAATCGAGGTGGGACCCAAATTTGATTTTTGAAGCTATTTATTGAAAACTCTTGGAGATGATTTTTTTTCTTTTTTTTTCTTCCAATACCTTTTAGGGAGTTATAAAACTACATGATCTGGGGAAGAAAAAATGAGGTACTCGTAGAGATGCTCTGGTTACAAAACGCAGTTTCATTCTTCTCCGTTTTGGGAATGGTTGGAGTTGCATCTTTTTTCTACCTCCCAATATGTTTTGGGAAGGTTGGAAAACCAGTTTTTTAATGTATTTTTTGGGTACTCTTTGAGATGTTCTAACAAAGCACAACACCAGCGACCCAAAAAAAAGAAAAAAAATTGGGTATAGAACTCCCGCACTTGGCACTGTCACTTTGTGGCTGTCTAATCAGATGACCGACGCGTGGTGAGAGGAAAAAGAGAAGTAGGGAGACTCGCAACTGAGATCCACGTGTCGCGGGTTCATTGATAGCCGCACGGTACCGCGTATTACGGTCCATTGGTATCCCAGGTGAGAACGGCCTTGCACGCCTCTGTCAGCAGCCCCGTTTGTTTAACCTTTTTTCAGTCTCGCTCATAAGCTGAGCAGGCTTATCTGATAAGTCACGATCTGAACAATCTGTTGTCTGAATAAGCTAGGTGTTTGGTTGTCCTGATTATTTCTAGTAGATTTATCTGTCCTGGATATAAATTGACCTATGTACCCCTGAGGCTGATGATATCTCTTTTGGTTCGTTATAATGATCTGAAGGCAATTGTGGGAATATTTTTAAAGTTTGAGATAGTAATATGGTTCCATTAAGTTACAATGTACAATAATAGTGGAAACTAACATTCATTTGGGTAATGTAATTGCTACAAAATACTCAAGTTTCTAACCATGAATCACCCAACCAACGCATTAGCAACAGCATCACAGAAATCACCCATATTCATATCATTCGCCGAACCACTACAATCAGCTGAAGGAACTTGGGACCCAACACCACTACTGTCTTCCACATAGGTTTCAAAATGTTCATCATATATGGCATTGTCTCTAATAAAATTATGAAGAGCCATGCAAGCAACGATAATCTTTGATTGCTTCTCAATTGGATAGCTAGGTAACTGCGAGAGAGTGCGCCACTTCATCTTGAGAACTCCAAATGACCGCTCAATCACATTTCGGAGGGATGCATGAGCATAATTGAACACCTCCTTCAATCCCACTGCATGACGACCATGTTGCCATTCGGGCACATGATACCTTTGTCCCTTATAAGGTGCTAGATATCCTTTTCTATTAGGATACCTAGAATCAACAAGGTAATACTTACCTTCAGGTGGATGTGAAAATTTATCGGATGAAAACGGATCGGATACGAACGGATATCACTCATATTATATTTGTTTTCATATTTCTGTTCGGATTCGGATTCGGACACGGATAGCGTCCGGATACATATACGAATACGGATTGACTCGGTTACGGATACGAATAATGAGTATCGAATACGGTATGAATCGGATTCGGAGAAGGTCGGATACAAATATCTATTCGGATATTGAGTAAAAGCAGCATATATATATATCATAGGTGCGCAAACAATTACACCACTCTATGAGTCCATAATCCATCTAGATTAAGCCGAAAGACTAAAGAGTAAAGCAACAAATAAGATAAAGATACAGATACATCATACATCAAACATTATACAAGTACCAATCTTCGCGACATGAGTAGAAATAGCCAAGCTCATGGCTTCATGGGTCTCATGGTCATGGGTATGGACATAGTCATGGATCATGGGTCATTTGCATTGAGAACTTCACCCATATCAGCATTTGCATTGGCGGCACCTTCGCCGATCTGAGGATCCTGAAATTGGCCTAGCTCATGGTTGTAGTGGTGCCTTCTTCTCAAGTGGTGCCAAAAATGCATAGTTCCACGCCAAGGTTCAGCACGAGCCTTGTAATTGTACCTATTGCATTTCGCCCAACGCTGTTCCTCTATGACACCGTCTTTTTGGTGTCTCTCCATGTACATAGTATAGTGTTCCCAAAGCCTTGACATTTGAAAAGCTATTCAAAATCCACAGAGGTGAAAAAACAAATGATTAAAGGTCATATCCGTAGATGCAAAACATAAATGGATTAAGGGTGGTGGCTGGTGGGTCATGGGTGGACCAGTATACCTTCAAGGCTTCAACCTTAGTGATTGAGGGTGGTTGCAACCTGCAAGCTAGCAAGCGCCTTCAGCCCTTCAACCAGCGGCCGACGGCCAGGAAGCAAGCTAGCAAGAGCCTTCAGGCTTCGGCCCTTCAACCAGCGGGCAGTGACCAGGAAGCAAGCAGCCGTCCCAAGCAAATGGGAGTGGCGATCAGTGGCCGGCGGCCAGGAACAGGAAGCAAGCAGTCGGCGAGGAAGCAAGCAAATGGGAGTGACGGCTGGGGTGGGGACTGGGGAGAGGACTGAGCGGCTAGTGACTGCGAAGTGGCAAGTGAAAACTTATATACGGGCCAGCTAGCTTAGCTAGGGTCATAGAGGATTGGACCGTTTGACAAGAAGTAATATTTTGGTCTAATTCCAAAAATCACAATTCGAAATAAAAAAGCAAAAAAATATTGTTTAAGGCCCTAAACAAATTCAAATGAAAATGTTGTAATCAACAAAATTTCATAACTTTTTGGGATCTAAAACTTTCATTTTTGTTGTTTCTCCATCTGAGATTCTGAGGTCGTTTGAAAAATCCAAATTTTAAATTTGAGAAATTCAAACGTAGTTTTTTTTGACAAGATGATTTCAAATAAAAAAGTTTTCAACTATAAAGTTTCATAAATTTCTGAGATCTACAACTTTTATTTTAGTCATTTGTTCACCCGACATAGTGGTAGTAATATTATTCACAAATCTCACACATCTCTCTTATAGTTTATGAAACTACAAGAGAGAGATATAAATTTTGTGAACAATGTTACTATCACAATCTCGGAAGAACAAATGACCAAAATAAAAGTTGTAGATCTTGATGAGTTTTACAACTTTTATGTTCATGACTTTTTTAGCTGAAGTCATTTAATGTTTGAAAATGACGTTTGAAGTTGCTATTTTTTGAAATTCAAAATTTAAATAGATAGAATATAGTCACATGAAAAGATGAACACAATAATAGCTATAAGAACACAATAAATTGATAGAATATGATTTTAGAAAATTTTATAAATTTTTTTTATCAAATTTGAAGTTAGTACGAGGGAGAAAAATTAGTTACAAGTTTTAGCCAAAGATTAAAAAGAGAAATAGGCGTTTTTTAACTATTTCGAAATTGAAATTCAAATAGCATTTTGAAGCACTAAATGATTTCAAATGAAAAAGTTGTAAACAACAAAGTTTCATAACTTTTCGAGATCTATAATTTTTATTTTGATCATTTCTCCATCTAAGATCATTTGAAAAAAAATCAAATTTTAGTGCTAATTTTTTATTATTTGGCGTCTATTTTGGTCTTTACTTTTTGTAGCAGTAAACAACACAGGCACACAGCGTAAGCACAACTTGAATTATTTAATATAAACAACAACTTGGATTATTTAAAAAAAATCACAGCTTAGATTAAAAAAGACGGCAAGCATCACTGGGCATTTTATATATCACATATTCATATCACATCACACAATTCATTCGGGCAGTTCGCTGGTCTGGTTTGACCAGCCAGCCGGCTGCTCCCCCTCGCAATTTACTGTTCATCAAACCAGTTGAACAGTGTTTTTCTCTCACAACAATTCAGCCAGAACAGTGTTTTTCAGCCAAATTTCAGACCAGCGAACGGGCCATTGGACTTAGCACAAGCATCACCCGACAGGTTCATTAGTCACATGCTCGAGTCGGTCACAAGCTCTCAGAGCCACATAACTTTTCACAGTGCAATTACATATAGTGTCATACTGATATACATCCAGAGATCACATCAAAAGACAAAAGAGTGTATCAGCCATAAAAGCAGCAACCAGCCGTCCATCTTCAATCTTCAGTAGTCCAAATCCAACCGTCCATGTCATCCAAGTCGCTGTCCTCATGGTCCTCGGCGTCGCCACTGCCTTCTTCAGTAGCCTGGTTCTCAGTCTCAGCCTACAAAATGTAGTGCAAATCAACACCTGGGGCCTAGAGGTAAAACAATATGTGCAGATCACATACTAAGGCCTTGTTTAGATGCACACCAAATTCCAAATTTTTTCACTCTCTCTCCATCACATCAATTTTTAACCGCTTGCATGGAGTATTAAATGTAGGTAAAAAAAATAACTAATTACACAGTTTAGTTGGAAATCACGAGATGAATCTTTTGAGCCTAGTTGGTCTACGATTAGACAATATTTGCCAAATAAGACGAAAGTGGTACTATTCATCGGGTTGCAAAAATTTGCAAAGAGAACAAGGCCTAACAATACTTTACTGAAAATAATAATTACAAACCTCATCTGCTAGAGTGCTGACAGTATCACAAAAGTCTTCGAGAATTGATGCTATCTTATAGTTGCGATCTGAAAATGACATGGCCACGTAAAGTCATAAGTTAAAAAAATAAAGTTAAAGCTAAGGGTTGTATTAAACAATTCAGTGTTACCTTTCTTAGATGCAAGGCCCCAATCTTTTGAACAAACTAGTGCCTCGACCATCTCAGGATCAAGGCGAGTGCGGAATTTATTAACAATACTTCCACTACAATTGAAAGCTGATTCTGAAGCAATAGTAGACACTTGGACAGCCAACACATCACGAGCAAGTCGTGAGAGAATAGGATATTTCGCTTGGTTAGTTTTCCACCATGACAGTATGTCAAATGCAGCACCACTACCACTAGGATCAACCCACCGAAATGGTTTCTCTGCCATGTATACATCCAACTCACTTACCTCACTACGATTCACTTCGTCCTCATACAAAAATTCTTCAATATCAGCATTTTCCTCAGATGTGTGAGCTGGAGCTACAATTGGTTCAGATTGTGCACTAGCCTTCGATATTTGACTCGGTATACTAGACAAGTAGGCTTCGAACAATCGTTTCACAACATCCATGATCAGACTAAGTTCAGCAGGAGCCCTGTCTTTGTAAATCCTTTGTAAGAAATATTCTATCAGCCTTTTCTTGTACCTAGGATCGAGGAAACATGCCACAGCAAGGGCAATGTTGGACTTTTTCCAATACTTGTCATATTTCTCTTGCATGGCCTGAGCCATAGAAGCAATAAGTATATCAGCACTTGCACACCACTCTGTAATTGCTAACTTTATGTCATAGAATTTCCACCAAAACATGTTTGTTGTTGGATATTGAGTTCCAGAAAACAACACCGTAGCATCATTAAATAACTTCAAACACTTGCAAAAAGATGCAGCGATCTCCCATTCATCATCTGAAGGAGCACAATGCTTATATTTATCCTTATGTAAATACACTAGCCTGTCAAAAGCATTCCTATAATAAATAGCATGACTCAACATCTCATATGTTGAATTCCATCTTGTAGGAACATCCAATGTAAGACCAGATTTATTATTCAAATTAAAAAAATCAGCACACTTTTCAAATTCCTCCCACTGCAACGGAGAGTTCTTCAGAATAACAATGATAGCTCTAATATTTTTAACTGCGGATCCAATCACTGTCAATCCATTTTGAGCAATCGAATTTAATATGTGACATAAACACCTTACATGGAAGAAAATACCACCACATATCAAAGGAGGATACTTCTGCAGCTTAGCAAGTTTATTAAGCTCCTTCACAACTGATATCACACATTTATTATTGTTCGAAGCATTGTCTAGAGTGAGTCCAAATAACCTCTTTTCTAGGTTCCAAGACATGATTCCCTTGATAAATTCACTTGCCAGTACAATCCCTTTATGTTGCCCTTTAACAAAAGGAAGGCAAATTATCCGTTTTTGCATTTGCCAGTTATCATCAATCCAATGAATTGTGATGCACATATAGCCTTTGTTTTGATTAGAAGTCCACATATCCATAGTTGCAGAAAACCGACAAGATATAGTTTTAAGTTGGTCAAATAACTTCTTCTTTTGAGCTAAATGCATCTCCAATATCTCTTTCCTAGTGGTTATACGACTCTTGAATGAAAAGTTAGGGCGCAAAGACTTGATGAAATCAACAAAGAACTCATGCTCAGCCATCACAAAGGGATATTCATGCATGACAATTGCTTGATAGAACTTTTTCAGGCTAACTTCAGGATCATA
This sequence comes from Miscanthus lutarioriparius, assembly GCA_904845875.1. Taxonomy (NCBI): domain Eukaryota; kingdom Viridiplantae; phylum Streptophyta; class Magnoliopsida; order Poales; family Poaceae; genus Miscanthus; species Miscanthus lutarioriparius. The sequence continues at coordinate 18,241,495 of CAJGYO010000002.1, forward strand.
TTTATAAGTTTCAATGACATCTTTACCTTCACTCTTTTCAACTTTAAGTTGTTGCTGCCCTTTCTTTACATCGTGCTTTGCATTCACATGATTCCAAAGGACTGTTGTTCCCTTATTGGACTCACCACGAGTTTTGTAACTGAACTTCTTGCATTTCGCCCAAACTTGTACCTCTGTCGTTCCATCATCTCTCTTGTGTGTCACTGTGAGCGTGGTGTAAAAATCCCAAACCTTTGAGGTAGTCTTCTTTTGTCTCTTTGTAGAAGGCTCAACTCCCACACTGCAAGTTCCATCTACTCCAGTCTCTTCCTCGGTAATGACAACATTTGCAGCACCTCCACCTCCAGCAACCGTGGTTGTTTCCATCAATGCCAGAGTAGCAGGAGGTTGGGGGTTAGGTGCTGATTCACCTGTGCCAACCGGAGCAGTAGCAGAGGATGCTCCCGTGCTTGCATATTGTCGACGAAATATGGTTGGTAGTCTACCTAGGGGTATGCCCAAGGTAGTAGATTATCGGCAGAGAGGTGCGCAAGCTACGAACGAGATGGTGACGCAAGACAGACACGAGGTTTTATCCAGGTGTGGCCACCGTGAGGGCGTAATACCTACGTCCTGCGTCTGATTATATTGCTGTATGTCAATGAGATTGCGATGTTTTGAGAGGGGTCCCCTGCCCGCCTTATATAGTCTGGGGGGCAGGGTTATAGATCTGGAAACTAATCCTAACCGGTTACAATTGCCATAGGTGGCCGGATAAGGATTCCTATTCTAACCGACCAGGATCTTGCTTGATCTCCAAGTCTGCCTTGATTCCTTGCGTGGGACTCCGAGCAGATCGGCTGGGTCACGCGTCGTCTTCTGGTGGGCCGGACCCTCTGGTCCGGGACGGCCCAAACCTAGCCGTAAGGGTATAGGGGTTAATACCCCCACAGCTAGTCCTCGAGCACCATATATTATGTTGCGACACGCCGTTTGATATTCTTCGGCTAACGCGATCTATCTTCATGTCATCTCTAACTGGTTGAAACATTAACCAAGCAAATATGCCAGTATTCTGGTCAGCACAGAGAGCAGTAGACCACGGTTACAGCCGAAGATTCCAGTTGTCCGAAGAATGCATGGTGCTCTAAAGAAAAAAGAAAAAGATTTCTTTCCTGATCAAGTGTGCCCACTTGTATTTCTGAAAAGAAATGTAAGTGACCCTTGTACAGGAATAGTTATGGCCAATAGTCAGAGCGTAGGGGTCGAATAAAACAAGCATATTCACCGCAAGGTGAAGTGTGCCCACTTAGTCCCCGAGCCTGGTAGTAGGTGACGTAGGCACGTGGTGCCAGGGTCTAAAAAGTCTTGTTAATTAGATACAGCATGCACCATCTGGTGCATCGTACCGATGTAGCCCCCGAGCTTGCTGGAAGGAGAGGTATGAGCCTTGTAGCAAGGTCTAAAGGAGAAAAAATATCCCAACTGTATGTGAGTTGCCAGTCGCATGTAATCGAGATGCGAAGTCCCCGAGCTGTGGTCGGAGAGTGGTCGAGGCAATCCCCGAGCACAAGTCAAGGAGCGAGCGACGAAGTCCCCGAGCTATAGTCAGAGAGTGATCGAGGCAGTCCCCGAGCACAGGTCGAGGAGCGAGTGACGAAGTCCCCGAGCTATGATCAGAGAGTGGTCGTGGCAGTTCCCGAGCACAGGTCGAGGAGCGAGCGACGAAGTCCCCGAGCTGTGGTCAGAGAGTAGTCGAGGCAGTCCCCGAGCACAAGTAAAGGAGCCGAGCGACGAAGTCCCCGAGCTGTGGTCAGAGAGTGATCGAGGCAGTCCCCAAGCACAAGTCAAGGAGCCGAGCGACGAAGTCCCACAAGTCAAGGAGCCGAGCGACGAAGTCCCCGAACTGTGGTTAGAGAGTGGTCGAGGCAATCCCCGAGCACAAGTCAAGGAGCCGAGCGACGAAGTCCCCGAGCTGTGGTCAGAGAGTGGTCGAGGCAATCCTCGAGCACAGGTCGAGGAGTGAGCGACGAGGTCCCCGAGCTTGCTGGTATGTGAGGTATCAGCCTTGTAGCAAGGTCTAAAGGAGAAAAAATAAATGCCTCTCAACTGTATGTGAGTACAAATCACATGTAGTCGAGGAGCTACGAATGGCCCAGCTGGACTTGTCGGTGAAAATAATTGGCGATATTAACTAGTGTGGAGGTGTGACGCCACCCGTACAAGGAACGCCGTCAATAAGTCAGCTGGGAGCGCCGTCATTTTCAAAGCCAACCGGCGAAACTTGCGGTCTCGACCAGCCAGGCATCGGTGGGGCCATCTTCTTCAGCTCGATCAATTCCAGAGTCCCCGAGACCCGAGCACGATGTCAGGCCCAGCGAGCAGCAAGCACCGCATGCCCCGACCAGCCAATAGTGTAGGCTATAGCTGTAGAAGAAGATGTAGTTGGGTTATTGTAAACTTGGACTTTTTCAGACAAGCTTGTAATAACGTAACTGTATATCAACATAAGCTTGTTTGTTTTGTAAAAAACGTGTTTAAGCTCAGATATCATGTTGATGTAACTAAGTTAGAACGTGTTTGCGTTTTGTTTAGTTGTATTGGTTTAGTCGACACATCATCCTGAAAGGTTTGTACGACCCTGGTTTGACTTGTGGTCGGAGTGTAAGGTGCGTAGCTTGTGCACACGTAGAAACACACAAGTCAAACCAGAGAGCACATGCCGATCACCCGTAGTATAGAGAGCGGATCCCATGCACGCGTTGGGGGGAACCGGAGACAGGGCCTGCTCTAAAAACCCAAGAAGGAATGGTGGTCGGTTTTAACTAGTAGAGTTAGAATAACGATAGACTTCGAAGTGACACATTAGAGTAGTCGGAGAAATCATAATAGCTTTATTGAAATAAATCAAAAGTACAAGAGGGGTACATATCTTAGTAGCTAAGCATAGAAACGCCTAAGCCTGTCGATGTGCCCCGACTGAGTGGATGATGACCTCCTAGGCCTCGAGCTCTGGGATCTCCAGGTGCTTGGCGTCGAGCATGGTCTCGGCCATGCGAATAGAGAGGTCGTGAGCCTCTGCTATTTTGAAGCTATCATCCTCGCAGGTGTAAGCTGCGTATACGTTGCCCCTGAGAATTAGAACCCCCTTCTTAGGAGGCATCTTGAGGACCAAATACCTGTAGTGAGGTATAGCCATGAACTTGGTGAGCGCTGGTCGACCAAGGATAGCATGGTAGGTGCCTTCAAAGTCAGCGACCACGAAGTTGACGTAGTCGACACGGAAGTGGCCTGGGGTACCAAATTGCACAGGTAGCGTGATCTGCCAAAGAGGTGTGGAGCTCTGTCCGGGGAGAACACCCCAGAACCGTGCCTCGTATGGCTTAAGATCAACCTGGGTTATCTTCAAGGCTGGCAAACTGTTCTTGAACAATATATCGATAGAACTACCACCGTCAATCAGCACTCTATCGAACTGAACCTTGTTGATACAAGGATCGAGAACCAGAGGAAAACGCCCTGGCTTAGGTATTGCAACCCATTGGTCCTTTCTGCTGAAGGAGATCTCGCGGTGAGACCAAGGAGGGAGCCGCGGATTGGCGATGAGGTTGTCGGCATTGGCCACGTTCAAGCAAGCGCGGGCGAGCAGCTTGCGCTCTCGTTTGGTCTCGATGGACACTTTGCCCCCAATGATGGTGTGGACGCGGTCGGTTGGCTTGACGTACTTGTGAAAGGTCCTCATTTGGTTTTGGTAATTGAGTGACAACCTAGGTGGACTAATTGTGTTTATGTGAGATACACAGGTACATGTGTGTGAGCAACATATGCCATGAAGGTGACAATGGCTTGGAGATGTTGCAAAGCTCACACATGTGATGATGAAGGACCTTATTGCAAATGAGACATGACATTGAGTCATGTGATCAAGGTGGAGAAGATCAAGACAAGACTTGGCTTGATGGACCGGTTGCAAGCGTGAAGGGCAAGTCAGAGGCTTAGGAGTGATGGACCGCGTGACGGTGAAGCTTAAGCAAGACTTGGCGCCGATGGACAATGGCAACGGTGAAGAGCAAGTGAAGTCAAGATCGATGAACCAATATGATCACGTGATGATATGAAGTGGATCATATCATTGTTGATCGTGTTGGTGCATGTGTTGCATCGACGTTGGATGAGATGGAATGGAATGCACAAGGCAAAGGTATAACCTAGGGCATTTTATTTCACCGGTCATAGGTGTGTAGAGAAGTTTATGACCGGGTTTAGGATAGATGGTCGTACTATCAAGAGGGGCAAACTTGTTTGCATATCGATCATCTAGTGCCACTCGAGTGATCTAACTTTGCATCGTTGCTAGGATCGAGTGGCGTGGCAAGTTGAGTGGCTAATCCTTTGGAAAATGATTGTGAAAATGCTAATACACATACACATGGTGGTGTACACTTGGTGGTGTCGGCGCTTTTGGGAAAATGGAATGACTATTTTCTATTGCGCCGGATGCAAATTCTTGTGGTTGGCACATTGGAGCAAGGGTGAAGAAGTTAGAAGTGAAAACAAGTTTATCGCGAAGACGCTGGCGTCGGTCTACTGATCGGATGCTGGGTCTGAAAGCACCGGACTCTGGCTATGAGCGTCCGGTCAGAGCTGACGTATGGTGACGCAGGCAGAGCAGAAGCTGGAGAGTGACCGGACGCTGGTGCTGTGTCCGATCGCGATCGACCGGACGCGTCTGGTCGTAAAATGTCGTTTCTAGAACCTTACTGGAAACGACCGGACGCTGGGGTTGCGGCGTCCGGTCAGTTCATGCTGGAGCGTCCGGTCGACAAATGACCGTTGAGATCCAGCGAACAGCGTTTGAATGAGGGGACACGTGGCGAGTATCACGTGACCGGACGCTGAGGTCCAGCGTCCGGTCGATCGGACCGGAGCGTCCGGTCGTCCCGATTTTTGCCCAGTGAAGGGGTAATGGCTAGTTTAGCCCTTGGGGCTATAAATAGAAGTGGCCCTCGGCCATGGCGAGAGTAGAGCACCTAAGGGGACTTAGTGTCCATGCTTGTGAGTGCTTGGGAGCCCTTCATCACACATATACTTGATAGTGATCATTCGATTGTGTGAGTGAGCGATTCTAGTGCGATTGCATCGTGAGGTTGCATCGAGTGGCACTAGGTGATCGAGTTGCAAGCCGGTGGTGCTTGTTACTCTTGGAGGTTGCCACCTCCTAGACGGCTTGGTGGTGGTCTCCGTCGAAGCCCGCAAGACGATTGTGCGGCGCTCCAGAGAAGTGCTTGTGAGGGGCATTGTGCTCGCCCCGCGGGAGCCGCGAAGAGCAACTCTAGTAAAGCATGTCATTGAGCCACCCTCACTCAAGGGGTAGGTTCTTGCGGCGCCCGACGTGCGGGCTTAGTGGGTGATGCTAATTAGCCACCGAACCACCAAGTGAGCGGTCGACACAACGGAGACTAGCGTGTTGGCAAACACGTGAACCTCGGGAGAAAAATCATCGTGTCAACCTTGTTCTTCCCATTGGTTTGCATCCCCATTACACAAGCTTGCAATTACTTTTATACATATTAAGCTTGTGTAGTTGCTCTTGTAATTAGATAGCTTGTGTAGCTTGCTAATTACCTTCTTGCTTGTGTAGCATAGAAGTAGCTCCCTTGCGTGGCTAATTTGATTTTAGTAACCTTGTTAGTCACATTGCTTAGTTTATGTAGCTAAGTTCTTGCGCTCTCTAATTAGGCATTGGTTGCCTTGTTATTGAGCATTGCTAGTGAGCATAGTTAGCTTTGTGCTTTTGCTTACTAGCATGTGTAGGAGCTCTCTTGTTGCTTAAAATACTAGTGGCATAGGTTTGTGTAACCTTGCTCTTAGAATTGTTTAGGAAAGCTCTAGATAGCCCGGCACCTTTGTTGCATAAATGGTATCTTAGCAAGGTGCTAGTAAACATATATAGAGGGGTGTAGTCTTGGCTAGACCGATTGTTTTAATTCCGCATTTATATCGGTTAGCCGACGCGATTAATTTTAGAAAGGACTATTCACCCCCCTCTAGTCGCCATCTCGACCCTTTCAACTTGTGATGGGGATCTGTGTCTTCATCATCGTTGTCCTCGCTACGCTGCTCCCCTGCGTCGTTAGGCTTGTCGGATTTATCCGGAGCCTATTGGCGTGAGTAGATGGATTTGAGAACACGGCAATTCTCCATGGTATGGTTTGACTTGGGATGGAGCTGTCAGGGTCCTTTCAGTGCTTTGGCATAGTCTTCTTCGTAGTTGCGATGTCCACCACCTTTTTTAACGATGTTGACTTCGCCGTCATCTTCCCGAGCACGCTTGCCCCTGTAATCGTCACGGCGATTACGCCGCTGGTCGTGGTGGTCGCGAAAATCGTTGCGCTGGTTGCGGCGATCAAAATTACCGTTCCGACCACGGTTGCCACGGTGGTCGTCACGGTGTGGGGGGTGGTCGGAGCGTGGAACCCTTGCTGCTTCTTCGATGATTATCTTTTTAGCATCATCAACGTCCGCATATTTTTTAGCAGTAGCTAGGAGCGCTGTGACTGATTCAGGTCTTTTGCGGAGGAGCTTGTCCCTTAGGGCATCGTGGAAGCAGAGATCAGTGATGAAAGCTTCGATTGCCTCGTTGTCGGAGATTGATGGGACCTTGATGCGCATCTCCAAGAAGCGTCAGACGTACTCACGCAGTGGCTCATCTTTATGATCTCGAATCCGCTGCAGATCATATTTGTTGCCGGGTTGTTCGCAAGTAGCAATGAAGTTGTCGATGAATGCTTGCTTGAGCTCTTGCCAAGAATCAAAGTAGTTTGCCAGCAAGCTGACCAGCCATTGGTGGCCTGCATGGCCGACGGCGACTGGGAAGTAATTAGACATGACGTGCTCGTCAGCCATGGCTGATCTGCACGTGGTTTCATAGAGCATGACCCATAACTCGGGGTTCTCCTTGCCGTCGTACTTCTGGAGTTTTTCGAGCTTGAAGTTTTTTGGCCACATGACTTTGCGAAGGTGAGGAGTAAACTACTTCAAACCTAGAGGGCCGTGGGTAGTATCATATTCCATACGGCGATAGCTTTCGTAGGATGCATGATTGTTGGCTCTTTGGTTGATGCGATCGCGCAGATCGTGTTTTCTGAGGGAATGGCGGAGATCGTTATTGCCATCACGACGATCGCGATTGTCACCCTAGTTGACCCTGCGACCGTGGTTATCATGGTGATTGTCGCGGTTTCCTTGTCGATTATCGTCCCGGTTGTAGCGGCGGTTGTCGTCTCGACCACCATCATGACCATCGTTTCCGCCTTGACGGTTGTCTGGTGGGACTTTGTTGCGCGAGCCACGTTGGTTGGGTGGCTGTGGGCTACTTGAATACTGACGACTGTGGCTTGATTCGACTGAGGCGATCGGAGCCCAAGCTTGGTTCGCAATCTCTGCGGTCTGGGCCATAGCAGCCGTCAGGTAGGCTTGCATATCATCAAGAATTGCCTGAATTTCCGGGGTATTGGGCAATCGTTGAATTGTCGCCATAGCAATAGCTACGTTGGCGCTTGGAGTCCTGAAGACCTGCTTTTCCCCTACCCTATCAAAGGCATTGTTGAGATCGCGTGGCTGGAGCCTTATGCGTCGTGTCTCCACTTCTACCTTGGCTTCGGCTTGTCTGCGATTAAACCGGTCAATATTGCGTGCTTCGCGTGCTAGCCTTTCTTGTTCTATTTCGCCAATTGTCGGGGGTTCATCATTACTAACGACATTGATTAAGTCTCCTCGCCTTGGTGGGAAGGATGGGAATCGTGGAAACCCCGGGGGGTGGTCTGGGATATCCAGATCGTAATCAACTTCTTCATCGTCGCAAAGCTGAAGCTCAGTGTGGATGGAGCCATTAGATGCGGTGCTGGACAAGGAGCTTGAGCCGCCCTCTTGAACTGTGTGGACCGATCCTTCTTGATACTCCTCAATCCGAACCATGTTGACGAAGTTGTGTGGCTTTGGCCGAGGTCTATGTATATTGTAGGCATAGTTGGGAGCAGTGTTTCGCAGGCCATAGGGCTGGGCCTGGTAATTCTCCATCAAGGCTTCACACTTGGAGAGCCGAAGACCCATTGCAGGGGCTGGTTGGCCACGAACGGAGCGCCCTTCAGGAGTAGACATGACCACGAGATCCGTACCGAGTCATGTAGGACGACTGGCCCGAGCTGGTCGGGTAGATCTGTTGTGGGTAGTGGCTACCTGCTCGGTAGGTTGATTTTGAATCGAATCTACCAGAGCTAGGGTTTCAGCAAGCTTGGTGCTGACCCGATCGATGGAGTCGAGCAGGTCGGTGTTGTCGATCTACCTCCCTTTGTAGCGAGGAAGTGAACAACAGGTTGTCGGTGTGGCTAAAGACGACGCTGGTGTGGCCGGGGTTAGATCCAACGTGGTCGGAGCCATAGCCGATGCTGGTGAAGCAGTGGTCGATGCAGATTGGATCTGCGCCTCCTCCGTGGTCATGGCGATGAAGTTGTCGGAGCCAGTGGTCCAGGTGATCTGGCCGATGGTGAACGTGAGGCTGTTCGGCGTAGCCATGGAACCGGGGATGATGACCATCTTGTTTGTCTGGGGAGTAGTATGCACAACCCCTACCTGGCGCGCCACTGTCGATGAAATATGGTCGGCAGTCTACCTAAGGGTATGCCCAAGGTAGTAGATTATCGGCAGAGAGGTGCGCAAGCTACGAACGAGATGGTGACGCAAGACAGACACGAGGTTTTATCCAGGTTCGGCCGCCGTGAGGGCGTAATACCTACGTTCTGCGTCTGATTGTATTGCTGTATGTCAATGAGATTGCGATGTTTTGAGAGGGGTCCCCTGCCCACCTTATATAGTCTGGGGGGCAGGGTTACAGATCTGGAAACTAATCCTAACCGGTTACAATTGCCATAGGTGGCCGGATAAGGATTCCTATTCTAACCGACTAGGATCTTGCTTGATCTCCAAGTTTGCCTTGATTCCTTGCGCAGGACTCCGAGCAGATCGGCTGGGCCACACGTCGTCTTCTGGTGGGCCGGACCCCCTGGTCCGGGACGGTCCAAACCTAGTCGTAAGGGTATAGGGGTTAATACCCCCACACACATACACTCTCATTTGCACTAGCAGCAGCCATCCTAAATCCAACATATTCAAAGAAAAAAACCAACAATCGTGAGCCTGACATAGAAGCTTATGAAATCGAAGCCCTACTGGGTAACTAACTAACTACCCTAGGATGGGTTGGAGGCTTGGAGCAGAGGAGAAGAGAGGCGTTACCTGATCTATGGACTGGGGTGCATGGCGGTGGGTGGCCAAGACAACGGACGACAACGACGGCATGACGCACAAGAGTACTTCACGGTAGCTTCATTCCTCCTCCTCTTGCTCTTGCGTCCACTCCTTTAGACACCGACCAAGACACCACAGGTTGCCGGCGTGGATCCGATTAACCCAAGATGCGAGCAGCGGAGAGGGCGACGGGTTGCGAGTTGCAAAATGCGAGGGCGAGAGATGGATGGAGGCGGGCGAAGCGCTAGCTAGCTGCCGGAGGTCGGAGGGTCAAAGGTGGTAGTCGACAAGCGAGAGATGGAGCGGGCCGGCGCGCAAGTGCGAAGTGCGAGTGTGGACGCCGTGTCTGTGTTGCCGAAGTGCCGAGGGTTTCACAGGGGAAGGTTATTGGGCTGTCTAGTGGCCGTGGCTTCGAGGGTCGTGGCGTTTGGGCCTATGCTTCACCGCTTCACTATGTGAGGCAAAGCTTTAGTCCCACATCAGCTACAAAGAGCGGAGCGTGGAGAGAGGGAGCTATAAAATGAGGGGCATGGCACCAGGTGGCACATTGCTTTGTTGGCTGGCTATATTCGGATAATATCCGTTACATGCAGGTCGGATATATCCGATACTTAACCGGATTATCCGATATCCACCGGATATCGATGATATTACATTCGTAATTGATATCCGCCTAAGATATCCGTTTTATTATCTGTATCCAAAAAAAATTACGGATATCCGAGTAATTATCCAGATAAGTGTTCATATTTATTCGGTCGAACGGACGGTCGAATAAATATCCGTACCGTTTTTATCCATTGTAGGTGACTAAAGTATCCAAAAATATCCGAGTGTCATGAGCAGATCCAGCCCAACCCGTGACAACAAATGTGAACCACATAGAGAAGTTGCTGAATTTTTACTACTTTGGGCCTTCTTCTCATATGTGTCGACCTACCTCTTCATAAGTTGATCTCTATGTCTTCCTTTTCTTTTCAGAGGGGGAACCTTAAGCTGGCCTTTTGTTAGCATTTGGTGTGACATGAGGTGAACCTCTCCCTTCGACTCTCTCACTATCACCATCACCATAACCGGCCTCATGATCCTCACCCTCTCCATCATCACGACCACTTCCAGGAACATAGGATGTCTCATTAGTCACACTAATAGCATCAAACATTATCCACATCATGTCCTCGTGCTCAAGAACTGTAGATTTGAAACTTATACGTCCTGGCATAGCCTGAAACATTAAATGATAACAATTAGAGGATGACATGCCGATGAGTACTAAAATATAAAAGATGGCATCTCAACTACTCACCGCATTTTGTTCTGCCTACCATTCATCACTGGTAGAAATACATCTGGTCACAGGATCCCTTCCCATCCCAGTGGCTCTCATGTTCAAGGTTTTCCATTGTGCATATTTTTTCTTTAGTACATCCCATATGTTCTTCATTTTCTCTTTGTTATATGGCCTCTTTGTTCGCTCAAAGAACTTATTCACCAAATTAGCATAACTACACTACTGCCTGCATTGAGCTATGAGCTAACAAAAATGACATCTGAGGTGGGAAGCCGACGGTCACGTCCTCACCTTTGCAGGAGAGCCGACGGTGCGAAGGTGAGGGGAGCCGGCGGTGGCGAGCCGGCGTCCAGGGGGGGCTACAGGTCCTGAGTAGATCCGCCCGGCCGCCTGGGGCTACAGGTGGGGGAGGGGAGGGGAGGTGGCGGTGGAGAGTAGATTCGGCCGGCCGCCGGCGGATCTAGCCAGTGGAAGGCGACGGCCGGTCCGGAGGGGGCCCCTGCGCTGCCTGCCGTTGAAGGGAGGGGAGCGGGGAGGGACTGCTGGTTGCCGGTCCGGAGGGAGCCCTGCGCAGGCTGTCGATTCGGACGGAGGGGACGAGGGAGGCGACAGCGGGGTGGAGAGCCGGCGTCGGATCTGGTCGGAGGGGATGAGGGAGGGAGGCGGGGTGGGAAGAGCCAGGCGGCGCGCGGGGAGGGAAGCCGGCGTCGTGAGCGCGCATGGGTCGGGAGGGAGGGGCAGGGAGAGAAAAAGCGCTCGCGATTTCCAAATGGCAGCCCTTCGGGCGCTTTTCCAATCGTCGTTGCGGGAAGGAAAGCGAACGCGGATGCCGCGTTTGCGATGGATGCTGTCGCGAGCCGTTTGGCGGGCGTATCTGGCTTCTCCCGTCGCGAACGCACGTATGAGCGCAAACAAACAGGGCCAACGTGCGGCGTGCGTAAGCTAGACGGGTTGTGCCCAACACAATCATTTCCTGGCCCACGGGGCCGGTATGGGTATAGCTGTAATTTGCCTTATCAACCGTTCGCACGCCCTAACCAAGGCCCTATATAACGTTGCAAAGGCATCCCTCTCGTCCGTCCTGAGCGCCGCCGTCTTCATCACCCAGCAACAATCTCATCTGCTACGTATCCGTTCCTAGGTTTCCTTCTCGTTTATAGCTGTTTTTATCTCATCTGCTACGTATCCGTTCCTAGGTTTCCTTCTCGTTTATAGCTGTTTTTATTTTCCTCGAAAATCCAAAATTACTGTTTCTTGTCTCGTTGTCTGGTCGCAAGTTTGCTCACATATAGTGAAGTCTTGTACTCGTTTCTACTATTGGTTTCCTTCGTGATGTTCTTTGCTTGGCACTCTTCGCGTTTTGAAAGATCTGAAGCCCAGGTCGCCGTTGTGCGGATCCTTGGCTTTGGTTTGCGAAGAGATGCGAGATCATACCTCTGGACCTCTGGACATGCGGCGTCTTTCTTCCTATAGATCCTCGCATTTTCTCGTAGGTCCAACAATTTGCTTCTCTTACATATGTGAATCATGAGATTTGTTCTTGGTTGTTTGCCTTTATTTTTGTTTGTTTCTTTCTTTTTCCTAATGAATTTGTTTGAATGAATCAGATTTACCTCCTTGAATCTGTGATGACGAATCGATGGCTCGATGATGATTATTCTTGCTTTAACCACACCGAACCAAAAGCCGGAGGAAGGGTGCTTTCTTCATTCCCCTCTGCGTCATGCTCCCCTTTCTTGTCGGTTCCTCGTGAAATCTTGCTCTCCTGTTGAAGAATTCACTTCCTGTTTTCTTCCGCGAGAGGTCGAGGTAGAATGATTCGGTAAGATTCGGGAGCGTGGCAAGGGGGAAAGCGGGAGGCCGCTTCCGATGGATCTTGGCTTGTGGAAAACCCTGGCCTTCCACTGAGAGCCTTTGTCCTGTATTCGCAATTGATATGATACCCCAACTTTTTAAGTATTTTTCATGAATTTACAAGGTAGTCTGCACATTTTGCTCGGCTAGATCGATCTCATATCTGGAAGAGGATACGGAACAAGCCAACAAGCAGGGTAGTACAACTGGAAAATGAACGAATGGCCTCAACCTTTGCATGATCAAGTAAACGAAATTAGCAGTTAAATTAATACAGACAGATGTAAATGAATTTCAAAAATTGTATCTTGGATCTAATATAACAATAACAAAATCTATTAGAATGAAATAAGCGAGAGTTTTTTTTTTTGGCACGCCTGGATAAAGAAATTTGTATTAACATTTACGCGTTCAGGCCATGGCACACTTTGCACGGCGAATCACAGTCTGCCATGCTATAGCCCATTTCGTGAAAAGTACTTGTTCAATCTTGCCCAGGCCCAATTAAGAAGTACTTGTTTAATCTGGGCTGTTTCTGCCCAGTCCCAATTAAGAGGATGGATGTTGAGTTTTGCGATCCCTACTAAAGCCCATTTCTTGTTCAACCTGAGCTGGGTCTTGCTTCACAAATTACCAAGAGGCCTTTGTCAGCACGAGGACAGCTTATTAAGCAGGTTCTGGTGGGGGAGTAAAGAGGGGAAGCGTCGCACGTACGCAGCTTCTAGTGCGGGATTAAAGAGGGGAAGCGGCGCACGTGCTTGGTTGCTTGGAAAGATATGACTATGCCAAAGTATATGGGTGGCCTGGGCTTTTGAGATATGGAGTTGTTCAATTTGGCTCTTCTCGCTCGCGAGACGAATCTTGCAGGACCCGGGGGCACTTACGCCTTGTTTAGAAGCCATCCAAATTCCCAAGTTTTTTCACTCTCTCTCCATCACATCAATTTTTAGCCGCTTGCATGGAGTATTAAATGTAGGTAAAAAAATAACTAATTACACAGTTTAGTTGAAAATCACGAGATAATCTTTTGAGCCTAGTTGATCCATGATTGAACAATATTTACCAAATAAGACGAAAGTGGTACTATTTATCGGGTTCACTTTTTTTCCAAAGTGAACGAGGCCTTAGTTCTCGGATTCTCAAATCAGTCTACTTCGTGGAGGGTGACTTTTTGGAAGCAACTATTGCGTCCAAACCCCTCACGAACTTGGAGGTCGATCGAGGGAAGAGATAATCTAGTTCAGGGTTTGATCAAGAGAATTCGCACGGGCGAGGACACAGATATCTGGACGTCCAGCTGGCTGCCGAGAGACGGCTTAATGAGGCCGGTCTGCGGCCTCAAAGATGACCCCCATCAGATGGTTAGCGAGCTTATAGATCAGACTCTTCGGTGGGACACGCAGAAGGTGAGCGACTTTTCCATCTCGATGGATGCCGAGATTATTTTGAGTATTCCGCTCTGCACATCGGCACAAAGGGACTTTTGGGCCCGGCATTACGAGAAGTCGGGGCTGTTTTTTTTGTCTCTTCGCTGGGTCGTATTTGGCTTATAAGTCATAGCTTATTAGTCAACGAATAATATTTTTCTCTCACACCAAACCAGTCAACAGTACTTTCAGTCATGGCTTATAAACCAAATCAGCCCAAACGAACAGGGCACTTAGTCAAGTCAGCTTATAGAATGCTAGTGCACACGAGGGAGAAGAGGACGAACTGGCTAGAACATACGCCAAGCAGGTCAAATACAAGGGAAGAGGAAAAGGAATGGGTGGCGCTGTGGAAGGTGCCATCAAAAGTGAGGGTGTTTCTTTGGCGGTTGGCGCGCCAATCTATACCTACACATGATATCCGTTGTCGTAGAAATATGGCAGAGAATAGTCGCTGCAGTGTCTGCGGCAATGCGGATTCCTGGAGCGTCGGTGCTAGTTCTGGATGGACTAACCAACCAGAAGTGGTTGAGACGATCGCATGCCGGGAAGGCATTGCGCTAGCTTCGGACCTGGTCTTGCAGAAGTTCAGGGTAGCGTGCGACTGTTTCAATGCAGCGAAGAGTATCCATGAAGAGGGGATGGGGCTGTACGGCTCAATTGTTAAGGAGATCAAGGCGACAAAAGCAAACTTCCTCCACGTGGAGTTTGTCCATCGACCTGTTCGCTGGTTGGTTTCTGGACTGGTTTGGACTGACTGGTGCTGGTTTATTGTAAGAGGTAAACACTGTTGGTTGGCTGGTTTGGGTTGGCTGAAACCAACAAACGAACAAGCTGCATGAAAGAAGATTTTCGAATGAGGACTAGTATAGATTAGCTAGAAGTGCTGTTTCTTTGGATCCGGGTAGACACGTTTGGTTCTGTCGCCAGTAATTCGATTACGAGTTAATAAATGGTGACAGTTCTAAAAAAAAAAGAACCTCGAGTCTTGACGAGCCCTGGATGCGCACGGTTTGTCAAAAAAAAAAGAGGAAAAAGTTGGATGCGCACGGTAATCAGACGTCAGTACGTCATGGTGTTGTGCGTGTCGCAAATATTGGCACACATCTGAACTTTGTACGAGCGACAGTGCTTCGGATGGCATAGGACCATTTCTTATGAAGGTCAGCTTGCTCTTTGCCTGTTTCTAACCATCAATCAATGATGTACTGCCGTGATGTTTCGACTATCGGCGAGTAGCACAGAAATGCTGCTCATCAGGACTGGAGTACGGGACTTGCTCACCGTGATGTGCAACTGCCAACCACCAGCAATTAACCATTGTGATTGTGTTCCAGCCTTTTCTCGCGCTGTCATGTCGCATCAGCATCACATACATTTAAGACCGTTAGCCAAGCTGGTTTGATTCTACCTGTCCTGCCGCGCGGTCCTCCCGGCGTACGCTAACGTTCGGTTCGATCCATGCTGCACTGCACTACTGGTGCCCGTGCGGACACGGAAGCGCAAAATCCTTTTGCATTCGAGGGAGCGAAGCAGGGTGTGATTGCCGGATGATGGTTGCATCATATATTCTGTATAAGGGGACATAGGTTAAGGCTCCGTTCGGTTACAATGTTCCGGGTCGTTTCACCAGGAACGGTTCCGGCCTCGCAGAAATTACCGAAGAAACGATGAGGCCGGGAATCAAACCCCTATAATTGAATGAGGCCTAGGTGATACTGTGATTTAGAATAAAAAAGATATTTCGTAAAATTGTATGAACAGGTGTAAAAGATGCTAATATTTCATTTGGTACGCTCTATGAGTGAATATTGACCCTACTACTCATCCTGCATCGAGCTAGCAGGATAGCCCCACGAGCGATGGTGGAAACGGCTGCATGAGTGGAGCCTGCATGCATGTATATCCTGGGCATCAAACATCCTTCTCTGATATATTTTACATGCACCGCATGCATGCTCGCTGCTAAAAACAGCTAGTTTATGGAATATTTTATATTCAATAAAAATAAAATAAGAGAAGAATAAATAAAGTAGCTCTATAAGGAGAGATAAGTTCACACACTTGCTACGATTTATGTGTCCATGTTTACATTTTCTATATTAACATGTTAAGTTATTCTTTTCTTAATTTTTTAAGTCCCCCACTCCCCCTAAGCTGTTGCGAGGCCTTCCGCCCGTCGGGCCGGACCTTTTTTTTTTAAAGAAAAAGAGTGAAACTATGGACCTCATCATCACCATCGTCCCACGACGTGCCGGATTACCTACTGCTCGCTCATTCCCTGTTCATTTTGGCTTATAAGCCATATTTTTTCAGTCAACGAATAGTATTTTTCTCTCACAACAAATTAGCTAACAATACTTTCAGCCATGACTTATCAGCTAAACGAACATGACAGTGTGAACACGTCTTTCCATCGGCCAGCGAGTCTTTGTTACTGTTACATTGATTAAGCGGGGACGACATAACGCGTGAATGCGTGATGAAGAAAAATATCCGGCGCAGAGAGCCGGGATAACACCGAAGAAGGCGCCTGGATGCGTAACGGAGAAACTCTTATCCGATCCATCGGACACTCAACAGATATGTTCATAGTCATAGCGACATGTAACCAACTGTAATAACTATAAATAAAGTGGCGATTTCTTCATGCATACACTTATGAAGAGAAATGGTCAAAGGCGATGCACGCCGGGAAATGAGAGAGACGGGAGGGATCATACACACAGCACGTACAGATGGACGCTGTTCTTTTTGGCCGACTATAAAGCTACCAAGCCATATTATTTGCTGCCTATGGCTCCATCGTGCCATAAAGCGTGAAAGAAACAGTGTTACTCGACGGAAGTCACTGACTCACGAGCTAACAAAATAAATAATATCTTTGACAAGCGTGCACACTCCACTATCCTCAATAAATAAATGTGGTAACAAAAATGCCAGTCTGTATGAGAACAATATGATGAGTTGATGACTAATTACAAAAATGGGGTGACAGTTAGAATCTTGAATGACGATTTTCCATGATCCAGTCCGTGACTTCGTCTCACTCTCATGTTAAATCAACGCATCCCAAA
Source organism: Miscanthus lutarioriparius (assembly GCA_904845875.1). Taxonomy (NCBI): domain Eukaryota; kingdom Viridiplantae; phylum Streptophyta; class Magnoliopsida; order Poales; family Poaceae; genus Miscanthus; species Miscanthus lutarioriparius. Next base: position 18,258,429 of record CAJGYO010000002.1, read on the forward strand.
TGTTGACTGTTACGGAGGAGGGACACAATCGAGAGGTCCCACGGACTGCCAAAAACAATTGAAATTTTTGAATGCCCGCACGGACACGGGATGCCCTGATCCAATTCCAAGATCCACGCATGATGCTTTATATAATTGCCTCGGACTGATTCTTGTATCTGAAACAACAAACGAAGACCAACAATCCTTAGCTCAAGAAGCAGAAGCTGTAACTGCAAGCCACCATGCTCATCCTCGTTTTCCTGCTCTTCTCCAGCGTGGACCTCCGCCAAATAAGCGGAGCAACGACGGACACGCTCACCTTGGGCCAGTCTCTCCCATGGAACGAGACGCTGGTCTCCAAGGGCGGCAACTTCGAGCTCGGCCTCTTCTCCCCGGGCAAGTCCAAGAAGCACTACATCGGCATCTGGTTCAGGAAGGTCTCCAAGCAAACGGTCGTGTGGGTGGCGAACCGTGACCGCCCGATCCTTGAGCCGTCGGCCTCTCGCTTCACGCTGAGCGACCGCGGCGAGCTCCTCCTCCACGCGACGCCATCCAACACCCTGCTGTGGTCGTCCAACGCGTCCTCCCCGTCGCCGCCGCGCACCACCGTCGCCACGCTCCAGGATGACGGCAACCTCGTGGTGCGGAGCAACGCGTCGGCGTCGTCGTCCGTGGCGTGGCAGAGCTTCGACCACCCCACGGACACGTGGCTCCCCGGGGCTAGGCTCGGCTACGACAGGGCCCGCGGCGTGCACAGCTTCCTGACGTCGTGGACCGACTCGGAGAACCCGGCGCCCGCCACCTTCTCCATGGAGATCGACCAGCGCGGGCAGGCCAAGTTTGACCTGCTCGCCGGCGGCACGCACCAGTACTGGACGACCGGCGTGTGGGACGGCGAGGTCTTCGAGAACGTGCCGGAGATGCGGTCGGGCTACTTCGACGGCGTCCCGTACGCACCCAACGCCAGCGTGAACTTCTTCAGCTACAAGAACCGGGTACCGGGCATCGGCAACTTCGTGCTGGAAGTGAACGGGCAGATGCAGCGGCGGCAGTGGAGCCCGGAGGCAGGGAAGTGGATCCTCTTCTGCTCCGAGCCCCACGACGGGTGCGACGTCTACGGCTCCTGCGGGCCCTTCGGTGTGTGCCGCAACACCTCCAGCGCCATGTGCGAGTGTCCCGCGGCCTTTGCGCCGCGGTCGCGGGGGGAGTGGAAACTGGGGAACACGGCCTCAGGGTGCGTGAGGCGGACCAAACTGGATTGTCCCAACGACGGCTTCCTGAAGCTGCCGTACGCCGTGGAGCTTCCGGGAGGCTCGGCAGAGGCGGCCGGAGCCCGGAGCGACAAGACGTGTGCTCTCTCCTGCCTGCGAGACTGCTCCTGCACTGCCTACGCCTACGACGCAGCGAAGTGCTTGGTGTGGAAGGGCGAGCTCGTCAACCTGAAGACACTCCCTGGCGATCAAGGCATCGCGGGGGCTGTTGTTCTTCACGTCCGTGTCGCAGCCTCGGAGGTGCCACCGCCTGCGGCGCATCATTCTTGGAGGAAGTCAATGGTGATCATTAGCAGCTCAGTGTCTGCCGTGGTCCTACTCCTGGCGGGCCTCATAATCGTTGTCGCGGTGGCGGTGGTTTTGCGGAAGCGGCGAGGGAAGGGCAAGGTAACGGCGGTGCAGGGCTCGCTGCTGCTGTTCGACTACCAGGCCGTGAAAGCGGCGACGCGGGATTTCACGGAGAAGCTCGGGAGCGGCAGCTTCGGCTCGGTGTACAAGGGGACTCTCCCCGACACGACGCCCGTGGCCGTCAAGAGGCTCGACGGCTTGCGGCAGGGCGAGAAGCAGTTCCGCGCCGAGGTCGTCACCCTCGGCATGATCCACCACATCAACCTCGTCCGCCTCCGCGGCTTCTGCTCCGAGGGGAACAAGAAGGCGCTCGTATACGATTACATGCCCAACGGCTCGCTGGACGCGTACCTGTTCAAGAACAGCTCGAGCTCCAAGGTCTTGAGCTGGAGCCAGAGGCTTGGCATCGCAGTTGGCGTGGCCAGGGGGCTGTCTTACTTGCACGAGAAGTGCCGGGAGTGCATCATACACTGCGACATCAAGCCGGAGAACATCCTCCTTGATGAGGAGCTGGGCGCGAAGCTCGCAGACTTCGGCATGGCCAAGCTTGTCGGCCACGACTTCAGCCGCGTTCTGACCACCATGCGGGGAACGATGGGCTATCTGGCGCCAGAGTGGCTCGCGGGCGCGCCGGTCACCGCCAAGGCCGACGTGTACAGCTTCGGCCTGCTCCTGTTCGAGCTCGTCTCGGGCCGCCGGAACAACGGCTCCTCGGAGGCGGGGCCCATCTCCGCTGTGTACTTCCCGGTGCACGCCGCCATCAGGCTGCACGAGGGGACGTGGTCGGCCTGCTAGACGAGAAGATCGACGGTGATGCCAACGTGAAGGAGCTCGAGAGGGTCTGCAAGGTAGCGTGCTGGTGCATCCAGGATGAAGAAGGCGACCGGCCAACCATGGGGCTCGTCGTGCAGCAGCTGGAAGGTGTTGTTGATGTCGGGCTGCCGCCGATCCCGTCACGGCTTCACATGCTGGCGATGATGAATAACGGTAGCAAATTAGACACAGCAGTGTAACGAGTAGAAGTGTGAAGGTACTAAGTAGATCCGACAGGTAATTGTAGTTTCAGCATGCGAGTCCCATTGTTCATCATGGGTAGTACCAGTCCTATCCTATGGCCTGTTAAGCGTAGCTGCCAAACTGTGTTTCTTCGCAGTCTGTTCCGTGAATTCCTGATCAAACCATCGTTGCGACAATACCCACCGCAAGAGGTTCTGAACAAACTTTCCGCCCGCTGCCAAAACTGCAACCCCATTCATTTACACTCCTACTCGCTCTGTTCTGTACAACAGGCTGGGAAAACCATCTAATAACTACAAAGAATACAGGAAACACAAACCTAGAACCTAACTATCAAACTGTACAGATTAACAGCTACATATACAAACCCCAAAAGAATGAATGAAATCACCGTAGAACTATAATAACCGACATTATCAGGATATACACTTTACAGGTAAAGACGAAGCTGCTGCTGTCGAGTATAGAGCCTTAAGTACAGAAATAAACTTCAGAGATGCTTCTTCAGAGAACCACTTAAGTTTCCATGTATGTACTGTGCCGATTTCATCAGACTGCTTGTTTTGAGGATTTTGGATGCTATCGTGAAACTCTCCTTGCCTACGACTATCCAAAATCAATGTCAAACATTTGTCGTTGCGCTGATCCATGACCTGAAGGTACACATTGCAAACAATATCAGCTTTTTCAATGACCTCGCACAATTTGTGGGGCAATAAACAAAACAAGAAGCACAAGCACCCTTAGCCCATGCCATGAATATGACAAGGACTAACATCAGAACTATAAGATTTCAAGATAAACTCATTAAGGTAGTAGGTAACAGCTAGCAGAAAACCATATTATTCCTTGACCTCTATTGTAACAGAATCCACTAATCGTGTTGGATATAAAATCTATGCTTGCCACTATCAGCTCCATGACACCTAACTTTGTCATCTATGTTCTTCCCGAACAAGTTATTTATTTTTTTCTGAGAAAAATGCAAAAAAAAAATATACAATTGCTTTCATTCAATAGAAGTGACATTGCGCCTATCCCCCAAAACATGATTCGTCTCTATGATGTCCCCAGAAACACCTTTTTTTTTCTTTGTTTTTTCCTTCTAACCATATGGCCGTCCTGATTGCATATTTGCATCTGTTTGACAAGTTTACCATAATTTTCACATATTTTTTGAGAGGATAATTTTCACATATTACATGCAATTATCAATGAGCTTGCTTGAATGACTTCATGCCCACCAGCTTATGAGCTACAATGGACTAAAATATTCTATAGTTTCCCCCCTTCAATTTCGATAGTGATTGGGCAGGTAAGAGCAGCAATACAAGACCCTTGTAATAGTTGATAATTTGAGTAGCAATCTGAGGCGAAAAGTTAAATTCTTTTCAAAACACAGTACATAATGGCGAGAAAGTCAGAAAGCCATCATTCCTAAGTACAAAGTTAATCAAGACAGAACTGGAACCATAAGAGATTGTTATCTCTAGTTTAGCGACTGTCTTAGAAAAGTCATTTCTGCTAAACAGAAGATGGTGTGCATATTAGATATTAAACAACATATATGATTTTAATTGACGGAGTTAAGAAAGGGTATATGAAAATAACAATGTTGCAAATTATCATGTAGTGAGCCAGAAAATTTGGAATTGCAAAAAACAAATTGCTACTTACCACTTCTCGGATATTGCTAATAGAACAAGATGCATCAAGAGAAAAGTATGGGGGATTTGAATCATAAGGGATACCACCAAACTGATCTAGGTCCTCAATGCACACCAATACGGAGCCTTCAATGACAAAGATGGATCTAATACAAAGGGAGTCTTCTGCAGAAGAAAATTGACCAATAATGTTTCAGCAACTTGTAAGAGTAATCAAGAATATAAAGTAGGAAATGATCAATTGGAGTTAAGAGTGAATATTTGGGACATGCGACAGCCAGGAGTTTGCACTGAAAGTTCACATGATTGCACCCATATACAAGTATACAGTAGACATATCTACTTGATTGACTAAATCTACTAAGATTTAACGAACAATTATATACACAAATAATTGCCCTTGGATAGGAGTACAAGGAAAGCAGCTATTCACGTGCCTAAACCATGAGCAAGCTTTAGATCCCCCAATAATATCGTTATTGACGCCTTGTATATATTTCTCTTTCTTTTTCCCTTTTGCTGGTGGATCATATTGGGTTTCAACTCTAGCGCACCCCAACTTTCTTGGGACTAAAAGGATATATTGTTGTTGCTGTAACGAACAATGATTTATTTGAGATGACTTAACATTGGGCCCAAAGTTAATATAAGGCCAAAGAAATAAACTGAAGAAGACCCCGACCAATGTTTGCAGCAAACAAGTAATTCCAATTTAGTTACAATGTAGACTTCAAAGAATGGAAAGGTAATTCTGATGTGTTCCATGAATTCCATGAATAAAATATAGGGACGTTTCATCACCCAGATTGCAAGACAATGGTACCTTCAGCGTCATTCCTCCAGAACATAAACATAGAGTAGAGAAATATTCCCATATTTGCAGTTCTCGTGATAATACATTTCTCGAACGATTTAACTTGGATGTTCTCCCAACTGCCATTTAAATTGCACAATAACCATAATAAAAGACATGGAATATAAGCTTTAAAAACAAGATAAACATTCTTCATTTGGCTCAAAAAGAAGATTATTAGTCGTGATGATTGTAGAAACTACCAAGACTATACCTTTGAAATTGTATCTTGTGGTTTAATTTGGGGAAGTTGGTTACACTCAAGAGCCAAAGTACATCTTGTGCTTCCTTGGAAGTCCTTGTGAAGAATAGATAAGTTGTATCATCTGACATGTGTACTCTGTCACATTGAAAAATAAAAGTAAGCCCCAGGTAAACTAAGCCACCACTGTTGATGAATAACGATTGATATGCTAACACACCTCAGTGCCTGTAGTCCCAGCCCAATCGAAACTTTTTCTAGACTTTCCAGACTATAGCTGCCCAAAACTCTTGGCATGGTTTCTGTAAATTAATCAATACATTAGAAATTACGGCAATAACAAAGGTCCAAATAGAGATATGGGTAATAAAAGCTTCTATCAAGCAAATGATTGTGTAAATGACCTGTCACAGTTATCAAATAAAAACAAGGAAACTAGAAACATAATTCAGATGGTGAATCTAAACAATATGTAGGAAATTAAGTAGCTATACCTTGTCCATCAAAAACCATATCAAGTAGTAGCACATACAATTTGTTTTGAGAACTTCGCAGCAAGGCTACCTCTCTACAGAAGGGAAAAGAAAAACTGTCAAGTACAGATGGTATAAACTATAATGTGAATCCATACTAACTGCACGTCCAGGAAATTTCAGTTTCTTCAGACTTAAAGTGTCATTTAAGCAATGTGGCTTACAATTAAATACAGCAAACATCTGGTTAGTTTGAAGGTGGCTATTTTGGTTTCAATCGAGATGCTATTGGTAACTGCTTGATGCATTGACGAATGGAAACAGCTGCATGCCTGTTACCATGCAATAGAATTGGTAAAGCACATATGTAAATGGTGCATATATAAAGGGTGGCACCAACTACCCGATACAAGAAGTCCACAACAAGCACATTTCTTCTTTAACTAATCTGCAAATTTGAAGATAAAGAAATGCAATTCACAAAGTGCTGCAGAGGTGTATTCCTTTGGATTAAAACTAGCTCTGGCAGAAAAAAGGGGTGATTACATTCATCCGACATGCTGTACTCAAGCCCTAAACCTTCTTTTTCTCTTCATTTTTTTTTCTTCTTCCGAGTATTAAGTCCTTAACCTTTAAACTTACAGAAAGATACTACTCTACATAGTACTCATAGTATTCACAGAAGTTCTACAAAACATTATTCTCAAATCTTGTAGCCCAACAAAATACAATTTTCATTTAGCTCATTCATATGGTGCATTCCAATTTATTAGACAATGCAAAATCAGTTCATCAATATGGCACATTCCAATTCATATGGTGCGCTCTCTTATAACATTTTCAGGAATGGAGAAACAGAGAAAACAACTCACCTTTGAACTAAACCATTTGAATCCTGAAACATGTATGCACAACAAGCTACTTGTTCACATGTTTCAGACCCATCCTTGTTTGCTATTTCCAAGTTGAAGAAATCCTCAAGAGTCTTGTGTTCGCCTGTGTCATGAGGAATTATATTTGTGCTAATAGATGAATTGTTCTTATGCAGGATATTAGAAGAATGACTTTTAGAGTCTTCCTTGTGAGTACTTTTGCTTGGTTTGCATGTCAACTGGCCATTTCCTTCAACTAAAACATGCTCAGCCACCTGATCGCCATTCATTTTTGGAATTTCTAGTTTGGTACCATTATGATTCTTGAAAGGAAATACCCTCCACTTAAACTTCTCCTTGCCTTTTTGTCCAATTAAATGGCCTAAATAATGACCTAGATGACCATTTCTCTGGTTACTGTCATGGAACTCCTCAATATCAAACTCTCTGTGATCTGAACAACTCGGCTCACCTTCTTCTGAATGGTCAGACAAAGTATTCTCCCCTGAAAAATGCTCTAAGTTATTCTCTGCCTCATGATCATCACCATTTACAAAAGGAAATAAAACCATCTGGCCATTACGAGACAACTCCATCTTTGTCTGAATTTCTTCATAATCATCTTCTGAATTGCATGAACCAAAATCACTCGAAGAACCATCGCTGCAGCTGCTACCACTACCAAGTGAACCAACAGAATGAAGATGTCCTGAAATCTGCAAAAATTCTTCCTCCAGAAAAAGTCTGCGATGTAGAATGTCCTCCTTGTATTGTGGAGGTGACTGTGGACTTGGATATGTATGGGGTGGACTTGATTCTATTAACTTGCTCATTGTATTGGATGGTGTCCCATTTGCCAGCATATTTGTAGAGCCATTTTCCAACTCAGAAAAGGGGTCGGTTTGTGAAGTGGCTACTAACTCTAGGGGAGGAGGTCGTTGAAAAGAATTCAAGTGCATCCTTAGATGACCTTGGTCAAAATTAAGTTCATTTGACGATTGTTTGATGACTCCATTCGAACCAGAAAATGCATTATCCGTGAAAGATGAATCTGATTCCAAAAGGTTTGAGCTACTGCCACCTTCTGATACTTGTACCAAATCCGACATGTTATTTGAAGTCTCCTTGTGTGCTTTCTGCTTTTTCTTTTGTCTGACATACTTCCCATTGCCATTAGTTAAGTCAACAGATAGGTTGTCGCCTTCTGTTTTCTCTGTATTGTCATCCATCCACTCCTTAAATTCACGAAGCCAATTACTTGACTTTTCTTTCTTCAGCAATTCAGCGGTGTTTATCAAGGAAGCAATTCTTATGTCATGATCAACAGCTGCAGTTTCATCCTTCTTAGAACTGTCACTATCACCGTGGGTTGACTGCTGCTCTACACCTTCATCACAGAGATTTCTCTCTTCCTCCACTATGCTCACAAGTCGGGAAATTCTTCTCTACAGTAAATAAAAGAGAACCAATATCATTTAATCGCTAAAGTAGTCGTGCATGCTCAGACTGTGTATGCAAGGTCCAAGGCTAGTTCACTGTATCATTTTTGCAAAGAAGGATGTAAGGCAGATCTTGCACTTCTAAAAATGAAGATCACATCCACCAACATCTGGGATGAACCAACTAGAGACCAAATTCATGAAAGTAAGAAAAGGACCTTCTGCGTTGCATGTGCAAACTAAAAAAGAGTGTGCAAATGGAACAAAACACATGCATAATTGCTATTCACCACAATATCTGTGCCAAATCACCTATACTAAAGGAGAATAGTAACACAAAAAATTTCCAACCAAGGAATCTTGATATATGGTGCTACATGGGTATAATGGAACCACAGATACATACCATCTTCAAATTTAACATGTCTTCATCTTCATTTTCATGATCATCAATTGCAGGAAAATAAAATCCATAACCAACAGGTTGATTTTGTCTGCATGCAAACAGCACTTGCTTTTCCCAGTATTCTTGTGTGTTCATGCCTTTATCATCTAGCTTCAACTGAACCAGAAAAAGCCAGGGAACAGAGCTGTCACTTTACTCCAGTACTGTGGAACAAACTATTATGATGGGGGAAATTTAAGAAACAAAAAGAGTTAATACTTTGAAGTCAAATACTTACATTCTCTGGATTACGAAAAAAACTGAACACGTGTGCTCGATACCACCGGGCACAGCAGATTGGGTTGCCTTCCAACCAGAGGTTTTGCAACAGAGATAGAGTGCCAAGCATTTCCAATTCTGAGAAATTTGAGATGATATTGTAGGAGAGATCAAGCCCCATGAGTGACTTGAGATTTTCAATCCCATTTACTGTAGTTAAAGCGTTATTTCTCAGAACAAGTTTTACAATTCGACTGGAAACCTGCAAGAAAGCACATGTAACTGTAGATACCACTAAATGAGTGTAAACGCAATAAGCTAATCTGCAGCGCAATGTTCAGGATTATAAAGGAAATGCTTACCTCACTCAAGGATGAAATCGAACGCAAATGATTAAATCCAAGATCCAGATTTCGCAACTTTGTACATTTCTGCAGATTGTCCACCTTTGCAAACTTGTTGCAACTAAGATCCAAGGTTTCAATTGCAGGTAACAATTGCAACGATTCGTCCATGAGTACTACACCATTAGATGCACATGAGACATATGAAAGTTTGCTCCATACAGGTGAGTCCTTGATATCCATGATTCTACTTGCGAAGACATGCCTAAGAGCATCCTGTGGTAGCATGAAAGTCAACTAATGTGAGTTTGGCCAAAATATTCACATAACATGGAAGTGCTTAGAAATGAAGGCTGGATCCAAATAACTACTTGATGAATAGATGATTAATGCTACTACTCTTGCTAGATGAATTGTTTGGTGCTTGCTGAACATTTGACTGTATACATTATAAATACTATAAATATCACAAAACCCGATCAAGTTACAGCCACCAAAGCTGCAACTAAATACTAGAGTTTTCCACATGCATGCTCAATTTCATTCCATATTTCCATCAGCCAATAAAGAACTTTAGAACACCATGTACAATGGCTGATATCTGATACCTGCCCAAGCCACATGGAACAGGGAAAAACAGAAAAGCTAGAGGAAGAGATGCTATGTGCTATCCAGGAAGCATTGCTCCCTTGATAGTTTTTAAGGGGACTGTAAATCTCGAACTCTCAAATTCAGATGAATAGTAAATGCCAGCCAAATTTTCCTTCATAACTTGCAAAAGAGAGTACAAGAAGATGCATGCAACTATACAGATCACAATGTGTTGTATCCATCAAGAGGCCACGTGGATGAACACTTTTTTAATGCCAAAGCTTATTAATTAGGGCTAGGCCATGGAATAAATATATCAAGCGCAGCAGGGATGGTTGCTACAGTTGCATATATGGTATCTGCAGCACAAGCATTGATACAAATAAAGCCCTGCACTGCAGGTACTAAGAACTTGAGATTTGAGAAGCTCTGTAAGACGCTAAAATCTATTTAACTCAGAGAAATTGCTGAGGAACTACGTTCATTTCGAATTGAGTAAAAGTGCTTGATGATGACTTAAAACAGCATTACATTAAATCCCATAAGCATGACCTGAAACTACAATAAACATAAGTACTAGAAGGCATCTTAGCACGAATATCAAATTGATTGACGAAATGGCAGAAACATGCTGAATAAACACTAAACAGGATTCGATCAGATCCTAGGAATACATCAAAAGTGTGACCATAGTATTCCAGCAAACAGTCTAAAAACCATAGTATTGAAGCAAACAGGCTAAAATCCATGGCACTATACTAACTGTACATGAACCAGAACAGCAAACTGCAGGTACAATTTGACAGTTCAAAATAGCTCACGGTAGTTGAGGATCATAAGTACAGCCTGTGGTCACCACCGCGCGAATTGCCGCAAAAACTGAATTCCAAACGAAATTGCACGGCGGAGAGCAGAAACGCACCGTAGAATTGAAACAGACGAACTTCTCGAGGGTGTGTCGGAGGTCGAGAAGGCCCCTGGCGGCCGAGGTGGAGAGGTCGCAGCCCCCGCAGCTCGAGCACGCGCAGGCGCGCGAAGGGCAGTAGTGAGAGTGGCGCGGGGTCGCGCCCGGGCCCCGGGGCGACGACCTTGAGCGAGGTGAGGAGGCGCAGGATCCGCCGGAGCTGCTCGAGCGCGCGGTGGTCGCCGAGGTCCGCGACGTAGGCGCGGAGGTAGTCGACGGGCGCGCCGGCGCCCACGGCCTCGAGCTCCCGAAGCGCTTCGAGGCGGGAGGTGACGTAGTGGAGCCCGACGGGGTGGAGGCGGAGGGTGACGGTGCCGTCGAGCAGCGCGCCCGCGTTGCGCGCCACGAAGCGGACGAGCAGGTCGAGGTAGCGGTCGCCGGTGACCGGGGACGCCGGCGACCCCGCGCGGGGCGTGCCCATCGGGATCGGGGCTAGGGTTTGGGGGTGGGAGCGCGCCGGCGCATCCGCGAGCGGCGGGGCGGGCGCGGGAGGGGAGGGGGAGAGGAGGTGGAGGGTGGAGGCGGGGGAGGGAGGATGCAAGCGGACACCGCCGCGGTGGTACGTATGATTGGGGGACACGCGGGCTAGCTGTGGTGTGATACTGTGATGTTGGAGAGGGAACGGAAGGCGACGCGACGCAGATGTGCGAAGCAACCGCGGTTTCGTTCTCCAAAGACTTGGCCCCGATCGCTTGCGCCGTACCGTTTAACTGAAATAACGCTATTTTTCTCTCGCAATAAATCCAATAAATCAGTGTCCGGCGTTTTTCCGGCCAGCCGAACATGACGTTTGTCAGGGCTTAATTAACGGACGGGGATCGCGCGGGCCACGGGCGCCACGGTGCCGTCTGGCTCTGGTGTGGGTTTGGCCGTGTTTTGCAGTTTCCGGCGCTGGCATTGATGTGCGTGCGCGGTTACGGCTCGGCTGTGCGCGCGTTGGCGTTTTTGTTGCGGCCTGCAGCGAGCGAACCGGGAAGACGCACAAATTTCACATAATTTAATTTTATAGGAGAAGCACAAGAATAGAATTTTTTTCCCTAATCCAAACATGCCCTAGTGTGGTGGCTGGCGGCATGGAGAGTTTTCTGGTCTACATATGCCACGTTCGCTTGGCTGATAAACTATGACTAAAAATACTGTTGACCTGATTTACTGTGAGAAAAAAATATTATTCGTTGACTGAAAAAATATTTTTCGTTGATAAAAAAGTATAGCAAGCGAACAAGCTATAGACCAGACGCGCGAGATCTGGCGTCAGGGGTGGAGCTTGGAGCGCCAGCGCCGTCGTCCGATTCCTAGCCCTGGCCTGGCTACTCCTGGCCGGTGAAATATTCCTTTTAACAGTCTGTGTCAGAGCCAGTTTAGTTCCCTACAATTTTGCCAAATTTTTCAAGATTTCTCGTCACATCGAATCTTTAGACGCATGTATGAAGTATTAAATATAATTAAAAAATAAAACTAATTACACAGTTTAGACGAAATCCACGAGACGAATCTTTTAAACCTAATTAGATTGTAATTGGACACTAATTACCAAATAACAACGAAAACCGCTACGGTGCATTTTACCAAATTTTTTGGCATCTAAACAAGGCCTCAGTGGCTATGACCATGCGCTGTCAAGATTTGGCGTTTGCTCCCTCCAAGTGCGTGTTCAGCAATCAGAACCGGTGTTTGCACAATACTATATGTTTACGAAATAGGGAATGGCTACTAGAATATCGGCGCAGATGGTGCAGACATCGGCACATCGCAGCCTCACCTAGTCACATTAATGCTAGCCCACATGTCCTCGTCCGGGGAAAAAACTGTTTCATTGGAGTAGAGTACACTGATAGATGCTGGCATGCAGAGCGACACGTTAACATCATAACATGGTCACATGGATGCCTCAGGTCTATGGGTCCTTTTATTTATATTTTGAGACTCATGTCAATCTCAAGTCTCAGAGAAACCAAATGTCAACTTGAATACTTGATCGTTGGAGGTACGCGATAAACTGCTAATCCCGGGTATCCAAGGAAGTAGGGAGATGCCCTTTATTCTTGCTTTTTAAGGTACTCCGTCCATCTATAAAAAACAGATTTATGTAGATCAAATTTTTAAGTTTGACTGGATCTGTAAAACAATATATCAATAATATTTATATTTTTAAATAATTTTATTATAAGAATATATTTAATAATTAATCTAATTATACTTATTATGTATTATTTATCGAGAAATGAGAATGACACTTTTTGTGTAACGGAGAGAATAGACCAGAGTCTGTAGAGCCGCTCCGACTATGATCGCCGCCACCATCAGAGCTGGAGCCGAGACAGGAGCACCAAACAACTCCATTCCGTATATGATAATAACTCTAGCTTCTCCTTCGTGAAAATGACTCTAGCTTATTCCGCGCCGGAGTACCAAGCAGGCCCTTAAGCAGCAAGAAGGATCTGAAATTTATTGGACCAAATTGTAACTACTCATTAGTGGACCAAAAAGGCAATCGATATGCCCATGGGCTCGGAAGTCGATCGGAGGGAGTCGAGGACTCAAAATGGCGTTCATGGACTGAGCCTTTGGGTCTGACTTATATTTTCGGAATTTTTAATATCAGCCGGATGTTGCCCCAAAAAAAAATCAGCCGGATGTTTTTCTTAACCAGTCGAACGATTATTTTGTTTTCACTCGAAGTTTTGGATGGTCAGGATTTTTATGATGCGTGTAGCCTTTATCATATTGAGATTTTTATGGTTATATGTGGGCCCAACTAGCAAAAATGTTCGTGCGTTACGACGGGTTATTTTTTTCACTCTTAAATTGTTAACACCTTCTTCAGTCCTCACATTCACAGTTCTGTCATCTTTGAATCCGTCGATGACAATATGTATCGACACCCTAAACGACGATATGTATTGATACCTTGAAGCATTTTACAAACACATGGGTTAGTCGTTCATCTTCACCAGAATAGTCGTGCACCGGCCACGGGTGGTTCTCCATTGCACAGGGCGCGTGCGGCCGTTGTGGCCCATAGAGTACAGGGCTCTCGGTGTATGCATAGCTGGTGGGGCTCGGAACCTACGCGGGTTACGCGGCGTTGTGAGGGCGCAAAGCTGACAAGGCGCAGGCATGGTGCAGTGCACAGGGCCGATATAACGGACTCTGAGGAGCGGCTGCGAAGGCGAGTGGGGCACGTTGCTAGTGAAACGCGCGAGGCTAATGAGCTGGGCGCGTGGGTAGGCCTGGGGAAAAATTGAGACAGAAAAAAAATGATAGGAACCGTGGACTGTCTAAAAAACCAGTAAAACACGATGGAGTCGGGTGAAGCGGGGAACAAACCGAGTTAGATAGAAGCGACATAAGAGATTTATTACGATATAGATTCTGGCTCTTTAATAATAAGGGGTGTGTATATATATATATTTATTATTATATTGTTAGTCGTGTTTCTATTTCTATTTTCATGGTTATTACTTAGAACATGAAAAAAGGGAAAAATCATGAGAAATCTAAAAACGAGTTTGTAACAAAGAAATATAGGGACCATCCAAACAGGAAGCGACAAGGGAAAGGGAGAACAAAAAATATATAAAAGAGAGAACGTATGCTCTCTGCTCTATACGAGGCCAGCCAATAAATAGGAAAAAACACATGCTCTTGAATATATTCATTATTTTTTATTTTTATTGTTATTTGTCTTTCTATTTCTATTTTCATTCATATTCATATTTATTTCTTGAACATGGAAAAAGGAAAAAAATCATGAGAAATTTAAACACAAGTTTATAACAAAGAAATAGAGGAACCGACCGGACATGATACGATAAGGGAAAGGGAGAACAAAAAAATATTTAAAAAGAGAGAACGTGTGCTCTGTCCTCTCTATGGGACCAGCCAATAAATAGAAAAAAAGAACATGCTCTTGAAGGGAAAGAAATCGGAACGTACAGAAAAAGGCATCCAGATTGGACTCCGTTACGTACATTGCTAGGAGACCGAGCCGATGTGAGGATGCATTAGTGACTCGGGAGAGAAAAAAAATGGGCGGACGAAAATTTAGTGGGGAGAAATTTTGTCTCTTTAATAAATATATATTAGGTATCGTATAGATGTGTCTTCCTTGTCCATGTCTTCACTTTCAATCCACGTGAAGACATTTTTATATACTGTGATTGGGGGAATGAGTAGCTAATAACAGGCTATTTTACTTCCAATTGTATTTTTTGGGCAGATTGACAGTTGACTAAAAATTAGGAAAAGGAAAACAGTAAAAGTCGAAAATTGATAACTACTAATTGTGGTCCAACCAATTACATGTGTCCCATCAATTTTATACTCTTCATCGTCTTTCCGGCGACCAAGAACAAAAGGTTAAGGGGGCGTTTGGAACAGGATTTTTGAAAGAAAATCGTAGGTGGTAACAGCTAAAGGTTCAGGCTTTGTGTTACATTGTGGTGTACAGGTTGTTGCCATAGATGGGTTATTGCGGTACTTAGTATAGATGAGATTTAAAATTAAAGGTAAATGCATTCGAGGAGGCGCTAGTTTCAACTGTCTTTCGCCATGGATCACTAGAAGTATATAGTATGATTAAAAATTTAAACAAAAGAGTGTGAGCATGCGACATTTTAACAAGGAGAAACATGACAATTTTTTTCTGAAATTTGTCAAAGCAAATCATAACAACAGCGTAACAGAAAAAAGGCTGGGAAACATATACTCTCCAATTCACAAATTCTCTCCGCTAAACGCCATGCAAACTAAGATGGAAGATCTGCTTCCAATTCTATACCAAAATTTGTTGTGGGTTGTGACCATATATATATACTTCTAGTCCCTCTCTTGCTCCTGTTGATACATAGTACAAGTATATATAGTGTGATATATAAAAGTACTATAAAAGTTGCAGACGAACTCCCCAGGAAATGGAATTGCAGTGCTGCATCCTGAATGTAACCGGGTTGCTCACGAACAAACGCCATTGGCAACTGGCTGCCCTGGCCTCGTCATCGAGAAGGACGGGTCGAGCCATCCTTCCTTCTTGGCGCTTTCGACGCAGCAGCCGAGCTGCTTCGCGGCGTCAGGCACGTCGAGTGCGAGGTCGTCGACGCAGTCGGCCACCCTGTCGAAGCCCTTGGTCATCTGGTTCGGCGTGATCAGACCGCGGCCGTAGCACTCGCTGAGGAGCTCCCAGAGCCGCTCGTCTTTGCCCCGCTTTTCGATGATCGCCACCAGCACCTTCTTCACCACCTCGTGGTGGAAGAAGGGCATGCCGATATCCATGATGCATCGGCACGCCTCCCGGATGTCGCCGCCGCAGTCGTACTCCTGAAGCAGCTTGCCGATCTTGTCCTTCACCTCGTCCAGCTCCCAGCCTGCCTTGCCGCTGCCGCCGCCGCCGCCCCAGCACCGCAGGATCCGCTCCGCGGAGAGCTTCGCGCCGAGCAGCGATTGGGCGTTCCGGAGCGCCAGCATGCCGGTGGAGCCATCCGCCTTGACGCGGCTGGCATCCTCCTCCATTGCCTCCAGGTCCGACGGCGCGATCACCTCATCAACCACGGACCTAGCAAAGAACATGGTCAGGTCCTCGACTATGGCCGGGTTGTCCAGCGCGGCGTCCTCGGCGGCCTCGATAAGGAGGTGGAACCCTGCCACGACGTCCTCCGGCGGCATGCAGAGCGAGGAGAGCAGCACCGACGCCATCTCCTTCTCGCGGCTCTTCCGGTCCATCGCGGCGTTGACCAGCTTCTGGACGAAGATGGCATTGAAGGAGGGACAGCACGAGTAGTTCTCTGCCTCCAACCAGCTCAAGACCTCGATGATGTCGCCGGTCAAGAAGTACTCCTTTATGATCAAAACGGCCTTCGCCTTGAACTGCCGCACCGCCGCGTCGTCGACCTCGCTGCTCTTCTTCGGCTCCGGTGGCAACGGTTTCAAGCACGACTCGCACAGCCAGCCCTCCGACGAAGCCTTATGGATCACCGATTTCACAATGCACCTCGCATTCGGCACGTCAAGCGTCAGATCGTCTAGAGAGTCGATCAAACGGTCGAACCCTTTAGCGATCTGGCTCTCGTTGATAACCCCTTCCTCCGACGCCGACTTGAGGAGGTCCAGGATGTGGCCCTCGGACGCACCGCCGCGCTCCACGGCGAGAACGAGCGCGCGTTTGACGACGTCGTGGTGGAAGAAGGGGATCTTGAGGTCCCTGATGCACCGCAAGGCCTCGCTCCTATCGCCGGCGGCGAGGTACTCCTCCAGGATGTCGGATATCTTGGCCTTGGCCTCCTCCACCGTGATCCGCTTGCTGCCGCCCCACCTCTGCAGGACGATCTCGCCGTGGTGAGGCACGGACAGGTAGCTCTTCTCCGCCCTGCGGAGGACCTCGGCGCCCTTGCACCCGTCGGGCAAGCACGCGCTCTGCTTGGCCAGGAACGCCGGCGGCAGCATGTCGTCGACGACGGCGCGGGCGACGAACACGGCGAGGATGTCGACGGCGTCGGGCGTGTCGACGGACAGGTCGTCGCAGGACTCGGTGAGCTTGCAGAAGCCCTTGCAGAGCTGCGGGCGGTCGACGACATCGCCGTAGAGCGAGGACAGCAGCACGGCCGCCATCTCCTTCTCCCTGTCGTGGCGGTCCATTGCCACGGACACCAGCTTCTTGACGAAGTAGTAGTGGTAGCACGGCACGTGGAGCTCCCGCAGTTCGTTCGCCGTCGCGGCGACGTCGTCCGTGGAGAAGTACTCCTCCACGATCGTGGTGGCCTTCCTCTTGAACTGAAGGAATTCTTCAGAAGAAAGCGTCGGGCTCTGCTGGACCATTTCCTCGGGGTCGTCAAAACGCAGAGGAAATCAAGCATTAACACGTCGACTGCGGCCAAACACCGGCTTAGTTACCTCGGTGGCGCAGCATTTGAGCGGCGCCTGGTGTCCTTGAGGCCGTGGAACAACGCAGTCGTGGTCGTACTCCATGGGGACCCTCCGCAACTCCTCTATGGCATCCGACCGAGAGCTGTAGGCAGCAGACGTCCCCTGCAATCAGCTGCAGACTGCAGGGGCTTTCCTGTCATGAGTTCGAGAGATTCAAAGTATGGAGCAGCACCGAAGCTTATTCGAGACGGTCACCGAGATGATCGAGGGGCTCCCTTGTTTTTTCTGGAGTTATTTCTCTTCTTGGCGACAGCTCTAACTCAGGGAGCGATTGAGAGAGAGCTGTGAGGAGCCAATGCATCAGATCGAATGGTTTTTATGTGCTTGAGCCTCGCAGTCAGCCTAGGAAGAAAGGGGCAAAGGCTGTAAGAGGTCTAGACGCGCCACGTCATCTATGGACCTTGTCACTGCATGGTGAGCACGGGTGCAGGAGATACGGCGCACAGGCTTTGCGGTGTACCAAGGATTAGTGGACGTAGAGCATGCGCATATGGCGCTAGGTAACTGGAGCCGATGAACCGGGTCCTGGCCCTGGAGACCCGGGCAAGAGGTGAATACTTTTTGGTCCTAATCCTAAACATAGAAAACTGCAGAACCCAAGCCGACCGTCCAGAGTTTTAGATGCGATGAATAGGAGGAAGTGCATGCATGCCGCGTACGTGGGGAGATTTGCGTTGAGCGCGGATAGCTTCGTGAGTTCAACGGACTTGATCAGTCTTCTTGTGGCAAGGCTCTGCCTCTAGCTCCTCCAGAAAATGGCTTCTTTAGTAACCAAAATTGCTTATAGAAATATTTAGCAAAACAACTTCTCATCATATTATTCAGAATTAAGGGCAAAAGAGATTGTCCATCGTGCTCTTGTGCATTTAATTTAGTTATATACACTGATAAGAAACTATTAAAACACACTAGTAGTATGCCCGTGTTAACGCACATGCAAATTAAAACAACCAAAAATTTAGACATACAAATTAAAAACAACCAAAGTATGAGCTGACAAAACTTAAATTTCATTAAAAAAATGAAACCAAAACCCATGTCTTGATACATGAAAAATATTTTACAAATCGGTAACCTCTGAAACTTTATAGCCAGCTTTTTTATTCCAATTATTTCCCTTTTCAACAATTACATTGTGGTGTTGGATATCAGCGAACAAATGTGAGAACACGAGACAATGGCAAGGTGACAAAATGTAAAATGTAACATGCTCCCAAGAACGCTAGAATTTTATAACAGTGAGGTTCGCAAGACCTGCTCTCCATTTTCTACGTCTAACCTTCAGTTTCCAGGACATGAACAAAAAGTTAGCATCAGCGATAGCCTTGTTCGGTTGGCTAGAAAAACGGTTAATACTGATGTTGATTTATTGTGAGAGAAAAACACTGTTATTTTGCTGAAACAGTACGGCTGATAAGTTCAAGCGAACAGAGCCGAAAGAGTAGTGTCCTTCTCTCATACATCTGCCATTACCATCTCACAACTACTAATTAACCAAGTACACGCATACACATGTAGAGGATAAGAATGGCACAAACATACAAGCAAGAGTGATCCATAAGGCCCGTTCGTATAGACTGATTCCCGAAGGGAACACTTCCTGGTGATGGTTAGCCGTATAAAATACAGCATCATTCCTGGCCAGATCGGTTCCGGCACTCGATTCCGTGCGAAACAAACGTGCCCAAAGGGGGAGATCGTAGCAAGAACGAGGCAAGAACCTTATTCTCTTAGGCTCAGTTGGGAATTTGGGATTTTATAGGAGTTTTATGGCTATTAAATAAGATGAATAAAATAGTACATGTACAAAGAGATATGAGATGAAAGTTTTATTGGATGAAACGAGTTTTATAAAAATAAAACTTGTCTACACTGTTTTCAAAATATAGGAAACCCTGCTAAGACTAGCCTTGCGCAAAATGCACTGTAGTAAAAGACAAATAATTAAGTCATAATAAGTTGTTCGCCATATATTAGAGCTAAATATCAAACACGTGTGCCAGCAAAACCATATCTCCGGTCAAAAAAAAAAATCGAACAAGGCACGAGGTGAAGTTCTTGCTTTCATCATGGTTAACCATAGAGCAAAAGTAAGATACTTCCTGTCGGGGTATCGATATTAGGGATACCCGGAGAAAGGAAGTTACCGACCACGAACGTTAATTCATCCGGATGGTCTAAGACGTATTTAGGGTCTCGCCAGACCCCTCGGGCGCGGGTTCCGTCTCGCCCGACGGGGGTCCATGCCGCCCCCAACCACTATGGGTCCAAGCGTATGCCTATTTAGTTCCCAAAATTTTACAAAATTTTTCAAGATTTCCCGTCACATCGAATCTTTGGACGCATGCATGAAGCATTAAATATAAATAAAAAATAAAACTAATTACACAGTTTAGACGAAATTCACGAGACGAATCTTTTAAGCCTAATTAGACTATGATTGGACACTAATTGCCAAATAACAACGAAAGTGCTACAGTACCATTTCCTAAAAAAATTCACCAACTAAACAAGGCCCGTATGGACCTGGGTCAAGCCTCTGACACCAGAAGGGCGCGCGGGTATGCCTTGACGTGACACATGGCCACGACAGGCCACGCCCGAGGGTTCGCATCGCCGATAGTGACGGGTGCGTGAGCGCTGTGCTGCCTAATCCCCGTACGGCCGCTGACAGGCACGTCGGATCACCACGTCGTCCGCCGGGACGGGATGGAACGTGTAACACCCTGGGTGTTAGTCACGAGTTAAGCAGCGAAATTGGACTTAAGTAGGATATGTGAAGCAATGATTATGATCTCTAGTTCATAATCTGGAAGTAATGATGAAGGTATTGAGGTCAAACCTATGAAAATGAGCCCCAACTTAGACTCGGACAATACACTTTGTTTACAGGTGGACCCTGGTTAAGATTAGGCATGAGTAAGGTTAAACATGCTTGTTTCATGTACATTACATCAACATGCATCCATCTTGACCAGTGAAAAAGTTTTATGAAGTTTGGAATCAAAAAGTCACATGAGATGATAAGTTATAACCTTGATTGAATTGCTTTATTAAATAAATGGGAATATGAGATGTCGACCAAACCTTGCTACCTTGCCCAAATGACTCTAATTGAATTCTACAACAAACGTTATGAATGGTTCATGTTGAGCAAGTGGCCAGAAAATACTTCAATAGATCAAAAAGGATAATTTAAGCTTTATCGTGATGCTACTTTGACTTGGTTTGAACTGTGGCTTAGAGTGTTTGCATGGTAGTGGAACCTAAATAAAAGTTGTAGTTCATGTTATGTAGAACAAACTTTGTTTTTGGACTAAGAGCTAGATCGTCTTGTAAGCAAGTCAAACAGAGGCTTGAAGATTGAATCAGCTGCTGTCTTAGGCTCCTAGAAAATTTTCCAAGTCCCTGAAGTGACAGCAGCAAGTTAACTTCTTTGTGACATTTTATCATCCAAATTCATGTGGTAGCTCAATTGGATTCCTTAAAATGAGTTGAATTACCTTTTATGGTGAAAACAATAAATCAAGTCTCATCAAATTTGGAGTTCATTTGGATCTTCAAAAATAGTTTCCAAAACAGCAAAAGTTTACTTTGTCACTTAACTGACATTGACATGTCGGCATTCCGCGTTCTCCAAATTTTATTAATCAACTTGATTTGGTACCAAAATAAAAGTTGGAGTATACATGGTGGA
The DNA here is from genome assembly GCA_904845875.1 of Miscanthus lutarioriparius. Taxonomy (NCBI): domain Eukaryota; kingdom Viridiplantae; phylum Streptophyta; class Magnoliopsida; order Poales; family Poaceae; genus Miscanthus; species Miscanthus lutarioriparius. Next base: position 18,279,734 of record CAJGYO010000002.1, read on the forward strand.
GAAGAGCATGTAAAAAGATGGCACTCATTTGACTTCATTTTGACCATCAATTTGGAATTTAGTTTGTCGCTGTCAATACATTGACACTGTCAATTTGGAGCTTAATATGCAGCTAATGGAGAGCTCTAATGGACTAGAACCCTAAATAGGAGTTGAAGAGCATCAGGAGAGGAACAACTTTGCTTCAAGCACCATAGCCCAGTTCGGCATGTAATCAGCCCTAACACGGCCTCCAAAATCGGATGAATCACGCCCGCCACCTGTTTGACCTCGTGCCCGCGTGTCTTCAATGCGCTGGCTATGCCCCCACCACGGCCGATGCGCGTCCCACCTCTTCTGCCAGCACCGCTGCTGATGGGGAGAGCCCGAGCGCACTCCTCCCCATCCCTCACTCGCCTCTCCACTCTCCCAGGCGCTGCTCTCGCTCTCCCTCACCTTTGCTCGCGCGCACGGTCACCATGGCCACCATTGCCAAGCCGATCGAGCTCCCACGCCGCTCCTCCACGCGTCCTCCTCAGCTCTTGAGGCTAACCCCATCACCCTCACCGTTGCATGCCGCGCCTCCCTAGCCCCTTTGCCAGCGTCGCCGCCGCTCCATAGTTGAAGCCGCCGGGCAGCTGGCCTCTTGCCACCATGGCGCCGCGGTCGAGCCTCTGCAGGCCATCCTCAGTCCAGACGCGAGCCCCATAGCCGCGCGCTGGTCCTACGGCCCCACAGTGCCCCTCCCTCGCCTCCAGCGACGCTCCTCATGGCCGGAGTCGGGCTGGCAGAGGCCGTCCTCTGCTCTGTGCGACGAGGAAGAAGGGAAGGATCTCACGCGTAAATAGAAGCTTTTTGAGGGTTTGAAATGTAGATCTCGTGACTCACATGAATAGTGCTGCAAGGCTGTGGGTAATTCTAGAAGAGTTCAGGGTCTCTGATGCAAAGTCGTTTTCCTTTATTTCATTTATTTGGCTAAAACTTTAGAAAATCATAATAAATTGTAGAAAAATCATAAAATAGCAAATGAGGACTTTTTGGAATCCCTGTGAGTAGATCTACACAGTAGAGTAATAATATAATATGTAGTGCAAGGTTTTTGCTGTTTTTATTTATCTATGTTAATTAGGGTTTTCTAGGAAGAAATTCATATCTAAAGTTGTGGTGCTCCAATTACTGTAAAATTTTTATAGTAGGCTAATTATGCTATATGTATTCTGTGGTAAAAATTTCAGGTTCATTGGATGCAATATGACTGAGTTATTGGTTTATCTTGTTTAGTGTTTGATAAATAGCTTTAAATGGTTTTAAATAAGTTATGATTTTTATAAAGGTGTAAAAATGGAAAATATCGTTCCATTACCTTGGTATGATGTTGTTATGTCATGTTGATACATAATATGGCCATATGCTTACAGAAAATATGGATCTTTAGATATATCTTGCTCTCACATGTTTTCTTGCAATAGCAATTTGTCTTTTTTGTAGTAATTAAATTATAAAACCTGAGCATGTGAAATTTGTGCAGTAGCCATGTTTTGTCATCATCTTTCTCTCATAAAAATCTCAGCTCTAAATTCCTTGTTTGCAACATGACATATAATTAATATATAAATCATTTATGAAGCTCCTAATGCATGTTGAATAAGTAAAATGCTGCTTGGTTATGTTAGGAGTGCCTTGCAGTGTATGCATGGCTTATGTGTGTGCTATCTTGATTAACCCATCAAGTAATAACTTCGTGGCATATGTGCTGATTGGGCTGCATGTGTACTTTTTATTGTGCAATCGTTTTCATGATGATAATGATGTTTGCTATAGATGGGATGAATACCAAAGTTGTAGCTAACTTCATAATCTAGCTTGTGTTAAATTTTCATGACCATAGGTCTGAAGGTTTAGGAGTTATAGATTTTAGAAGTTTGTTGTCAGGCTTTGCTTATGTTCTATGCAGGCTTAAAATATTGATGTGTTTGACCTGTGTACATGTGGAATCACATCTTGGTGATAATATAAGAGTTGTAGTTATTTTTATAAGCTTTATAAATTGTTAAAGATCACACCTTTCGGTGGTCTAAATCTCCAGTTATGAGCTTGTGAAGTGGAATGACAGATTCTGTTCTAATCTGGACAGAGATATCTTCTTTGTGTTGTTTGACCTTGTTAGCTGTAGAATTATCTTAAGATGATAATAATAAAGTTATAGATAACTTAATAAGATTTCCATAAAGTTAAGAATCATGTTTTTTGGATGGATAGAACTCCATATATAAATTTCTAAATTAATGTTAGTTTTCTGTCCTTATCGGTCCAGACCTAAGATATTAGCATATTTGATCATGATAACCTGTGAGTTAGCTTTTGGAATGAATAACAAAGTTATAGACGATTTAATTAGTTTTCCAGAAAGTCCAAGATCACTTTTATTCAATGATTATAACTCCATTTATGGTTGAAACACGCAATTGCTGTATTGCTGTCCAAATTCTGTGTATGCAATTAAGTTGATTGCCCATTCTTGATGTTGCTGATGCATGCTCTAAATTATGTAGCCCTAGTTACTTAGTTGAATGACTTGCTCTCTAGTGCTTAAATCAATATGATGTGACCGTTCTTTATATTCATGCATTTGCATCTTGTATCTTATCTAGGTACGCTAGATAAACCACGTGAAGGACGTGATGTTGGAGCCGAACCCGAAGGTAGAGTTTGGTGAATCCAGAAGACGGAAGGACTAAGCAAGTGCTGAGATGGGAGATGCTTGCCAAGGGAGTGTCATCTAATAAACGCTGACCTAGTGTTGGATCCTAGGCAAGCCTCGGAGCATTCTAAGCCTCCTATGTTTTTACAAATATCACTTGAGTTCTTTTATGCTTGATGCATTAGGTTATAAGAGTTGATTGGAACCACTTGATGCATAGAACTACCTTGTCCAGAAATATACCTTGAACCCTATGTAGGTCTAGGATCGAATGTATGCTTAGCAATGCTTAGACCGGTAGAAGTCGGGTGATTTCCTGTCACCTGTGAGATATAGGTGGATACCAAAGCACGGTTGGCTATATTTGCTATCATGGAAATAACCATGTGTTGATAAATAAAAGAAGACCGGGTGGGATTGTGATAGAGAAGCAATAAGGCATGGAGGTCTTGGTGCCTATTTGTCCTCGTCTATGTCGGTTAAGGACCGATTCGTTGTACATCCTCATGTCATGTTGAACGCATGCCTAGCACTTAGTTGGCCGGATAAGTCATTTCAACCATGAAACTGAGTAGCTCAACTTAGGCCAGGACCCGATAAGTGAAAGTGCGCACACTGGAGGCAGTAAGGATGTGTGGGGAGCCAGTGGTGTGAGTCCAAGGGTAGGCTGGGCCTGAACTTCCTGGCAGACTGGTAGAATCTCTGAGGGTGCGGCGCTGATCGGACTCGCAAAGTTGGTTCCTGAGTTGTACCAAAGGTGACCTAAGACTAACTTGGCGTAGGTATGTCTAGGTTTGTATTAGGAATAACTCCCCAGCTAGGTTGGAATCGATTCGAGTCACCGTCTCTCTCGGATAGTGTGAACTTGACTGAGCAGCGGCAACGTAGCATTAATTGATGGAATTTGATGGTTATGATGAATATGGAAATGTTACACCGGCTATGGTTACTATTGCATGTTACTAAATGATATTCCACATGTTTGGCATAGGTTAGTTGCTAATCTAGAGATGAATAGCTATAATTAACTTGGTTACCAAATTATAAAAGGTATAGCTGAACTAGTGGCTTTTATGCAAAATGTTGTCAAGCTAGCTCCACCTATAAAGCCTTGCATACTTCTTGGTGTCACTTTATTTCTGATTTATGATGGGTAAATCTAGCTGAGTACATTCGAGTACTCAGGGTTTATCCCACCATGTTGTAGGTGAAGTTCTCGGCCTGCTGAAGATGGTGGCTAACCGCCGGTGGGCTCGGTGGCTCTATAGTTATTTCTCATCTATATGCTTTTATTAGAGGATGTCACTTATGCTAGCAATGTATTTGTAACTTATATTATTGTAATCATTTGAAAGCTATGTTGTTTTCACTAATCGGTTTTGTAACCGAAACTTGTATTATTATTTGTGAACCCATTTATAATATTATTTCCGCTACAACTTTGTATATGTGACGTGTATTTGCTTAATCATGCGATCTTGGTTATGATGTTGATTTACCGAGGTCCTTCGTGACACTCGGTGGACTACCGGGTTTATATAAGTGAAAGTATGCGCGCGTCAATGTGTTAAACGGGGACCATCGTACTTGATCTTGTATAAATTAGGCGGTTCTATCACAGAACACCACGACCAGCTGATGACGTCGAGGCATGACACCAGTGGTGAACAGGGCCACGATGTGGAGCTATCCTTGTCATCATCTACAGGACCGATGGGACCCGCATAAAGGAGATGAAGGACGTCGTGACCCTAGAGGCCTTCTTCTCCTTCGCTTTTCTCCTTTTCTCTCTCTTTCTTTCTCTATAACCTACGTCTTCCCCTTCACCTATAAAAGGGGAAGCAGGATGCCCCATGAGAGGGGGGGGGGCACACGGCTGAATGAGCTCAATATGACTCAACTCCGTTCGATCTTTTCACCAGAGACTTAGGACCTTCTCCCTCTCTCGCCCATTTGTAACCCCTACTTCAAACTAGTGCCAGTAATACGAGCAGCAACAGACTGGATGTAGGGACATTCTGTCCAAACCAGTATAAATCCTTGTGTCCTCCGAGCACACCATTCGGGCCAGACACGTAGATATAAATTTACTAGTTGGTGATCCAAAACACCGATAGTTAGCGCTCTAGGTAGGGGCTTTTGCACGTCTCGACGTCCACATCAGGCCTCAGATGGCTAGTCACAGTGTTAGCTGGGTCCCAGGCGCGCATGCGTGCTTCAGGAGCCTTTACATCATCGTCACGACGGAGGGAGAGTTGGCGTAGGCTCCCGCTGGCGTCCAGCCTCTCTACTCTGTCGGCCCCGACGCTATCGTCTCGGCGCTTGAGGAGCTACAGCTGCACGCACCAGAGGCCCATGTCTCCGGGAGGGACCGGCTCCTCGGCTTCGATTACGGAAGGCTAGAGCACCAACTCGACGCCTTCCTAGGACCCCACCGTCCTAGGAGGACCTACGCTGCCTCACCTTCTCGTTCACCAATGTCATGACACAGCTTGCTGGAGGGAATCCACTCTCCTAGAATACCTCATCCGGAGTGCCCCGACAGCGTTCCCGTTCGGTTCGCGCAATGCTAAAGGAACATTGGTCACCTCGCAGCACAACACGTGCGCCCATCCCCCACGGATGATGAATTCATGGGTATGACAGAATACATCGCAGAATCTTTCCATGACCTTCTTGCGGGAGATTCAGAGTCGCTCTTTGACTCTAACTTTAGCAGGGGAAGCCATCACCTCTCGTGAGAATGTTTTATGGCAGGTACCTCGAAGGGACATGTTAAAAGCGTCCATGAGGGAGGGGCTACCCCACCAAACGACCTCAACAATGAGGTCGAGGAAGATGCAGGGGCCCTTCCTCGCATGCGGGTGGAATAGCTATGGGCGTGGCACCAGGAGCTCGATGGTGCACGACTCCAACTCGAGCAGGAGCACACGGAGCTCGAGCGAGAGATTGAGCACCGCAAAGACGGTGGGCTTGCGCATGCCATGGCCCGTGACATGAACTGATGGTCAAAGACGATGGAGCTAGAACATCACTGCCATGGTGGCCTTGTTCCAAGGGCTTCCAAAGCCCGCAACACCCGAGGATCGTCTGGCCCATCATGAGATCCACACGCTGCTTGAGCGTGCGGCAGTGTAGCAGGCGGAGAGCTCGTTGTCTTGGCAATACGAGCTTGACGCCAGTCAATGCGCACCCTCGGAATGACATGTCAGGGACATGTCTTGGCTCCGATGCATGAGCGTCTTGGCCTCCATCGTGACACATGTAACACCCTGGATGCCCATAGGCATGGACGAAGTGACAAGAGAGAGGAAGCCGGCTGCGGCTACTACCCTCATCGCGACTGATGCAATGATAGCGGTGAGGATCGAAGCCCAAGCCCTGACCTGCTGGGACCTTAGGCCTTCGGCCGACACATCCTCAATGCCGCCTTCCCACCGTGTTACCGACCGCCGACCAACATCCCAAAATACTTCGGGGAAATGAACCCCTTACTATGGCTCAAGGATTACCACCTTGCTTGCCAAGCCGGTGGAGCGGATAGTGACAGTTTTATTATCCGCAACCTCCCATTGTTCCTGGCCGATTCGACGTGAACATGGTTAGAGCACCTTCCGCCCAACCGGATTCAAAGTTGGGCGGACCTAAAAGAGATTTTTGTGGAAAACTTTTAGGGTACCTACACGCGTCTTGGGAACCCATGAGATCTCAAAAACTATCGACAGAAGTCCAGGGAAACTCTTCATGAGTACATCTGGCGCTTCTCCCGGTAGTGCAACGAGCTGCCGGACTTCGCCGACGCCGACGTTAAGGAGCCTTCCTGTCTAGGACAACCTGCGAGTCTTTGGTTCACAAGCTGGGACGCAAGGTTCCACAAACCACCAAGGAGCTCCTCGAGATCGCCACCAGCCACGCCTCGGACGAGGAGGTGGTCGGAGCAATTTTCGACCGTCCCAAGGGCAAGGCGAAGCAGGAAGAGGACGCCGACGAAGGTGCTTCCAACCACCCTAACAAGAAGAAGAACAAGCAGTGGTGTGAGGGCTTACTCATGGCTGCTGTCGACCACAAGGGGTGTCGAAAGCCTGCCGAGGGTACCCCAGACCACTTCGAGAAGCTGCTCAAAGGGCCATGCCTAAACCATGCCTTCCCCATCAAGCACCTATATAAAGACTAGGCCCTCATGAAGCGGTTCATGTCCGATGGCTCCAGTAAGGGGGAGCATAGGAAGGAGCCTAAGCCGGCGGTGGACAACATCGAGGGGAAAGATGGTGGCTTTCCGATGTTGGATGGCTGCCTTCATGATCTTTAGGGGGCCGGCAGCCTATGACTCCAAGCGCCGCTAGAAGCTTGCACGCCACGAGGTCTATGCGGCCGAGCCGGCCACGCCTTCCTTCCTTCGATGGTCGGAGTCTGCCATCACCTTTGAATGGACTGACCATGGTTGATCCGATCGTCGGCACAAAGTGGCTCACCAAGGTGCTGATGGATGGAGGCAGCGGCCTCAACATTATGTATGCTGAGACGCTCAATGCCATGGGCATCGACCGATCACGCATCTGGCCAACCGGGGTGCCTTTCCACGGCATCGTGCCTAGAAAGCAGGCCGTGCCGCTTGGTCAGATCAATCTGCTGAAAGCTCTAGTTTGGTTTTGGTGAATTGATGAAACCCTAAGTGCTAACCTAGTTTATCAAGGTGATCATGAGATAGGTAGCACATTCCAAGTGGTGAAGCAAATGAAGATCATGACATAATGATGGTGATGCCATGGTGATGATCAAGTGCTTGGACTTGAAAAGAAGAAAGAGAAAAACAAAAGGCTCAAGGCAAAGGTATAAGTGGTAGGAGCCATCTCGTTTCGGTGATCAAGACACTTAGCGAGTGTGATCATATTTAGGTTCGATAGCCGTACTATTAAGAGGGGTGAAACTCATATTGAAATACGGTTATCAAAGTTCCACTAGATGCTCTAATTCATTGCATATGCATTGAGGATCTAGTGGAGTGCTAACACCCTTGAAAATGTTTGTGAAAATATGCTAACACACATGCACAAAGGTGATACATATTGTGTTTAGCACTTGGGAGCAAGCGTTCGAAATTTCACCGACAGAGTGTCCGCCCGTACAAAAAAGATAGGGTTTCACAAGAGTGCACCGGACGCTGTCCTCGTGTGACCGGACGCTGGGCTCTTGCGTTCGGTTAGTGGCACGCAGTGAAGGCTGACCTCGGTCTCTTGACTGGACGCAGGTGACCGGACGCTGGCTGAACATTGTTATGTGGCGGCGCATAGAGAAGAGTGAGAGTGATCGGACGCTGGGCAAGTCCGGTCGAGAGTGACCAGACGCGTCCAGTTGCTAGTGGAACCTTACTGGAAGTGACCGGACGCTGGGGTCCTGCGTCCGGTCATGATCAAACTAACGCGTCCGGTCATGAATGGAACCTCTCTAGAAACGACCAAACTCAGCCGAGGTATGTCCGGTCTTGACACTATGCTGTGTCCAGTCATCACTTGACCATTGGGATTGGGTGCTCAATATTTGAAGAGAAGGATGACATGGCAACCATCCATTGACCAGACGTTGGCAAGGTGCGTCCGGTCAATCTGACCAGCGCATCCGGTCGCCCTAATTTTTTAGTGAACTGAGAGCCAACGACTCTATTCGTGGGGGCTCTTTATTTAAGCCCCATGGCTAGCTCAAGCTCACTCTCTTGGCCATTTGTATTGACATAGCAACCTTGTGAGGTTAGCCAAAGGCCTCCCACTCATCTCCATCATAGATTCATCGTCTTTGTGAGATTGGAAGAGAATCCAAGTGCATTGCTTGAGTGTTTGCATCTAGAGGCACTTGGTGTTCGTGTTTCACTACGGGATTTGCTTGTTACTCTTAGTGGTTGCTGCCACCTAGACGGCTTGGAGCAGCGAGGATCATTGAGTGGAGGTTGGTGATTGTCTCCGGCTCCGATCGTGGTGATTGTGAGGGGTTCTTGACCTTTCCCTGGTGGGAAGTCAAAAGGTACTCTAGTAAATTGCTCATGGCTTGTGTGATCCTTATCTTATATTGGTTGTGTGGCACCCTATTGAGGGTTTGGCGTGTGATGCCAATTAGTGCGTGAACCTCCAAGTGAGTGAATCGCCACAACGAGGACTAGCTTGCTGGCAAGCAAGTGAACCTCAGTAAAAATTATTATGTCATGATTTGATTTCGAAGTGATTGGTCTTCATTGGTATTCATTCTTGTGATTGATTGGTTCATTCCTCGACTCGGTGGTATAACCATCTTGATCTCTCTCTTTACATTACCGCAAACTAGTTGTCAAAGCTCTTTAGTGTAGCTAGTTGTTAGAGCTTATTAGTTTGGTTAGTGTGGCTCTTTAGTTACCCTTTGAGAGCATACTAACTTAGTGTAGTGACATAGTCATTGTGTGAATAGAGACTATAGAAACTAGAATTATGGTAGGTGGCTTGCAATTTAAGTAGGCTAGCGCAACACTTGCTTCGCCTCATAATTGTCTAACCGGTTTGCTAAGTGTTGTAGAAAATTTTAATAGGTTATTCACCCCCCTCTAGCCATTAGGACCTTTCATCTGCCCATCACCTTCGGGAATTCGACCAATTATAGGATGGAGACCCTTACCTTCGAGGTGGCTGGGTTCCACGGGACCTACCATGCCATCCTGGGACATCCATGCTACGCGAAGTTCATGGCCGTCCCCAAGTACACCTATCTAAAGTTCAAGATGCCGGGTCCGTGTGGGGTCATCACCGTCGGCACCTCCTTCCAGCGTGCTTGTGAGTGTGAGGTCGAGTGTTGCGAACTCGCCGCGGTGATCGTCAAAGAAACACTTGACCCTAAGCGGTCGGCTGAGTCTTTTAAGCCCATGGAGGGCGCTAGGGAGGTCCTCATAGACCCCAGCAGCTCTGAGGACAATGTGGTATGCATCGGCACCATGCTTTCCTCCAAATAGGAAAGCACACTCATCGACTTCCTCCGTGCTAACAGAGACATCTTTGCGTGGAGACCCTCGAACATGCCAGGCATTTCGAGAAAAGTCGCTGAGCACGCCTTGAAGATCAGGCCAGGCTCTAAGCCAGTGAAGTAGCGCCTACGTCGCTTCGATGAGGAGAAGCGTAGGGCTATCGGTGAGGAGATTGCGAAGCTTTCGATGGCTGGATTCATCAAGGAAGTGTATCACCCTGAGTGGTTGGCCAATCCTGTTCATGTAAGAAAAAAGAGTGGGAAATGGAGAATATGTGTTGATTACACGGATCTCAACAAAGCATGTCCAAAGGATCCGTTTCCTTTGTAGTGTATAGATCAAGTAGTCGACTCGACCTCAGGGTGCGAAACCCTTTGCTTCCTTGATGCATACTCTAGGTACCATCAAATCATGATGAAAGAGTCCGACCAGCTCGTGACGTCTTTCATCACCCCGTTCGGATCGTTCTGCTATGTCACAATGCCGTTCGGTCTGAAAAACGTGGTGACTACGTATCAACGTTGTATGCTCAAGTGTTTCAGGGATCGGATCGGGCAAACCGTTGAGGCCTACGTAGACGACATCATGGTCAAGACCAAATGGGCTGACCTGCTCATAGCCGACCTGGAGTAGACCTTCATGAAACTCCGAGCAAACAACATCAAACTCAACCCCGAGAAATGCGTTTTGGGGTCCCGAGGGGTATGCTGCTAGGTTTTATCGTCTCCGAGTGCGGCATCGAAACCAACCTAGAAAGGATCTCGGCCATCACGAGGATGGGCCTGATTTAGAACATAAAGGGGGTACAATGAGTTACAGGGTGCCTCGCCGCGCTCAGCAGTTTTATCTCGCACCTCGACGAATGAGGTCTCTCCCTCTGTTGGCTTCTGAAGAATGACAACCGTTTAGAATGGACGCCCGAGGCCTATGAGGCACTTGACAAGGTCAAGCAGCTCCTGACAAAGGCCCCGATCCTTGCCCCCTCAACCGATGGAGAACCACTCCTGCTCTACATTGCGGCCACCACGCAAGTGGCCAGCGCCCCCTAGTGGTAGAGCGGGAAGAGGAGGGACACGCCCTCAAAGTACAGCGTCCCATGTACTTCGTTAGCGAGTTCTTGTCCGATTCTAAGACTCGCTACCCCCAAATCTAAAAACTCCTATACGCCGTCCTTATCGCCAAGAGGAAGTTAAGTCATTACTTCGAGTCACATCCGGTGACGGTCGAGACGTCCTTCCCCCTCGGCGAGTGTTGGTGTTTATTAACATGTTACTTGTTTGAGTACTTTGCCACCTATTGTAAACCTATACCTCCTAACTTTACTAGGTTGTCATCCCTAGTAATGATGTCAGAGATATGTGCTGGTACTATATAGTATTACTACTAGAATAACACTAAGTGGTTCTTTATTAATTATGTGACTAGAGAGAATATATGTAAATCTATAAATGAAAAGTATCCGTAAGCGCACATATAATATACCATTGTAGTATTTTACCCGAGAGTATTCTAGGTATCATTATTTATATTTTTACCACTGGGAAGGTTTAGCATGGACATGTATTGATAACTTATACTATTGAAGGAGAAATAAACCATAGCCAATATTCTACTCACAACAGGGGTAAGTCATAAGATAAGAGATGTATAAATGATAAGTAATGAGAATAATAAATCACTCAGAGCACTCCTTTCTATAGCATTAGCATGGTCAGGTAGAATATTAGAGGAATAATTCCTAAGTCATTCCTAATTACAAGTCAAAGCATACATTTGATTAGTGCAATTACACCTAGTAATCATGGCTAAGATCATCATCATATCTACACATAAGGGATATTACTAAGGAAGATTGAGGGCAGAGCTCGTTCTACCTTCGTAATCGGACCCTACGTGCACCTATATCCGGGGAGTGGACTACAAAAGACTTAACGAAAGTGTCACATCCGTGATCTACCACATGACCCAGAATATAGGGTGTAGCCGTAGGTAAACAACGTATAAGCACCACGCTTACACAATGTTGACCACCCACCCCGTGTACTTTAGAGTAAGCGCTATACGAACTTGTGCGTAAACATAATGTTAAACTAGCTATACTAAGTATATAATCAAAGTAGACATTGAACATCATAACAAAGAACATGAATAAGATGAACACTAAGATTGTCATACCATTTGTAACTAGCATATAAAAATAATAGAGAAATAATAGAGAGAGGGGTACAAAGTTTATACCAAACCACACTCTTGACAAGATCAGGAATCCAAGCGAAGTCCTGCTTGCCTCCCTCTAGATCTATCCTAACTAGCTATGCTATGGAGGAGGAGGTCTGAGGAGATCAGGGTTTCTGTCTTCTCAAATGACTTGATGACTTATGATTCCAGGGGGAGGCAATGGGCTAGATTATATAGCCTTGAGGGTCCAATGTGAGCCCTTAGATCAAACCGACTTAAGCAACGACCTAGATGCATCCTCAAAGGCGGCAGGAGACCGCCATACGAAGCTGGCTGATAGGTGGGCCCAGGGGGGTCGGACGGCCCCATCTGTACACTGGGCGGCCCCACCTGTCAGGGGGTGGCCCTCCGCTTCGGTGACATGGCTTCCGGACCCTTCTAGAGTCTTCCCACGTAGGTGCTGTGATGGAACTCCGTATTTTTCTTTGATGATTAGGTCCTCCTTGGCGGTTTTCTGATTAAACCCTGCTGGAAACACAGATTCACCAAAACTCATGGAATTTATTAGTTTAAACCCCTAAACCTTCATTGGTGAGTATATTTATGCCCTTATACATGTTTAATTGCCGGTTTATAATGGTTATTAACTACCATCAACAACTCCCCCAAGCTTACCTTTTGCTAGTCCCTTAGCAAAACTAAACTTAGTAAATGGAATCTGGAGTTTAAGGATTTTGAAAACATTGAAGCAACTCCTCAAAAGTACACATGGGTTCAAACAAGAATTCTCCTCCGGTATTAGAATAAACCGATCTGACTTTGAAACTTACCCATATTACCTTTAACCATGGGGCTTGTAGCCTTCACTTGGGTCTTGAGCAATTGAAAGACAGAACGATCAAGTCAAGCACTATGTCTCAAGTTCTTTACTCAACCATTATTCTGGAGTTTTTATAGTTTTTCAAAATAAAACTTAGAGCTTCCATTGTATGACTCTCTCAAGTCTCTCAATATATGTGATATTTGTGGATCCTCACCAAGGCAATAGTGATGTTATGCCTTTCGCTTCCTACAACTAAGGCTTCTGTGGAGCTCATAGAAGTAAAGAAAGCATAAAAGAGCATACTTGTAATACATATATTGTAAAGTCAAACCTCGGATCCAAAGAAAGTTGAGTCATACAATCAAATCAAGATGTGCATGTGTATAGATGTATGGTGGATATATATGGCGGCTAACCTAATTCTACTATGCTCCTTGAAAACATATCTCTCATTTGAAACTTGGAAACAACTTTGCAAGAAAACAGGTGCTATCTTATTCATCTTCTTAGGCGGGCATCTGAGTACCCATTGTTTTAGTAATTCTGACACTTGTCCATTTTTCTTATCTTTTTCTTTTTTTATGAATAACTTTTGTATAGCCACATGTTTCTTTTCTGCAATAGAACTTTTGAGAGATAGCAACAAAAACTTAGAGCATTTATTTGGTGGATATCCTATAGGGCATGTTTTTTGTGTTCACTCCTAGTGTGGGAGAAAAATATTTTTGGGTGGATCTAGATGGAATGGTATGTTTTTGCGCCTAACCCCAGTGTAGAAGTAGTGCATATTTGGGTGGTGTATACGTGATCTTGATTTTAAGAGCATGACAAACCTCTCATAAGGCATCAACAAAGCTTGACTAAACTCAATGCAAAACAAGCAACATATATGAGTGGGAGTTTTTCAAATCTAAATATCATATATGGCTCTGATAGGAATTCAAGCTTTGTCATACAGGAGTTCATCATGTAAGATTTTTATGTTTTTCAAAAAATAAATCTCCAGAACTTTAGTATCACTAGGAACAAAACAAACAGCAGCCCAGACCTTCTCATATCATATCCGCTAATTACCTAGACTTAGATCAAGCATATGCTACCCACGAGTTTTGAGTTCAGAGTAAATTCTTATATCAAAACAGTCGTATCCAAAACTCGGGAGAATTCAAGGCTGAAAACTAAGTACTTGAAAGGAATTACGATAGAGCAACTAGTCATCATTTTCATTGCTAGAGATTATCCTTAGAGCTCATTTATTTAACTCTTAAAAACAAAAGATTAGACACACTTTTATTTTGTTTTCGTAATTTAAAATCTCACCTTATTAATATATAGCTAAGATAAATTTTTATTTTGTTTTAGTTTGTTATGCATCTTTTTATGACTTTAACAAATGTATATAAAACTCAAAGATAATAAAACCGAAAAGAGAAAGAAATACTTAGCTAGATACATGGGGGATGCTCCTCCCCCAAGCTGGATGTTGTCGTGGTCTTTCTTAAAATCTCTCTCATCCTTCCAGAAGTTATTTTCTCACGCACTGGGGCAGCAACGGTTCGAGAAAATGTACTTTGGATGGATGGTTTTACTTCTGATCATCCTACTAAATACTCCAACAAGAACACCAAAACTCGTGGCATAGATTAGGATAAGGGGTTAGCGGTCTGCCATTCAGAGATTTATTTTCCTTGAAGGTTTAGACAGATTTCCTAATTGACAAAGTTCTAACAGGATGTCTATTTAATATTTTTGGATTTTCTTATTTATATAATGTAGAAAGAAATATGTATGCATGTTTATTTTTATTTTTTTTATTTTTATGCCACCACAGTGAATATTCCCTTGGGCTTTTACACACCGAGAAAAATTTCACATGGGGCTTTAGGCTTTATGATGTAATGCAATAATGAAACTTTTTATTTTTCTGTTCTAAATGCAATGCTAATGTAGAAAAGTAAATATGCTAAAGTAAAAAATAATTCATGCAATGCTAAAAGTAAATATGGATAACTACCGATGTTACCTCATGGCCAGGGTTCGGATTTTAAGTCCTTCGGACAGAACATGGCTGGAGAAGAGTCCTTTACTTTTCGGGTGCATCATTTGGTCCTGGGGATGGAGACTCTGATGATTGCGCCTCTTGTGACTCTGGTGACGATGTTACCTTCTCCTTCCACACCTGCTTGGTTTGTGGACTTGACTTTGGCAAAGCGAGTTCATCTTTTACAACTCCTTCAGGTTCCTTATCTTCCTCCCATTCATTCTTTGGAGATTGATTCTTCTGGTTTCGAGATAATCGACGTCTCCTCCTAGAATGGGACTTCTTAGGCTGCTCATAAGTAGTATAACTATTAAAATAACAGTGTACCTTTTCTTTAGGGAATTGGAAGTTGAGTTGTCTAGATCTGACATAGATGATCGTGTTGGTGGTGTTGAGGAACGGTCTTCCAAGGATGATGTGTGTATCGTCTTCTTCTTCACCCATGTCTAGAACCATGAAGTTGGCAGGGGCATAGTGATTATGTATTCTTACCATAATATCTTTTGTTATCCCCTCCAGGAATCGGATTGATTGGTCCGCCATCTGTAATTGCATATATCTAGGGAACAAAGGTTCATCACTAAATAAGTATTCATACGTTACCTTAGACACTATATTGACCCCCGATCCAATATCGCAGAAAGTCTTGTGGAAGATTCTTTGTCCAATGGTACACTCGATCGTTGGTACGCCTAGGTCATCCTTCTTAGCAAGGAATGGTGAAGCGAGGAGGTGGTCATACTCAGATCGGAGTGTGTTGATCATATTGATTGATTCTTCTTGTGGCAGCCTAGCCTTGTTCTTCCTCCTTCTCCTGTTGTTCTTCTTTTTGGTCACTGTTGTCACTTCGGGCAAATATGGCATCTATGGATGTCCGAGAGAATGGTGTATGTGATTCTTGAACGAAAACTTCTACTTTCTATCCTTGATTGTGAAGCAGATCTTGGCACTATCCACGTAGATGATGGCTTTTGTGGTGCTTAGGAAAGGTCGGCCCAAAATAATGGGTGCCCTTATATCTCTACCTGTTTCCAAAATCACAAAGTCTTAGGCATGATGTTGACACTTGCTCCGAAGTCACAGACAGCTTCTTGAAAAATGTGCGGTCTAATGGCGATGGGGATGATAGGTCACCCTGGATCGCTCTTCTTCTTAGACAAGGTATAATCTATCCACCTTCCCATCGATGGCTCCATGTAGTTGTAAGCTGCATTATGAATATCGACTAGATTTACAGTTTCTAGATCTTCCGGTTGCCCCGGAGTCTTACCTTTATCAAACCGAGGAACAACAGCCGCCAGTTGAGCTATTTGTGATTCTACCATTTTATTAAAGCTATGCTGGTTCTTAATGGCAGAAGCAAAGCTATCCATTTTATTATTTATATTCTCTAGAATTTTATCATTAGAAGCTACCTTTCTAGATAATCCGTCCATAAGTTTGGATTGACCAGCAATTAATTCTCTCAAGGGTGGTTGATTGAAATTATTGAAATTATTACCTTGATAGTTACCTTGATAATTACCTTCGTAGTTTGGCCTTTGTTGCTGGTTCCATCCTTAATTCTGTTGAGGACGAGAGTTGTTGTTGACAAAATTCACATCCTCATGGGTCTCAGAACAGTTATTCCCCGAATGCCTAGTGCTTCCATACTCTTCACATGTCATGCGAGAATCATGAATGTGCACGACTTCTTGCTTCTCATTGGCTCGATCTTTGAGCTTCTTCATTAGCAGGTCCATCTTGGCAGATAACATGTCTACTTCCTTGAGTTGATGTTTACCTCCACCTCTTTTACGGGTTTGAGCACGTTCTTCATTCCAATCTTGATTGGAGGCCATCTTCTCTACAAGAGCTGTTGCATCTGGTATAGTGAGTGATAGGAATGCACCTCCAGCAACAACATCCATAGTCTCATGGGTACTATTGGTCAATCCATGGTAGAAAGTCTGCATGAGTAGCCAATTCTCTATCCCATGATGAGGGCATTCCCCAATATAATCTTGAAAGCGTACCCATGCCTCAGGGATAGATTCATCATGTTGTTGTTGAAAGCTTTAGATTCTCCCACGCAGAGCATTGGTCTTGCCCGTGGGAAATAACTTTGCTAGAAAGGCAGTGGAGCAGTTATCCCATGTAGTATTTCTATCTTTATTGGTGTAGAACCACTGCTTTGCCTTCCCCAAGAGTGAGAATGGGAAGAGGCGAAGTAGTATGGCATCCTGGGTTACTCCTTTGATGGTGAAGGTGCTGTAGATCTCCAGGAAGTGTTGGAGATGTACACTTGCATCTTCATGTGCCTTTCCACAAAACTAATTTGCTTGCACCATATTGATGAGAGCTGGCTTGAGCTCGAATCCATTGTCTCCAACATTGACGGTTGGTCTAGTACAGATGTTGGCTGTAGTTGGAGCAGGGAATTCACGAAGAGTCTTGTTAGCCATGGCTTCAAATTCTGGTGTTAAGCTTTGCCTTATATGGTTATCTTCCGATTTCAAAGCTGGAGTCTTCTTGAGTTTAGCTCTAGTTCTCCTAATTAATGCTTCTGAATCTTCAACATAGGTTGTCATACATTACCCTACATAAGATACACGAGTAGACAAAACAAGGGTAATCCTGTTTGAGTAGAGGTCAATGGTTTTCCTCGATCACATCAATAAGTATAAGTTTATCAATACTTCCTTTGCCTAGTTACCTTCCCTAGTAACGGCGCAAAAAATGCTTGTTGGTGTTTATTAACGTGTCACTTGTTTGAGTACTTAGCCACCTATTGTAAACCTATACCTCCTAACTTTACTAGGTTGTCATCCCTAGTGATGATGTCAGAGATATGTGTTGGTACTACATAGCATTACTACTAGAATAACACTAAGCAGTTCTTTATTAATTATGTGAGTAGAGAGAATATATGTAAATCTATAAATGAAAAGTATCCGTGAATGCACAGATAATATACCATTGTAGCATTTTAACCGAGAGTATTCCAGGTATCATTATTTATATTTTTACCACTGGAAAGGTCTAGTAGGGACATGTATTGATAACTTATACTATTGAAGGAGAAATAAACCATAGCAAATATTCTACTCACAACAGGGGTAAGTCATAAGATAAGAGATGTATAAATGATAAGTAATAAGAATAATAAATCACTCAGAGCACTCCTTTCTTAATTACAAGTCAAAGCATACATTTGATTAGTGTAATTACACTTAGTAATCATGGCTAAGATCATCATGATATCTACACATAAGGGATATTACTAAGTAAGATTGAGGGCAGAGCTCATTCTACCTTCGTAATTGGACCCTACGTGCACTTATATTCGGGGAGTGGACTACAAAGGACTCAACGTGAGTGTCACATCCGTGATCTACCCCATAACCTAGAATATAGGGTGTATCCATAGGTAAACAATGTATAAGCACCACGCTTACATAATGTCGACCACCCACCCTGTGTACTTTAGAGTAAGCGCTATATGAACTTGAGGGTCCAACATGAGCCCTTGTATCAAACTGACTTAAGCAACAGCCTAGATGCATCCTCAAAGGTGGTGGGAGACCGCCATATGAAGCTAGCTGACAGGTGGGCCTATCAGGGGCCGGGCGGCCCCATGAAGGGTCGAGATGGCGGACTAGAGGGGGGGTGAATAGTCTTTGCTAAAATTAATCGCGTCGGCTAACCGATATAAATGCGGAATTAAAACAATCGGTCTAGCCAAGACTACACCCCTCTATATATGTTCACTAGCACCATGCAAAGATACTAATAAAGCAACTAAGGTGCCGGGCTAGCTAGAGCTCTCCTAAACAATTCTAGGAGCAAGGTCACACAAACCTATGCCACTAGTACTTTAAGTAACAAGGGAGCTCCTACACATGCTAGTAAGCAAAAGCACAAAGCTAACTAAGCTCACTAGCAATGCTCAATAACAAGGCAACCAACGCCTAATTAGAGAGCGCAAATACTTAGCTACACAAACTAAGCAATGTGACTAACAAGGTTACTAAAACCAAATTAGCCACGCAAGGGAGCTACTTCTATGCTACACAAGCAAGAAGGTAACTAGTAAGCTACACAAGCTAACTAATTACAAGAGCAACTACACAAGCTTAAGATATATAAAAGTAATTGCAAGCTTGTGTAATGGGGATGCAAACCAACGGGAAGAACAAGGTTGACACGATGATTTTTCTCCCGAGGTTCACGTGTTTGCCAACACGCTAGTCCCCGTTGTGTCGACCGCTCACTTGGTGGTTCGGCGGCTAATTAGCATCACCCGCTAAGCCCGCACGTCGGGCACCGCAAGAACCTACCCCTTGAGTGAGGGTAGCTCAATGACACGCTTTACTAAAGTTGCTCTTCGCGACTCCCGCGGGGCGAGCACAAGTACCCCTCACAAGCACTTCTCCCGGGCGCCCGACAAGCTTCTTGCGTGCTTCGACGGAGACCACCACCAAGCCGTCTAGGAGGTGGCAACCTCCAAGAGTAACAAGCACCACCGGCTCGCAACTCGATCACCTAGTGCCACTCGATGCAACCTCACGATGCAATCGCACTAGAATCGCTCACTCACACAATCGGATGATCGCTATCAAGTATATGTGTGATGGAGGGCTCCCAAGCACTCACAAGCATGGACACTAAGTCCCTTGAGGTGCTCAGCACCAGCCATGGCCGAGGGCCACTTCTATTTATAGCCCCAAGGGCTAAACTAGCCGTTACCCCTTCACTGGGCAACGGTCGGGCCGACCGGACGCTCCGGTCGTGTTGACCGGACGCTGGACCTCAGCGTCCGGTCGTCCACAGACGGCCACGCATCCCGATCCCAACGGTCACTTGACCTGACGGACGCAGCAGTAAAAAAGCGACCGGACGGCTGAAGCCCCGGCGTCCGGTCGTTTCAATAAGCTCCCCGAGGCATATTTTCTCGGCCGGACGCGTCCCGTCCACATCTTTGACCGGACGCAGACCAGCGTCGGTGCACCTCTCGATACAGAAGAGACCGTCGGTTTGGCTTGACCTTGACCTTTCGGCGTCCGGTCATTTGATGACCCAGCGTCCGGTTAGAGGACCGACGCCAAGACATCTTCAGCGATCAACTCATTTCACTCACTTCTAACTTCTTCACCTTGCTCCAATGTGCTAACCACAAGAACTTGCATCGCGCGCAATAGAAAATAGGCATTCTATTTTCTATTGCGCCCGGATGCAAGTTCTTGTGGTTAGCACATTGGAGCAAGGGTGAAGAAGTTAGAAGTGAAAATGAGTGAGAGGGACCCAAAACCCATCTCACCCCTGCAAACACCACCTCCTTTGCAAATGTGCCAACACCACCAAGTGTACACCACCATGTGTATGTGTGTTAGCATTTTCACAATCATTTCCCAAAGGATGTTAGCCACTCAACTTGCCACGCCACTCGATCCTAGCGACAATGCAAAGTTAGATCTTTCGAGTGGCACTAGATGACCGATATGCAAACAAGTTTGCCCTCTTGATAATACGGCCATCTATCCTAAACCCGGTCATAAACTTCTCTACACACCTATGACCGGTGAAATGAAATGCCCTAGGTTATACCTTTGCCTTTGCATTCCATTCCATCTCTCCAATGTTGATGCAACACATGCACCAACACGATCAACAATGATATGATCCACTTCATATCATCACGTGATCATATTGGTTCATCGATCTTGACTTCACTTGCCCTTCACCGTTGCCATCGTCCATCGGCGCCAAGTCTTGCTCAAGCTTCACCGCCACGCGGTCCATCACTCCAAAGCCTTCGACTTGCCCTTCACGCTTGCAACCGGTCCATCAAGCCAAGTCTTGTCTTGATCTTCTCCACCTTGATCACATGACTCAATGTCATGTCTCATGTGCAATAAGCTCCTTCATCATCACATGTGTGAGCTTTGCAACATCTCCAAGCCATTTTCACCTCCATGGCATATGTTGCTCATACACATGTACCTGTGGACTAATCACCTGTGTATCTCACATAAACACAATTAGTCCACCTAGGTTGTCACTCAATTACCAAAACCAACAAGGACCTTTCACCCCACCTGTAGGTCAGGCAGCTCCACCTGTCAGGGGTGGCCCTCCGCTTTGGTGACATGGCTTCCGGACCCTTCTAGAGTCTTCCCATGTAGGTACCGCGGTGAAACTCTATATTTTCCTTTGACGATTAGGTCCTCCTTGGTGGTTTTCTGATTAAACCCTGCTGGAAACACAGATTCACCAAAACTCATGGAATTTATTAGTTTAAACCCATAAACCTTCATTGGTGATTATATTTATGCCCCTATACATGTTTAATTGATGGTTTATAATGGTTGTTAACTACCGTCAGCAGTGAGGTTATCCAAAACCAGGACGCCACATGAAGGATTGTGAAGTGGGCACTCGAGTTGATGGGTCAGGGTATTTCATACGCCCCTTGGATGGCCTTCAAGTTCCAAGTCCTGGCTGACTTCGTGGTAGAATGGATAGAGATCCAAATGCCGCCAGCGGTCGTCGACCAGGAGTACTAGACGACGTACTTTGATGGATTGCGGATGAAGAAGGGGGCTGGCATGGGGCTGGTCTTTGTTTCACCCCTCGGATTGCGCATGAAGTACATGATCTGCATCCACTTCTCTGCCTCCAACAATGTGGCCGAATACGAGGCACTCATTAACGACCTACGCATCGCTGTTGAGCTGGGCATCTGACGGCTCGACGTCTGGGGTGACTCCCAGCTAGTCATCGACCATGTCATGAAGGAGTCAAGCTGCTATAATGCCAAGATGGCTGCATATTGCTAAGAGGTCTGCTAGCTAGAGGACAAGTTTGATGGTCTCGAGCTCAATCACATCCCGAGGCAGCTCAACGAAGCAGCCGATGCCCTAGCAAAGATGGCATCCGGCCGAGAGCCGGTGCCGACGAGCATTTTTGCCAGCGACCAATACAAGCCCTCGGTCTCCTACGAGGAGCTAGAATGAACTGGTGATAGGCTACCGACCTCGAGCACGGGGGCTGACCAACCCTTAGCCCTCCTAGCCTCGAGGTCATGGAGCTTGACGCAGACGTAGTGGTAGAGCCCGACCCTCTTGCTGACTAGAGGATGTCTTACCTTGATTACCTCCTCTGTGAGGTGCTACCGATGGACAAAATGGAGGCTCAGTGGCTCGCATGTCGTGCCAAGTCCTTCGTTGTAATTAAGGGGGAGCTCTATAAGCAAAGCCACACCAGAATCCTACAGCGCTGCATCCCCATCGAACAAGAGAAGCAGTTGCTGAGCGCTATCCATGGTGGGGTCTGCGGGCACCATGGTGCACCTAGGCCCCTGGTCGAAAATATGTTCCAACAGGGCTTCTACTGGCCAACCACAGTAGCCGACGCTGAACAGATTGTGCGCACCTACGAAGGGTGTCAATACTACGCTCGGCAGACCCACCTGTCGGCCCAAGCACTCCAAATGATCCCTATCACGTTGCCGTTCGTAGTCTAGGGGCTCGATATGGTCGGCCTTCTCAAGAGAGCGCCCTAGGGTGATATGCACTTGCTTGTCGCCATATATAAGTTTACAAAGTGGATAGAGGATCGGCCGATCTCCATGATCAAGTCTGAGCAAGCCGTGTTGTTCTTCCTTGACATCGTCCATCGCTTTGGAGTCCAGAACTCCATTATCATGGACAACGGCACGCAGTTCACCAAGAAAAAGTTCCTCCAATTCTGTGATGACTACCACATCCATGTTGATTCGGCCATCGTGGCACACCCTCGCACGAATGGGCAGGTTGAGCGCGCGAACGGCATGGTCCTGTAAGGCCTTAAGCCTAGGATCTTCAACCGGCTGAACAAATTTGGCGAACGATGGGTTGCGGAGGTTCCTGCGGTGCTCTGGACCATAGGACGACCCCCAGCTGGGCCACTAGCTACACACCCTTCTTCATGGTCTACGGTTTTGAGGCTATCCTCCTGACTGACCTCAACTATGGAGCACCGTGGGTCATGGCGTACAACATGCAGGGAGCCAAGGCGTCCCTCAAGGATGCCATGGATCAGCTCGATGAAGCACGCGATGTTTCCCTCCTCTACTTGACCAAGTACTAGAAAGCGTTGCGCCGGTACCATAGGCATCGGGTGTGGGGTCGGGCCTTCAACGTCGGGGACCTGGTGCTCCACCTCGTCTAGAGCAACAAGATCCGCCACAAGCTCTCTCTGTCGTGGGAGGGACCGTACGCCGTTGCGGAGGTGCTCCGACCGGGCACCTACAAGCTCAAGACCATTGACGGCAAAGTCTTCATCAATGCCTGGAACATTGAGCAGCTATGTTGCTTTTACCCCTAATCTATGCGTGTACCTATGAAAATTAGGAATGACATTTTTGAAATGAAAAACACTTTCTCTTATCGATTTCGCTATCATCTCCTCGATCTTTAGAGACACCCGACCCTAGGAACAGCAAGGGGTTGGGCCTCACTTGGGGGCTGATAAGAGTATATCTACCTTAAAACATTCTCTGCGCTCGACCCCCTCTTACATTAAGATCTAGAAGCAAGGGTTGCGAAAACAAACGCTGAGTAAAACTGGTTGGACTACGAGAAACCTATGCCCCAGCGGCTATGGCATTTTTGCTCACCAGCGTGATCAGAGTTTTTTCACCCACACCTTGAGCTTTACAGCCTTAACAACGAAAAGGGTCAGAACGCATTAACCTTTTAATACAGAAAAAAGAAGAAGAGCCAAAAGTCTGTTTGGCCATAGCAAAAGGTCCTACTCTAGGGGGCCACCGTCTCCTCGATATCCTCTAGCTCAGCCTCGGAGTAATGGGGCGCAAAGCCCTGGCTCATTGTCACCAGATCGATGTTCTCGTAATGAGAACGGGTGATCACAAACGATCGGTGAATGCCGAAGTGAAGTGCGTCCCTCGCGATCTCATGTGCTCGATCCGTAATCCGGACAACACGAACCACGAGCGAGCACG
The DNA here is from genome assembly GCA_904845875.1 of Miscanthus lutarioriparius. Classification (NCBI taxonomy): domain Eukaryota; kingdom Viridiplantae; phylum Streptophyta; class Magnoliopsida; order Poales; family Poaceae; genus Miscanthus; species Miscanthus lutarioriparius. The sequence goes on from CAJGYO010000002.1 coordinate 18,303,418, forward strand.
TCTCCTGCTCTAGGGCTAGTTCGAGGTCATCGCAGACCAATTGGACTATGACGTGTAGGGTATCGTGCTCGTCACTCTCCTTCAGGAGGGAGGCCTTCACCTCGTCAAGCTCCTTCTCCAAGCCATGACTCTTCATCACCTCCACCCAAGCTTATCATCGAGACCTATCCAAGTCACATACCGACCGTGACAAAAGGCCTACCATGGATTCCAAGGAGAAAGACAACAAGAGAAACTAGAGGCTTACCGTCCACGTCCACTTGAAGCCTACGCACCTCATAACGCTGCTGGATCACCTCGGCCTCCAGGCACCAGACCTCTTCCTAGTGCTGACCGACCTCCGGGGTGAGCCTAGCAGACACACCCTTGGCAGCAACCTTCAGGTCCCTCTCCCCCTCAAGCTCACCCTCGAGGAGGTCAATCCACTACTAGGTGTCGGCGCGCTCTTGGCGAGCCAAGTCACACTCCATGCAGAGCCCCTCTATGGCCCAGAGCAAATCATCCCACTCCTTTCACAGCCGCTCGGCCTCCACGATGTCCATGCGCGCCCTCTCGATCAGGGCCATGAGCTTCTCCCTGGCCTCGCGGGCATCATTGTGAGCATCCTTCTCCCTGACTTGGAGGTCGACCAGCTCCTAGGTGGTGGGGGCAAGCTCAGCCACCTCCTGATGGGCGGTAGCGAGCTATGGGGCCAGCCCCTCACTTCGTAGTGTCTCTTTGGCGAGGCGGTCCCAAACGTCCTTCTCGCAATGAAGGAATTGTGATTTCTCTCGGTTGTGGACCATAAGGGACTGCGAAGAGGATAAGACTTAGAGACACAGAAAGGGAAAATGAGGGTCAAAAACATGATCATATCATACCTGGCCAACCGGGGCGACGACGTCGCACAACGAGCTCAGCGTGGTGGTCAGGGCGCGAAGCACAGTCCCAACCTCCGTGTGGATGCTCCCCCATTCCCTCTCCTCTGCGGTGTCATCGAGGGCAAAAAGCATCACGCCCAGGTCCCGTCGGTCTACCCACCGGATCTAGGATCCTTCCCACGCGTTCGGGTCGCCCCTCACCCGGACTAGAAACCAGGATGGCTCCACGCCGATCCCAAGTGGCATCGACCCCTCTTGTAGCAGCAACTCCTCTAGAGCAGCCCCTCCGGTGGTAGAGGGGGTGGGTGACATGGATGCAGAGGCCTGCCCTGTCGCCACATCCGCTAAGGACGCTTCGGGTGCATCCTCTTCCGTATGCTCCGCCGCAGACACGGCCACCTGCATGGACGATGACTTTGGTTGCGCCATCTTCGCCTGTGATGTCACAACTGCACCCGGCCATGCCATGTCCACCACGGACGCCTTGGGTGCGTCCTCCTCTATCCGCCCCGTCGGGGACGTGGCCACCCGCGCGAATGATGGCTCCGGCTACGCCGCTTCCGCCTGTGATGTCGTGGCCACACCCGGCCACGCCACGCCCACCACAGGTGCCCCAGACATGCCCTCCTCCGTCTGCTCACTCATGGACGCAGCCATCGGCTACGCTGTAACACCCCGGGTGTTATGAGCTTGCTTAGCACCGAGATTGAGGCCCGAGAAAAATTAGTAAAACAAGTTCTTGAGTTTTAAAAAAAATTAAAACACACATGAAATGATAAACAAACCCTGTGCGACTCCCTTTTATGGTTGAGAGAAATCAAATAAATGTCTAAGTTAATTTTCTCAGTGCGTAAATGTGCTAATGAAAATCCTAACAAGAAGAATAAAATAAGTAGTTTTAAATGTTTGGTACGAAAAACAATTTCTATAAACAAAAATAAAATATAACTTGTGTGCAGTACTTAAGTAAAGATGTTGAGCAAGTGGTGTAGTTGAAAATGCAACTTTAATTTATGAAAACAAATGTTGTTAACTAGTGTTCTTGAGAGCTCAAAAATCGAATCTGAAACTAAAAATCAGCATTTTCATTGAATTGGCAAGAATTTGAACTTATGTTCAAAATGTCATTTTTGGTGAATTATATTGAGCAAAATAGTTAAATAGTGCTTAAGTAGTTTGGTCCTATGGTTTAATGTAAAGTATGGGCTATCGCATGTAGTAATTCTTGGTTGAAGTTAATAAGGTACCGACCTCTTAAAAATTGTGGCAACAAGTGTTCCTGGATGTTAAGTCCAATTGAACCTTGTCTTTTCTAAGTCGGAAAAGAGTGTTGGACAATGCTATTTTGGCACTTGAGTTCTAACTAAAATACTTAAACACTAGTTTCATGATTTGGTGTTGTTGGTTGCCTCTAAGTGAGCACTTGATCAGGGTGTAGGTCGAAGTGGTGATGAATGTCACTTTGCTCGTTTTAAATTGGCTCGAACCTCCTTAGAATTTGTTGTGTCCACGCTGTTAGCGCTCCGTTCATGGGCCAGTGCTCAGCGGGACGAACCCACATTGGCACCTTTCTATCTCCCTCACAAGTCACCCTCCGGCCATGCTTGTTGCCTGGATACGAAGCACTTAGGGTCTACTAGAGTCTTAAGCTTTTGTTTTAATCTCAATCGAGCTATAATCGGTTGATTTTTACACTTTAAGATCTGTGCACGATATCGCCTCGGGCTGGCTGGCTGGGTGTGCGTGCTCACTGCACTCGGGGTGCGACATCGCGTGTTAGTGCACCCACCGCCACACGCGCGCACCGCATAGCGCGTGGCCTTGTCGGTGGTCATCTCGTCGCCGTCCCAAGCTACACGATGGGGCCAAGTCAGCCACGGCCACTGTTGTGGAGCCAACCGAAGCTGTGGCCATCGTTGCCATGCTTGCGTGGCAGTCGCCCTGCCCTATGATTCACCTACCGCGGGTCCGTCTCGTCGCTCACCGTGTCTGGGTCAACCGACCCTAGCTACAGGTTGACGGTGACACCTCCCTGCTTCGCCCTGTCCCGCTAGCCGGCGCCGGTGAGCCGCTCGGGCCCGACTACTTCATTCAAGTGCTTCGCGTGCTGGCACCCCTCTTAGCTCCGTCTAAGCACTAACCAACACACCTCCTTCCCTTGCTCATGCGGCCATGTCCCCGAGTTGTCATACCTTGTCGGGTCATGGTCGGGTCACCTCTGTTGGGGCCGCATCGTGTGATGTAGTAGTGGCGATGCGCCGACCTCCCCCTTCATAATCACCAACTCAAGCCCTCCCAGCCCAATTCCTTGTACCAGTGAGTAATATGGAGAGTTACCGAGACACCCCACTCTCGTCAAGTCCAATGGTGGTCTGGCCGTGGCCAATTTTAGGTTTTGCTCGTCGCTGGCCATGGGCGCCGCCGCAGTATGTGGATTGGGGGTAAGGCTTGTTAGAGCGGTAATAGTTCAATTGCTCATAACCCTGAGTTTGCCTTGACTTCCTCCATTCGGTGCTCGCGCTATTTTGCCTAGGGTGCTCGTCTTGGTGGGGTGACGCGCCAGTGTCCATCGCAGAGCTCCGCCGTCCCACTCGGTCGCATGTGGCCAGCCCTGTTCAGATCGCCTCTCACCGAACCATCACCACGGGCAAGCTCGCTGTAAGCTCCTCTTGCTCACTCGCTCATGCATTAGTCCTCTGGCGGCTCTAGCTCATCGGAACTAGCATGTCGCCGTCGCGGATAGCCACTTGCCGCTGTAGCCCGCGCCGGTGCGTCTCTGAGCCCTTAACCGCCACCCATCCTCGTGTGTTTAGCCATAGATGGTAGTCGGCCTCTTACTTTTGTCGTAGCGAGTCTAGTTTGCCTAGCGTAACTGCTTTAGGCCGTCGGCCGCCGCGCCGGCACGCGCAGGGATCCTAGGGATCTCCCCGTGGTAAAGGTGAAAACATCTGAGGTCTTGGTTGCAAGTTTGGTGACGGTAGGAATAGTGCCCAAAGTAGTCGTATTAATCTCTGAAAGCTCGGGGGCTTTTCTACAAAGCCGCCGCCGCACGTGGGCCTCCCGGCCTTGGGCTGTGTTGGGCCATCGTGACCCGCATGAGGCCGCGCCCACGCTGGGCTGCCGGGCCAGAATGGGTTGTTGCCGGCCCTTTTTCTTTTTCTAAGCATTTTCTAATTTAGTTTCAAAGGAAAACTTGTAAATGCAATACAAATTTGTGTATTTGGCCAAAAATTATGAAACTAATTTTGTTAGGTTTCTATAATCATGATCTATCTGCTAGTATATTTTATTCACATAGTTTTATAATATTTTCAAGAGTTATCTAATTAATTTGAGATACTTAATATTGTAAGATATAAACTTGTTGGAATTATTGTGATAAATAGGTGATAGTGTTGGCTCTGAAACTTTCATATTGAATTCCTAACATTATTAGGGGCTCACTGTAATTTTTGTAGCTCCATAAGAATTAGTTGCTATGGTAGCTAAATGAGCCCTAGTATGAATATATGTATTTAATCAATAAAATGCCAAAGCACCTTGGGGTTGTAAAACTAAAACATATTCCGGAAACGAAGCCTTACTTGACAACGCGGATACGTAGCCTAGTGCATTAGTCATTAGAGCTAGCCCGTTAGCTTGCTAAGCGTAATAGTGTTTTTAGAGTGTGGTTGCCATTGGTTAATTACGTTTTCTGCGCTGCATCTGTGAATATCATAATAGGAAAACGATGGATCTAGAGTCGATCGAAGTAGCAGGAGGATGGTTCCTTGGTGATCGTGTCACCATGGTGGAATGCAAATCCTTGGTTATATCTGGCCCAAGCAAGCCTCGGTGCATAACCCCTGTTATTCTGCACTTTAACTTATGCTTGTGCATTAAGTTTTAAGGAGTTGAATGAAATCCACTTGCATATATATATATATCCTTATCCTATGAGTCTTACTAGTATGTCAGGATCGTGTAGATTGCTATGCTAAAGGATTTCGGTAGAAGTCGAGTGATTACCTGTCACTCGCGAGAGATAGGAAAGACATTATTGTTCTTATTATCATATAACTATCACATGGATTATATATGGATGATAATTGGAGACCGGGCAGGACTGTGCTTTGGATTTTGATTTGGACTTGGTTAGGCAACCGAGCGAGGCTCCGGTTGCATTTGTCTCGCCTATGTCGATTGAGGACTGTCCGTTGCTGTGGATGGTAGTCAGGTCACAGACTTATTATCCTAAGCACATACATGCTTATGGGAGCGGGAAGGCTTGTTACGCTCTTGTCGTGGGTTTCGGCTCTTTCCGGACCTACTAATTGGAGGCAGGGAAAGGTGGAGGTCTAAGCACCATACTAAGACTGGGTCTAAGCACCATATCCTTGGAGTCTTTTATTTTTCTCCTATCGGGTAAGTCTTGTTGAGTACAATTGAGTACTCAGGGTTTTATTCTCCCTGTTGCGGGTGGCCGATGGATGGTAGACGACTTTTATGTGTGGAAACCACTTGGTGGGCTCAGAGAGGATTCCTTTCACGCTATGACCATAGTGTTTAATTATAACCCTCACTAAAAGTTTTAGAAGAAAAGTTTTATGATTCACCATTAATCTTTATTTTCGCTGTAATTATGATCATATGTTGTTCTCCGCCGCAAGATAAAAATGTAATCCTAAAATATATAAACTCTTTTACATGTAAAACTGTCTTAATTCTGCTATTGCATTCAACTTGTTTAAGTACTCTATTGTTGTAATAAAGTGATGTAAGAAATGGTTAAGAATGTTGTAAGCTTTATTCTCTAATTTATGATCCTGATGAAAAATATAGATTTTCGAGTTCTCCCTTGGGATGTGCTTGATGGAACAACACAATTTAGTACACTCTCTTGGGTACTTAGTGTCTAATGGAAGACAAGTATTCTTGGGAGGGCATTAGATTAGGCGGTTCTGCCACATGCGCCTCCCCAGTTGACGCCATGGCCACCCCAGCGCCACTCCTGCTCACCTCCGGCGCGGCGCCAACCGGCTCCTGGCGGGTCTGTCGGAGGGCGAGCCTCTTCTTTGGCGCAAGCCTCAGGAGAGTCCCGTGTCCTCCGACGCTGCAAAGGATATGACGGTCAGTTTACGGTAAAAATTCATTAGAGCAAAAGGACAAAAAACTCTTAACTCACCTAGACACCACCGGACGATGACGTCTTAGGGCCGACCCGCTTGACCCCGACTGCTCCTCGTTGGCACATTGCCGCTTCGAGCCCTCCCTCTGCTCGGAGGGTCCAGATGGAGCAGAGCGGCCGGTTCCCGCCAACTCCGGGGGGGGGGGGGCAGCGGAAGGCCCAGACGAAGCAGAGCTGGCTGTTCCCGCTGACTCCGGGTGCGCCGCGGAAGGCCCGGACGGAGCGGTGCGGCTTGATTCCGCCGGCTCTGGGGGCGCATCCTCCCCCTCCTGTCCCGAGGCATGCCACGGGAAAGGCCCTGCCTATGGCAGAGATGGATCCTCGTTCTCGCCGCACAGCTCGTCCCATTGGACGGGTGACCTAGGATCGTCGCCTTCTTCTTCTTCTTCTTCTTCTTCTTCTTCTTCTTCCTCTTCCTCTTCCTTCTTCGAACCCTACCGCCGCTTTCCTCGGTTCAGCCTCGCCCGCTACTTTGCCCACTGCCTCACCTTCTTATTGTCCTTCTCCTTCTTCCTCTTCTCATCTACGGTGTGGTTCGCCGCCCTCACGGCCGCATGCTCTGGCAGCGGCGCGATGGAGGCCCGAAAGCCCAACCCCACCGGTAGCTCGATGAAGCCCACGTCCGGCCGCATCATGGGATGTCCCGAGATCGAGAACACAGCGTCGGACTCCTTCGTCGCCTCCTTGATGTGCTGCGTGACCTCGTTGTCATGGAGCAGCCCCTAGGCGAGCACAGTCCTGTCGAGCTACACGTCGGGCGTCATCCCGTACAACATGAGGGCGTGCGCCATCAGCGACGCCACCCTCCTCGCGTGATATGCCCTGATGACACTGGCCCCGCGAAGGCTGTGGCTCTTTAGGAACACGATGGCGTCAAGGATATCGCGCATCCTCTTCTTTTCCTTCTCGGGAGGTCACCACGACCACACCTGTGGCGCCTCTTCGATGAGGCATCTGGTGAAGTCCGGCAAGGGGGCGGCGGCATCGTTCTTCACGTAGAACCACTACGCATGCCACCCTTGTTGGACCTCGATAGTTGGCAGGGCATGTACTCAGCGGACCGCTGCCCCCGAAGGTGGACGCCTGCGTAGCCCATCGACACCGACAGGTCCCCAGCTCTATCCCTCTTCTTAAGCAAGGAAATGGAGAAGAAGTACCTCCACAGTTCGAAGTGGGCTTCGATCCCTAGGTAACCCTCGCACAGCGCGATGAAGGCCTTAATGTGCTAGATCCCATTGGGGTTCTGATGTTGTAGCTCAATCTGGTAGTGGTGCAGTAGTCCCTAGAAGAACGGATGGGGAGGAATCATGAGTCTGCACTCATGGAAGGGCACGAAGGACATGGCGTATCCATCGGGCGATGCCGGCACCTCCTCACGACCGGGCATAAGCCACTCCACCGCGTCGGTCCTCCCGCGGAGAAGACCGCGCTTGACAAGGGCCTCTATGCGCGCGTGGGTGACATCAAAGCAATACCATGACTCCACAGGAGGCAAGGGCGGAAGAATGAGAGCTACGCTGGTGGAGGAAGAGCGATGGCAATAGACCCGAACGCTGGCGGCAGAGAAGCGGAGAAGGCGAGGCTGCGGTTAGGCGTATCAAAGGATGAAGGGAAATGCCGCTATTTATAAGGGAAGGTGGAGCGAGAGGCGAACTGTCCACCTAGATCTACGTGCTCGCCGCACCTCGTCACATCGCCACTCTGAGAAACATGCGTGCACCACCTCTGGCCGCTCCCTCGAAGGACATGCCAGATGATGGTTAGCCCCATTCGATGAGCCGAGAACTGCCACAGGTAAGGAGGGATACAGAGCTGAAAACACTCCCACGGCCCATTTAGGCCTAGGAGTTTGAAGGTTGGCCCACCGACGGGTTCACAACCGCTCCAGGACACCTTTGGAGTGAGGGGTGGAAAGGGATGGGCCTGCTAGCAGCCAGTACCCAGGCACACGAGCGTCGCAGGCATCCCGGTACATGTTCAAGTTTTGGTCGGTTCACAGTCCATGGTTTTTCCTCAAAGAAAGATAGCGAGCCCTTGGGACCGGTCGAACAGACCCAGGAAGTATATGCATTGGCTGCCAAGAATCTAGAGTCGGTCACCAGCTGACCCATGTCAAACCCCTACAAACGTGAAGCCGAGGCCCCACTCGAACTAGCCCGATAACAGCTTACCGAGGACCATGATTCATCCATCGAGGAAAACATGGCACGGCTCAGCCCCTCTGTTGATGAGGACATCACTTCGTCACATACAAGCCAAGGAGAGGAGGAGGACCAGCATGGGCATCCAATTCATCTTTCTTATGGTGGAGGCCCAGTCCAACTGAAGTTGGAGCCCATCTCGGGTCCAGAACCAGTCTGTATTAAAACTGGTCACACGGGTGCATCCAGACTTCGTTTTCGATGATCCACATATGGTTGGAAAGCTAATTTGATAAGGAAGCCAATGCAAGTGGTCTCACGTCAAAAGCCCTTCGGAATCAACGAGAATTGTCGAAACAAGTCAGCGTCCAGAATCTACCAGGGTGCTGCGACATCGTTTTTTGGTCCGTTGGACCGTGTATCATGTTTGGGCCCATTAGGGGCGCGTCCAGGGGGGTGACGCCCAAGACTCTATAATTAGCAGCCATCGCTCTCCTTAGAGTTTGGTGTTTTGTTTAGTTCTTGATTTCCTCGTGAAACAGACATCGTTTTGCTAGAACTGTGCCGCCAAGGCTGCTTGCTGTGAACCAGGGCCCCTGTTCTTGATCTTGTTAAACTGTGGTGATTAGTCCTTTCGAATAAAGACTTGAACTCTTCCTCGTTATCTTAAGCCTCATATTTATTTGCAATTTCAGATTACGTTTATCCCGTTCTTGCTTGTGTTCTCGATTCGCTTGCAGGAAAGCCTTCTCGGCGAGGTCAATCGCATTTGCGTGGTTGATAACCAACGGAGCAGTGGTGTAACGGTTGTGGGGGTCCGAATCAGTCTTGGTTCAAAGCCTAGATCATGAACGTCGAGTCTCCACCAATCAACGCTATCATACCTTTCGGAAGATCGGGCCTAGTCTACATCATCTATTTTATAGAAAAAACACTTGAGGGAGGACAATCACAAGACGAGCTGACCCCTCGACCGGACCCCTGTTACGCGTGGGGGCTCGAGGGAAGTTGGACTCGTAATGAGACCGAATACGCGGTCGCATGATGATGGCGGATCGATCGGATCCTAGGGAGGGATTGGAATCAAGAGAAATCTTTTTCGGCCCCCCAAATCCCGCAGCTACATGTTCCCAAGGAGTTCGATCACGGCAGAAGGGAATTGCAACCATGACACCCTGTGGGCTACAAAGCGAGACCGAGGCCCTCAAAGTCCCTCTCCTGAAAAAAGCCTCTAAAGGAGTATTCTACTCCTCCGCAGGCTCGAGGGCTACTATCGGATATCGATATTAGGGATACCCGGAGGAAGGAAGTTAACGGCCATGAACGTTAATTTGCCCGGATGGTCCAAGACGTATTTAAGGTCTCACCCGACCACAAGGGCGCGGCCCCGTCTTGCCAGACCCCGAGGGCACGGGCCCTGTTTCGCCAAACCCCTCGGGGGCGGGCTCCGTCACACCTGACCACTCGGGCGTGGGTTCCGTCTTGCCCGACGGGGGTCCATGCCGCCCCAACCACTATGGGTCCAAGCGTATGGACCTAGGTCAAGCCTCTGACACCAGAAGGGGCACGGGCACTCCTTGACGTGACCCGTGGCCACGTCAGGCCATGCCCTAGGGGTTCACATCACCAACTGTGCTGCCTAATCTTCGTACGACCGCTAACAGGCACGTCGGTTCACCACGTCGTCCGCCGGGACGGGACGGAACGCCATGACCAGCTGATGACGTCGAGGCATGGCACCAGTGGTGAACAGGGCCGCGACATGGAGCCGTCCCCGTCATCATCTATAGGACCGGCGGGACCCGCATAAAGGAGATGAAGGCCTTCTTCTCCCTCGCTTTTCTCCTTTTCTCTCTCTTTCTCTCTCTGTAACCCGCGTCTTCCCCTTCACCTATAAAAGGGGAAGCAGGACGCCCCATAAGAGGGGGCACACGATTGAACGAGCTCAACAAGACTCAACTCCGTTCGTTCTTTTCACCGGAGACATGGGACATTCTCCCTCTCTCGCCCATTTGTAACCCCTACTACAAACTAGTGCCGGTAACACGAGCAGCAGCAGACTAGACGTAGGGACATTTCGCTCGAACCAGTATAAATCCTTGTGTCCTCCGAGCACACCATCCGGGCCAGACGCGCAGATACAAATTTACTAGCCGGTGATCCGAAACACCGACACTTCCCCTAAAGCATCACTAGCTTAATGGATAGAATCTTTATATCGTTCTTTTTTATTTTCTCCTCTCTTTGTGTTACACTAGGGTTACGAATCTTTTGAACTGAATCTTAGTAATTAGAGGCGGATGTGTGAGCCCTGAGGACTTCGTATCAGATGCAGACACGTGAATTCGGTCTTAGTATCGGAACTGGACAGGATACAGACATGTGAGCTCTGAGTGAAGAATAATTCGTTTCAGGGATCGAGACTTAATATAGCTAGTCATGTTCAGTTTACTAGTCGGAAAATATGGAATACAAGTATAACAAGGAGTATATATTAGTCTTGTTGATATGCTATCAGCTTAATTTGTATTTTGAGCCTTACGGGTTATGGATAAGATAGTCTTCAACGCTGAGTAAATTGTCGAACGACCGCACTAATCACGTGTCCTCTTTTTACCTAATAAAAACACTGTTCAACCAAACTTTAAATACTTCCCAGCCTCTCTTCGAGCTTGTTCGGCTGGCATAGATCGGCTGGCTGGCCAGCTTTTTCTCCAGCTAGAACAGTGTCTTTCTCAAAAAAAAACAGCATGAGCAGTGAAAACCAGCATGAGCAGTACTATTTTTTAGTCCAGCCAAACAAGCTCTTCATCGTCCCCTACGTGTCCTCTTTTTTATCTGATAGGAAACACTGTTCAACCAAGCTTCAAATACTTCCCAGCCTCTATTCATCATCCGTAACTTCACTGTCCACTTTCTGTTTTTACTGTTCACGCAAATAAAATACGGGCGCAGCGGAGCGCGCCGTCCCGTCCTTGTACTAATTAATTAATTAATTTCGCCTAAGGCATAGGATCGGAGTACGTGCTACCGTGGCCGTGCTAGCTTCTGCACGGCCGCCGGTTCCCATGGCCATGGCGGACCCGGATGGAGATGTCGATCGGATCAGCGCCCTCCCCGACGATTTGCTTCACCTCGTCCTGAGCTTCGTGCGCGACGCGAAGGCCGTCACGCGCACGGCCGCGCTGTCCAGGCGATGGCGGCGCGTGTGGATCTATGCGCAGCAACTGGCGCTATTGGGCACCCAAGTGAGACCCGGCGCTGACCCAGGCCAGTTCGTGGATTGGGTGTTAGCTCAGCGAGGTGATGCTGATATAGAATCTCTCAGCATCAGCATGTACAGATCTTCGCTTGTGTACACCTCTCAGGAGAAGGTCAATCGGTGGCTCCGCTATGCCATGCAGCGCGTCGTCAAATCTTTCCGTCTTGTCCTCCCAATCCCAAGGGCAACGTACACGTCACCCCTCCGGGTGGATGGGCCGGCTGTCGTGTTGCCCGACCGTGGGAGGATGACGTCCATCTCGATGCTCCTAACATCATGCTACAGGTTCCAGCTTCCGGTGGCTGCGTCGGCCAACTACGAAGCGCTTACAGAGCTCAAGCTCTGCAGTGCGTCCTTCTTCGGCGAGGAGTGCAGCAAGTGTACCCTCCGAGATTTGGCCCCGCGAGAGAAAAACACCGTTATTTCGCTAAAACGGTACGGCTGATAAGTTTAAAAGAACAGAGCCTTTGTGTCGTCCTGCTGCCCTCGCCTGCGTAAACTTGACAACGCCTTCAAGGATTGGCCCAGCTTGCCATCCGCTCCGAGGCGCTCAAAACGTTTAAGCTTAGATCTGCAGAGGACCTACGAGTGCTGGACGTAACCGCACCCAACCTTCGCGTCCTCGAGCTAGAGTACTGCTTTGACGATGGGAGCGACGAGGAGGAGGAGCACGTCAATGTCAGCAAGACCTGAAGAATCGCGTCGTCGAGGCTGCAGGAGATTGGAATAAGCCACCATTCGTGCTTTCGCCGTCCGGACCTGGAGATACATGACCTAACAAGTGTTTGCCGGCTCAGCAGTCTTCATCTAAACATGCACGGGCAATACTAGGACGGCACCACGGACGTTGGTTTCTGGCTGTTGGAGAAGTGCCCTAATGTTGAACACGTAGGCGTGTGGCTTGGACATCAGCCGTCGGAACGCAGTGTCATTATTGTTGATTTGACGTTGGAAGGCGCGGCGCCATTTGCCAGGGTTAGGAGCATGGATCTGACCGTGAGCACAAATCAGTTTCAAGATTGTCAACTAGTGCCAAGTATATTTGCGCTGCTTCTGAGGTGCCCACGCCTGAGATCGCTGAGTATTAGGATCTTTGACGATACAGATACAGCAAGCCGGGTAATAAGTTTCTTAAATTGAAATTAGAATCATCTAAGTACTACTCCCATGGAAAACACAACGAACACACACACATATACATTATTAACTAGAAGAGTCGCGTTGCTGCGGGAACTACTGATTTGGAATGAAATTTAATTATTTATACAATTCTTAGGAAGATATTAGCTATTATAAACTAATGTTAGTAGATAGCATGGCATGCTGATGTGGACAACTAATGTATATTAGTGGATGATGTGTCTCACTAGCGTGGATATCATAATTACTTGTGCTAGTGAATTTCAATTGCAAATGATAGTGGTCTGCTGAGGTGAACACCTTTTTTTCGAAAGCGTGCTTTGCACGTGCTTCATTAAGAGAGGTTAGAGATGGTACAACACAAACCGCGCGGTGAACGAAGAGCGCCGCCAGACTCCGATGCCCCGCGGCGATCCATGAGTCGGCCTCGTCGCAGATCAAGGAGAAGAGGTGGGCCGGCGACTTGGCAAGGTTATCGAACGTCCGCCTGTTTTGCTCCTTCCAAACCGCCCAAGAGACAAGTAGGACGAACGAGTCGAAGCTGCGCCGTAAGCTCCCTAGGATCTCGGCTCTCATCCGCTGGAGGTGGACGCCTTACATGTCAAGAAAATTTGTTAATGAGATTTTGCTTTATAAAAGTATAGGATTACAAACTAAACACGCATTGCTTCGTTACTTACGTTTTTTCCTCTGCAGATGCCAATGCCATGCCGGATGTGTTTCTTCTGTGATGAGCAGTATGCGTGGACAGATCACCGGTCGATCTCCTTGGAATCACTAGAAGACGTGAAATTAATCGGTTTCGGAGGAGCGGACGAGGACATGGATCTTGTGAGATTGTTATTTGCAAGCTCCAAGAACTCAATCAAGAGCATGACTTTAGTAGAAGTAACTAAGACTTCCGGTACGGTTTCTTTGAAACGGATGATGGCAGAAGATGATAATGGCACGGAGACGATTGACCACAAACTAATGAATATCCCTACTGTTGATCGCGGGCGTTGGCATTTTGGGGACACCATATACACTTGGACGTGCTAGTGCTATGCAACAGAGAATACAACACCGTGGCCGGTTCATGGTGACGACGCCAATACTGCCAATTCAGCATATATAGAAATAGCAGGCATCTATATATGTACGTATTCAGCAGAAAGTTAATTGTTATTTCACAAACTCTATTCGAATAAAAATAGTTTCTTTGGTAAGTGCGTGACCCTTTCCTAGTGTTAGGCTGTTAATACACCCAAGCTGAAACTTCAAAAAAAAAAAGGAGCTACCTAGCGTTTGAGAATCGATTATGACCTTGGATCCATAGAACTAACAACCAGTTGATGAATTTTTAGTTCCTAAGGATGCAAATAAACACAATAATCAGTAGTGTCATGAGTTATAAATTAGTTGTTAGTTCATTAGTCTACACTCTACAGATAAGAGCTATTAGGATTAGTTATTAGTCTTAGTCCATCTAAACATCGGATTTCCTTTCATCGGGGCTTGATTGCTCAGCCCGGATTTCCTTGGGCTTAGGTCTAGCCTTTTTCTTTGGAAAACATCATTGTACTAAGGACACCTTCAATAGTAATAGCCAACAAACGATTCAAATCATACATACCTTCTTCGATGCGGGGACAATGGGTTGTTAACAGTGTAGTGGTTGCAGGGATTTCAATCATACATGAATAAAAGTCCAAATCGTGAATGTCGAATTCTCTGTCAACCGAATTTACCCTGCCTACTATCTGAAGGTTAGACGAACGTTGCATCCATCCTCGATTCATCAATTAATGAAAAAAGTATGACACTGAATTTAGTTAAGTTTCAAATTTATGCATGCACAAATAAAAAGGGAGAGGCGTCATTTAAACTTTGTTGCAAATGTCCATATTTGTGTCACCATTTTTTTTTGAACAATGAAGGTAAAAATAATGAATTTCATATCACATAGAAGCCCTATCGATGAAATTAACAAGCAACTAGAATTTAAATGGGTCGATAACCTCAATTTATGAAAGGTGCAGGCCTCCAATTAAACCACCACATTTACTAGAAAATCAACCATACTATCTCAAACTTAAATGCTTGGTAGCTAATATCCTCAAATTAAAGTACCAGTGTCACATGAATTTATAAAAAATTAGTAGCCCTCATGAGCAATTCTATTCTATACTACACTCATTAAAATGGAGAAACTATAGGAACCAACTAAGCCATTGTACAAGAATCAAGAGAAATTTAATAACGAAGCAAAGTAGCTACAAATTAAATGGGTCCTAGGGCCTGACACCACCGTTTAGTTCCATGTAATCATGAGTCATCTTAATATACAACTTATTATAGTGAGTTATCCTTTTAGTTGTCTCCTAATAACTCAATTTCCTTAATTTGTGTATATAATAGAAGGAACATTGTGAGCTGCATGACAATCATAACTCATACTCCCTCCGTTCCTTAATATAAGCCATATAGTTTTTAGCACCAATATTAACGCACGGCTTGGGGAACGATGTGAGACCGAGGAAAAAAA
Organism: Miscanthus lutarioriparius; assembly: GCA_904845875.1. Taxonomy (NCBI): domain Eukaryota; kingdom Viridiplantae; phylum Streptophyta; class Magnoliopsida; order Poales; family Poaceae; genus Miscanthus; species Miscanthus lutarioriparius. The sequence continues at coordinate 18,318,515 of CAJGYO010000002.1, forward strand.
GAAAAATCAGGCCATCTTCTCTCTCCCAATCAGATTGCTTCCTAACAAACTGTAACAAATCCCACAATCCTCTCTCCCCCCCATCGGTTTCCCCTCTTCCTCGCTGGACCCACCGCCTACGTTTCCCGTGAGCGACGACACGTGTTATTTTCCTCTCTCTCCCACGCGGCATGCAGAGGGAAAAGCCTCGGCAAGTTGAAAAGCGATGGAATTTTTTGGCTCATCCAAAAATTCCAGCAGAGGAGGGAATCACAATGGCGCCAATGATCAGAAATTTTTGTTTTGTAAACAGCGACCCTGGAGCTATAAATCCCCCCCCCCAGGTCGAGCTCGACATCTCTAATGGTTGGTCGTCGCTCCGGGTGGATCAACTGGGATGCCCTCGGCGACGAGGCGGAGGAGGATGCTGCCGAGTTGAACTACGACTACGAGTGGCTTGAACCAGGTTTTCCCACTTTGATTCATCGTTTCTGCAATCGATTCTTCATTCATTTCGCGATCTGTGCATAATTCGGATTTGCTATCTTGACAGAGGTAGAAGTGACAGAGTCATGTGGCAACGGTAGAGAAGAAGGGGACGGCCACGCCGGACTAGGTGGTCACGGCAACGCGGGACAAGCACGTCACGGACACGGCCATGTCCTTGACGTCCGCGAAGGACTCTCGGTGGCCCGCTGCTCGGTGGTCGCCATGGTCTTGCGCACCGGGTGCGGTCCATTGTCAACAGCGCCATGGTCGGCGCTCATGGTGTGGGCGCCAGCAGGGAGGACGCACTGCAGTTACGTGGGCGAGCTCGCCTGGGACTAACAGGTCGCATCCGTGGGCGTGCACCTGTGACACGATGGCCTCCTCATCTTCCTATTCAAGGTAATCTGCTACTCGAGTTGATGCATGTTTTGTTCAGATCATGGGTACGATTAGATGTCTGCATGTGCTTGTTTATGGTCCATGTATCCATGTATCCTTTGTAACCTGACCATGTATACGACTAGGAGTAGCAATCTGACCATGTTTACGGTTTACTCATTCGTAATTGAAATTGTTATTTTAGGTGCGAATGGAGGCAGTGGACTCAGCGACACCGACGAGCATGTAGAAGTTGGACCCGAGGGAGGCGCCAATGAGGAAGGAAGGCAGAACGGAGAAGCCACCGGTAATCTTGCATCTTGTTCCTTAAATTCATCTTGCATGCTGTACTCACACGTTGCTTAAATTCATCTTGCATCCTGGGTTGATTTGCACTGCATTTTTAAAACTAGCAGTAATGAATTTACACTAACTATCTTCACTTTAATCTGCAGGTGCCAACGGTACATTGAGGAGGAGAAGAAGGTGGTATCGACTCCATGAGAAGCAAACTGCCTACACAATGCTTCTAGAGAGGACAGCTCCTGGTGTATTGAGTCGAGGAGTGTCTCAAGAAGTGTCTGTACTAACGGGCATACCTGTGCGGACATTGCGGAAGTGGTGGAAGAAATGCAAGGATGTCGGTGGAATGCACGGACTGGAAAACAAAAAGTCAATAAACTGTGGGCGGAAGAGGATAGCCTTCGATCCGGAGGTTATCAAACAGGTGGACTTGAGGAAAAGAACCACTCTTAAGGATCTGGCAAATGAGTTGAACATGGAGAAGACCACGTTATGGCGACGTTTGCAGGAGGGCTTGTTGAGGCGTCACACAAACGCCATCAAGTCAACATTAACAGATGATAACAAGGTAGGTCGGGTAAGGTTTTGCTTGTCAATGCTTGACGAGCATACTGTCCCGCACGATCCAAAATTTAAAGTGATGTACAACGTCATTCATATCGACGAGAAATGGTTTTACCGCTCGCGCGGTTGCTAGAATTACTATTTGGCGCCTGGCGAAGAGGAGCCATATCGTAGCACCCAAAGCAAAAACTTTATTGAAAAGGTGAGCAATGGATTTTTTAAATTTCAATATTTGCTTGATTAGAATTTAAATGAATTGTTAATAATGGCACGATGATGTTATTGTGTAGGTGATGTTTTTGGCTGCGGTGGCTCGCCCACGCTTTGATGCTAACGGCACGGTGATCTTCGATGGAAAACTAGGAATTTGGCCGTTCACATACATGCATGGATCATTTATTGGTACTAGTAGTAGTCGTACAAGTTTAATTGATCAAAAGGAGTACTCGTACATGCTCAAAATGATCTAAAGGATGAAACGACAAGGGGTAAAAATAATTATTCATGCTAATCGATCAATTGATCAATTCCTAGTACATGTTCTTTCTGAGTCGTTCCCATGGTCTTCTTCGTCGCTACCGACATAGCTGTTCGTTGAAGATCCATCCGAGGGTGGCTCAAACATAGCGCGCATCTCGCCGCACCTGGAACACTCATACTTTGCCATCTCTCTGAACCAATGCGAGAAGTCAGTCTTCGTTCCGGGCAATTAAAGACACATCACACATGGCACCAACTTGATCTCCTCCTTCAGCATGGGAAGCGAGGTCGCCGTCTTCGTGTCCTTGTCCATTGGAAGCGAGATCGCTTGCTTTGTCTTCTCCTTGGGCATGGAAGATGAGTTGCAGTTGTCCATGGAGTCTGGCGTGAAAGAGAGGGAGAGAAACAAAGCTACGGAGATACGCGTGCCAGACTCGATAGAATGCATATGTACAGAGAAAAAACGATAGGTATCGATCGTTCTGTTAAGAAAAAAAAAGATTCCTAAATCTAAGGGATTGGTTGGGGCATGTGCTATGTACGGTGGGAAGGTTTCCAAACTAATCAGTGTGGGAGCTGATACGTACCTATATTTTGGATTTTTCTTTAGAAATCTATATGGCTTATATTAAGTAACGAAGGGAGTACAACGGTGTCGGATTTGTCATATAGTCCTAAATTTTAACTTATTAGATGGTTGTTTCGCGAAACGACGTCCTCTTTCTCTCACCTCACTATCTCTCCACATCATCAAAATTTCTATATGCATTTGCATCATCATAAAGTAATGGTATATATGCTTTTTTCCCGGTTAATTTCATATTTTTGGGCCTGGTATTTGACACGAATAATCTATATATTCTTAGCTGTTAAATCATCATCAAATCCAACAATATATTGTTCGCAAAAAAAATCCAACAATATATATTTCCCTGATTAATGTGTAGCAATATAGCTAAAATGGGAATTAGCATCTGAAGATGTTCAAAACTGAGTTTGGTCATTGAATCGATGCTGGTCAGAAAGTTGTTCTCGTCGTTGTCGTTTGGCCACTACAAGGTGTTTGATATACTTGATGACATCATCCAATAGTAATGAGTTTAAAATGGATTAGTCCTCAAAGTCGCATGCATATATTTATCTGTCCAATTTTTATTGTTCACTCGAAAGCTGAAGCTGAAGCTGAAATCACGCTCTTTGTAGCCGATGCTCGCCGGCCTTTAGTGCCGCCACTTAATTTTTTTATACCTTTTCTCTTCCTTCTAATTTCTCACCTGAGCCATATTGTTGAATTATGTTTGTTGGCATCATCTAATTGCATGCAATCAAGTTGCCATCTACAGATGCTTTGATTTGCGTCCACGTCCACGTATATTGTCTTTATTTATGTCTAGGCTAAATTATAATAATTTTCTTGTCATATTGGATATAAATTGAATTGAGTTATTTATTAATTGTATTTGACATGGATACTCTACTTATTCTCGACTGTTGGACCATCATAAAATCCAGCAGTGTTTTTTTTTCTTTTTCCCTCATTGATCTCGTTTCTAGGCCTTATATTTTACATGTATACTCTATTTATTCTTAGCCGTAAAATTATCATAAAGTCTAATGGTACATATTCTTTTTTCCTTGACTAATCTAGTAATTTTTGGGTCTTTTATTTGACACAAATACTCTATTTGTTCTCAACTATTAAATCATCATAAAATCCAATAATGCATATTTCTTCCTTTTTTTTGATTAATCTCGTAATTTCTAGTCCTTATATTTTACATGAATACTCTACTTATTGTGTTCGGCGTTACGTCATCATAAAAATCCTAAGGTACATATTATTTTTTCTTTTTCCAATTAATCTCGTAATTTCAAGGCCTCACATTTGATAAGGATACTCTATTTGTTCTCGGTCATTAGACCCTCATAAAATCCAATGGTGCATATTTTTTCTATTTTTCTCGATTAATCTCGCAATATATTGGTCTTGTGTTTGATATGGATACTCCATTTATTCTCAGCCGTTAGATCATCATAAAATCTAATGGTCCATATTCTTTTCTTTTTTATATACTTAACTTATTCTCGGTCATTAAATCATTATAAAATCCAATAGTGTATATTTTTTTCTTTTTTTTGATATTCTATTTATTCTTGGCCATTAGATCATCATAAAACAACGGTAGGTACTCTTTTTCTCGATTAACCTTGTACTTCTAAGCCCTCTTAGCGAACACGGGGCTCCTTTTGATTTTGTTGTATTAATATAATAGATCTATTCCATGACAATGCAGCAACATATCAAAATCATGGTAATAAGATCTTTCAAAAAATCATGGTAATAATTAATTTGACATGTATAAATATACCTAATTCTTTTACAGATCACAGTATGCAAGATGCTTTGACGTTATAAATATTCTATTCCCTATCTACGCAAAAAAAAATGCAATGTAGCAGAAGACAAATAATTAACTCATAATAAATTGTTCGCCATATATTTGAGCTAAATACCAAACCCGTGTGCCAACAAGCAAATCCTTGTTCTCCGGTAAAAAAAAATGAACAAAGGCGAGGTTTCAAATTCTTGGGTTCACTATGGCTATTCATAGAACAGCAAGATACGGAGTATACTTGCATAACGAATCAAGTCTCTTAAGAGCAACTCCAATAGGTCTTTATTTGAGCCTGAAACATCGCGCCCACAGGTCCGATGCCGTACGTGTCGCCTACTCCACCGTCCCCGGTGAGATCCTTCCCCCGACACGGCTCCCTCGAGGTTCCGCCCGGCCCCTCATATATTCTTCTTATTCCTCTTATGATTAATCTGCAGTTTCTCATCAATCATATAAGTCTCTTTGGTTTGTTATTCGCTCTTGTCTTTTGAGCCTTACGCATACTAGGTATATAGGTACTGCCGTGTACCGTTCTAGGTAGCTTCTGCACGGCCGCGAGTTCCTATGGCCATGGCCTCGGCTGGAGATATCGATCGGATCAGCGCCAGGGGCGAAGCCAGGAAAATTGGTCGCTGGGTCAATACTCACATTACTAAGTCCTAAGTCATAGATTACAATAATCAAGGTTTTCAATTTTGGTATTACAAAAATTTCTACCACCCTCGAAATTACCGAATTTTATGAAATTTGGCCAAAAATTTTCTAGAGACTAGCACATGAAGTATGTTTTTCTAAGAATATTTAGATCTAAACATATATTAGCATGATTTATGACTACACATCTATTGAGTAGAAGAATATGCAACATAAACAATAGAAAATATGAGTTTAGAGTTATATAGCACATGCATCAGTGTATTACAAAAATTCGGATTTTCTTTTGGCCACCACCGAAATTCGCGAAATTTCACCAAAATTTTGAACCCTGACGATAATATATATCATACATAACATCGCAAAGATAAAAATAACAATTGCATAGTGTGCAGTTACCTCCTATAGTTTTCCTCTGTGGTTACAATCCTTCATCTTATGAATGTACTACTTGCCTTTCGAGTTCAAACTGTATAGCTGAAAAAAAACAAAAAACCTAAGACTGGACGGAGACACGCTCAGGAGAGGAGATGAGCGGAGAGCAACCTTATTGCTATCACCGGAGCTGCCCACCGTCGCAAGTCGACCGCTCGCTCATCACTGAGATTTAAGTCTGGCCGGCCACCCAACTCAGATCATCACTTCATCACCCGACGACAAGGAGGATTAGCGATGCAAGCAGCCGAGAATAACGAAGATGAAAAGGGGGTGTGGCAACGTTTGGCATTCAGGATGGCTGCCTGCCTGGCTATACTATTGCTAGCCTGATCACTCATGGGCTAGGGAGATGTCGACATGGACTGTTGCTATTGGGCTGCCAGCCTACCATCGGGTCCAACAAAAAATTTACCGACGTCAATACCGGCCAAGAATCGCTAGGTGCAAGCGCGGCGGCAAAACCGTGGGGGTCGGCCGACCCGATGGCTACACGTAGCTTCGCCCAGCACCCTGCCGGACGATTTGCTTCACCTCATCCTGGGCTTGGTGTGCGACGCGAAGTCCGTCGTTCGCACGGCCGCGCTGTCCAGGCGATGGCGGCGCGTGTGGATCTATGCGCAGCAACTGGCGCTATTGGACACCCAAGTCAGACCCGGCGCTGATCCAGGCCAGTTCGTGGATTGGGTCAGCTCAGCGAGGTGATGCTGATATAGGATCTCTCAACATCAGCATGTCGTCCAGATCTTCGCTTGTGTACACCTCGCAGGAAAAGGTCAACGGGTGGCTCCGCTATGCCATGCAGCGCGTCGTCAAATCTTTCCGTCTTGACCTCCCAAACCCAAGGCACATCATGTTCAGGCCATGGCCACCCCTCCGGGTGGATGGGCCGGCTGTCGTGTTGCCCGACCGTGGGAGGATGACGTCCATCGAGATGTTTCTACCATCATGCTACAGCTTCCAGCTTCCGGTGGCTGCGTCGGCCAAGTACGAAGCGCTTACAGATCTCACGCTCTGCAGTGCGTCTTTCTTCGACGGGGAGTCCAGCGCCGGCGGCGGGCGTACACTCGGCGACTTTGTGTCGTCGTCCTGCTGCCCTCGCCTGCGTAAACTTGAGATCTCCTCCATCAAAGGATTGGCCCAGCTTGCCATCCGCTCCGAGACGCTCGAAAGGTTTGAGCTTGAATCTGCAAATGACCTAAGAGTGCTGGACGTAACCGCACCCAACCTTCGCGTCCTCGAGCTACATGACGACTGCTTTGACGATGAGAGCAATAACAAGATCAGAATTGTGTCGTTCAGGCTGCAGGAGATTAGAATACGCCACGAATCGAGGCGTCGCCGTTCGGACCTGGTGATACATAACCTAACAAGTGTTTGCCGGCTCGATCTTGAACTAAACATGCACGGGCAATACTATGTTCGCAGCACGGGCGTTGGTTTCTGGCTATTGGAGAAGTGCCCTAGCGTTGAACACGTACGCGTGTGGCTTGATCATCTGCGGTCGCCCCCTAGCAGTGTCATCGAGGGTGACACTATTGCTGATTTTACGTTGGAAGGCGTGGCGCCATTTGCCAGTGTTAGGAGCATGGATATGACCGTGAGAGCACATCAGTTTCAAGATTACCAACTAGTGACAAGTATATTTGCGCTGCTTCTGAGGTGCCCACGCCTGAGATTGTTGCGTATCAACATAAAAGATGATACAACAAGCTGGGTAAGTTTCTTTAAATTAAAACTATATCTAATTACTAGCTATTTCCCATGGAAAACACAACGAACACCCAGTCCACCAGAGGAAGGGGTCGACGTCACCGTGAGTGACCACGGTTGTGAGCCCAAGCTTGGACAGGAGCATGTCCCAAACCTGACGGCTGAAGACACAACCCAGCAGGATATGATCCAGAGTCTCGGAGGCTTGAAGACACATGATGCAAGTGTCATTGTCCTGCAGCCCATGTCGCATCCGCCGATTCGCGGTCTAGCAACGACGATGCAGAGCCAACCAGAAGAAGAACCTAACCTTGGGCGGTGCGCGTGTCTCCCAAATCAACTTAGCACCGAGTGGCGAGGTCGATCCGATGAACATCGCACCATACGCCGACGCCGCGGAGTACTTGTGGTCAGCGGACCAACGCCAGATGACGGAGTCTGGAACCCCCGGCATGAGCTGGACACCGCGAACCCGCTCCCAGAGGTCCAGGTACTGGAGGAAGCCAGTTATGTCGGACACCAAGGCGTGATTAGCCAGACCCGACGCCACAGACTGTATCCTCGCCTTCTCCCGGGGGACTGAGGCGAACACCGCAGGCGCAATTTGGTCAACACAACACCCATGAATCCAGGAGTCTTGCCAGAACAGTGTTGAGCTCCCATCTCCGACCACCGTCATGGTTACTGCACGAAAGAGGGCACGCGTGGCCTTGTCTGACGACGACGGAAGGTCGATCCAAGTTCTGTTCGGGTCAACCTTCCGCACCCAATCCCAGCGCAGTCTGAGAGCTAGACCAAACCTTCGTAGGTCGATGATGGCGAGACCACCAAGCTCCTTGGGCCTGCAAACCACCTCCCACGCCACGCGACACATGCCCGCGCTCACTGTGGCCGACCCAGTCCAGATGAACGATCGACGTAGCTTATCAATGCGGTCGACCGCCCATGGCGACAGGAACACGACAATGGAGAGGTGCACCGGGATGGCCAAGAGCGTCGCCTGTGTCAATGCCACCCTACCCACAGTGTTCATGAGATGACCTTTCCAGAGCGGAATACGCGCCGCGACGGCGTCAATGAGGAATTGCTCCTTGCTCCGGCGTAGCTTGCGAGTAGAGAGAGGGATGCCCAAGTACTTACACAGAAAGGCTTCGATTGTGCAGGACAGCATGTTCTCAACCAGCTGAAGCTCCTCCTGTGAACAGGCAATCGGGTTGGCGACACACTTGTCCAGGTTTGTGTACAAACCCGACGCATCGCCGAAGATCTGCAGGATGGTTTTGATGGCGACGATGTCGTTCACCTCTGGTGTAATGAACATGACGACGTCGTCCGCATATAGCGACACCCGCTAACGCACTGCAGCGCACCGGAGAGGTGAGAAGATCGACTGGGACTCAGCCCACCGGATGAGTCCGCCAAGCACCTCCATAGCTAGGACGAACAACATCGGGGACAAGGGGTCACCTTGCCGCAAGCCTCTGGCATTGCAGATGCGGTTGCTCGGTCTGCCATTGAGGAGGACCTTGGTGCTTGCCGATCCAAGGAGGATAGACATCCAGTCCCTCCACCGCTGACTGAAGCTGGGCCGTTGTAGGACCTCCAAAAGGAAAGGCCAATAGACGGAGTCGAAGGCTTTCGCAATATCGATCTTGAGGAGGAGGCAACTACGCTTCTTCTGGTGCAAGGTCTTGTAGGTCAGGTGAACGGCGCGGAAATTATCATGTATGGACCGTCCCTGGATGAACGCTCTCTAACAGGGATGCACCAGATCATTGAGCACCAGAGCAAGCCGACGGGCAAGACATTTGGCAATAAGCTTTCCAAAGCTATGCATTAGGCTGATCGGGCGGTAGTCTCTGATCTCATGGGCTTCATTCTTCTTTTTGAGGAGAATCATGAAGGCATCGTTGATTAAATTGAAGCTGCGCCTGTCCAGCGACCAGAACGCGTTGAAAGCGTTGACGACGTCTTGTTTGATGATCGGCTAGGCTACTTTGTAGAACAGCCCGGTGAAGCCGTCCGGCCCCGGAGCTTTGTCCGACGACAACTCTGAGATGGTCGCCTAGATCTCGAACTCGGAGAAGCAGACGTCCGGCATGGATAAATCATCTTTGGCGAGACCCAAGTTGTCGAAATTCACAAAGTGGTCGCTCGATGGAGCGGAGTCTTTGAAAGCGAGCCGTTGTAGTGGTCGCCTGCTGCGTCCGCCATCTCGCTCATTGAGGACAAGGTCGTTCCCTAGACCCTGGCGAGGTGATGTGGTTCTTTCATTTGCGGTGGCAAGCATGAAGATGGAAAAACCTCGTGTTGGCGTCCCCTTGACTAGGAACATCAATCTAGAGTCTTTGCTGGCGATTGTTATTGTGAGGGACACGAGGCCAAGGCATTTGCATTTCATGTCCTTTCTCGGTATAATCTCCCGGTCGGCGGGGTCGCGGGTCTTCTTAGCGTAGTCCAAACGCAAGATGACCTCGCGTGCAATGGCTAGCTGCAGCCAGATGCTCCCGATATTGCGCATACTCCAACTTTTCAGCGCACACGACGTTCCTGAGTTTGTAGTCCATGATACAAAACGCATCTGCATGAAGCAAGGTCGGTTCCCATGCCAAGGCGACGACGTCGAGGAACCCAAACAGATTTGTCCAGAAGGACTCGAACCGGAAGCGCTTACGCGCCCAGGGAACGACATCCATGCGTAGGAGAAGGGGTGCGTGGTCCAAGCAGTCCGACGAGAGCGCTCACAGCTGGTGGTTCGGGTACAGTTCCAACCAATCCACCAAAGCAAAAGCGCAGTTAATGCGCTCGAGCATTGGGTGCAGACGCTCATTGGTCCATGTGAACAGGCGACTATTGAGGTGTAACTCCTCGACCGCCACCGCTCCAAGAAAACGCCCGAAGCGGCGCATACACCGGCGATCAAGGCGGTCGTTGTTCTTATCCGCCGCGTGGTAGATCTTGTTGAAGTCCCTGCAAAGGAGCCAGAGACCCAGCAGCGAGGAGCAGAGAGCCGTGAGCTCGTTAAGAAAAGCCTGTTGGGCATTAGCATCCAGCGGCCCGTAAATGACCGTGATCCACCAGGCCAGCCTGGGATCAGAGTGACAGGCAATTTTGGCAGTTATCGAGTGTGACTGCAGAGACACATGCGACGTCGACCAGGCGTCCATCCTCCAGCCGAGGAGAACTCCACCGGCGGTATTCACAGCAGGCAACAAGGCATACTCAAATGATGTTCCTAGGCATTCAGAAGCAAGTTGGTTGCAGACATTGGCGAGCTTAGTCTCCTGCAAGCAAACGAGCAACACCCTCTCCTGGACGGACATTCCAGATGAAGATGTTTTCGTTCGACATGGATAACAATTGGCGACAAGGATGCAGAGGTTGCCTGGACCTCAAGCTTGGCCCCCTCGACAAGCTGGATGCCATCGATCGCACAACCGGCCGGGAACAACATCCTAATCGCTTCCCGCTTGGACTCCGAGAGGGGCCCACTGAACAGGGCTAGGTACTCATCGAACTCGCCGTCCGCTCCAGTCTGTGCAGCCGGTAGCTGCGGCTGTTCTCCCCACTTGGCCATCAACACGTTCTGTGCCTGCACCGTTGGGTTGGGTGCCCTGCATCTGCTCTTGGTTGCGAGCTTGCCGCTCCGACACGGAGGTGAGAGCGTGTTGTCCACCACACGGCGCCTCCTAGGGGCACGTAGCCGTGGGGCTCAACTAGAATAGGCTCCGTGATGACGGAGCATAGCTGCGACTGGAGGCACCTTGAGATCTCCCGCGGTGTTGCCGGAGCCAGCACCGCCGCAGTCGACACCGCCGCCGATGCTGCCGCGTGTTGCCTAGGCTCGGGGGGAGAGGCAGCAGGCAGTGCAGTAAGCCTAGGTGGCGTCCTCACATGATCAGGCCTCGGCGCCGTCTAGGTTGGGCCTGCGAGCTCGGTCTCGATGCAATGAGCCCACCAGTCCTCAGGGGACACCAAATAGGGGGACGCCTAGATGACATGGCCCCCATGGAGTAGCTGCGGGTCGGCTGCGAGTAAGCGGCCCACAATGCTAGCCGAAGTGCCTTCAGGCGCACGCAGCAGCATAGGAGATAGGCTTGGCGGTACCAGCAGCCGACAGACGCCCTTGGCACCCGAGGCAGAAGTCAGCGCAACAGCGACCGGTGTGGCCGGCGTGGAAGTCAACTGAAAAGGAGATACGTCAGCGGGGTGTGGAGCAGTGTCCGACAGTGATGGACTCCCGCACGCATGAGCCCATGCCTGCCAGGGACCAGCGGGCAACAAATCGTCTCGACCAGTACGGACGGTCGTGCCAAGGCGGTCAGGCAAGACGACGACGAGCGACCACAACGACGACGGTTGATCCCAGGATGATAGCGGTTAAAGTTGCTGTCGGTGGAGCCATCATTGTCGCTGTCGCGCTCGCCGGAGTAGTCATCCTCGGGGGTCGGCCCCCGCGGTGGGCCGCCGCACCCGTCATGAACCCCGTGGTGGAAGTTGCCATCGCTTGGACCGTCGTCTTCATCAGCATCACCCCCATCATGGCCATCGTCCGCAGGGGACGCAGGCGGCGCGTTCCAATCCTGGAACACGACCAGGCGCAGCCTCACGATGTAGCGCAGCCCCGGAAGCACGATCAGAGCGGCCTCGACGGGGCTGAGGATGCGCGGCATTTTGGGGAGACCATATACACTTGGACGTCCTATGCAACAGAGAATACAACACCAGTTAATGGTGACGACGCCAATTCTGCCAATTCAGCATATAGATAGGCATCTATATAAGTATTCAGAAAAAGTTAATTGTTATTTCACAAACTGTATTCTGTGAATCAAAATAATTTCTGGTAAATGTATGACTCAGTTCTTAGTTTTACATTGTTTAATACACCCAAGCCAGGGGCGGATTTAGAAAAATAAGTTGGGAGGAGCTTTTCCCATTATCTTCCAACTGTAACCCCTTCTTTCAAGCTTCCATAGGTACCCATTTGTAAGGAGCGTTTAGGAGGAGCTCCATGCTTTGAGTAGTGGTTGCAGAGACTCAAGCACACCTTGCTCGGTGCTAGATCCGCCCATGACCCAAGTTGAATGTAAAAAAAGGAGCTAGTGTTTGAGAGTCGATAATATTAGTCGAGCTTCCATTCATGGGGCTTGGTTCTCTCTGTTCGTGCAGCACCTCCCCAGCCTCTTCCCTAACCTCAACACCACTAGGATGCCTCACCGACATGGACCGCCACCGCTGCCCTTGCCAATGGCCGCTGGGCGCACGTGCCGGGGCACCTTAGGTCGTCCCTGGACGAGCCAAGGGCACCCACGAGAGCAGGCGATGCTAGTGGTGCTCGTGTCCGCCGGCTCCTAGTCCGACGGCCAGAATAGACCGACCCCAGCCTCCCCTCTGTTGGCGGTGCCGTGTTTCAAGTGTTTCAAATGTTTGTTTTTAAGTGTTTTATGTGGATATTACATATGTTGCAATGGCTATATATGCATGTTGCAAGCGTATGTTTCAAGTGTTCCAGACGTATGTTTCAAGTATTTTATTTGAATGTTGCAGAAGTAGATCTGGATGTTGCATAACATGCATGTTGCAAGTGTATGTTTCATGTGTTCCAGGTGTTTCATATGTATGTTGCAAGTGTTTTATCTGGATGTTGCAAAAGTATATCTGGATGTTGCATGTGTTTGCAATGGCTTTGAAGTGATTTGCAAGTGTTTTAGACGTATGTTTGCACGTGCTTCAGTTGTTTTAGACATATATTGCAAGTGTTTCATCTATATGTTGCAAAAGTGGATCTCGTGTTGCACATGTTGCAATGGGACCCACTTGCCGCAGTTGCCTGCTGCAGCTGCTGAGGCGCCGCCATGGGTCACCGTGTGTCGCCTGAGGACAGCAAACACATCCACAACACACATCTACAGGTGGGGCAGGTGCCTGGGACCAATGTGGGTTCTCACATGCCGGCGCGGCGGTCAGGGCAGGAAGCAGCGTGGGCGGTCTTGCGTGCAAACGAAACGTGAAAACAGAACGAGTGTGACGGTCAGGGCGAGGAAGCAGCAGGGGTCCATGTGGTGGGTCGCAAAAACAGGTGGCGCGGGCTCCTTTTGCGTGCGGCGCGGTCTCCCGCCTATTAGCGCGAGCCATGTCTAGACTCGGACACTAGTTATTCCAAAATAAAATAGTAACAAATGTAAACTATAATGTATTGCATAAAAATGAAGTATATTATTATCAGAAATGCTATACAACACATATGTTTTAGAAAAAAAAAACACATGGATTTTTTTTATCTCTCTCTCTTTCTCACCGGTGACCACCGGCGTCGACAACGGCGACTGGCGAGCTCGGCCCGGTGCCTGCACCCGCGCCCGCACCTGCCATGGCAGTGGCGGTGGCGGCGGCGCCCGCGCCCGCGTCGGCCATGGCAGTGGTGGCGACGGCGGATCTGTGATTTGTCCGTCCATAAAAAAAATTGTGATCTGTGATCTGTGATCTGTGGAAGCTGGAGGCTGGAGGTAGAAGAAGGGTGGAGGCTGTTGGATCTTAATCCTATAGTGTAAAAAAATTCATGTGTTGAAACTGTATAAAACATATAGTTGTGTAGTAGATAGACTTATTATCGTAGACTGATTGAGGATAAACGATCAATTAAAAGTAGAACATTAAGTGTATCTTTTCTTGATTCGCCGGTCACGAGAGGCAAGAGGCACGGTGAACATACGTAGAAACACCGATTGCCACGATGAACTACGTATTAGATTTAAATTGGACCTTTTAGGCTTCAGAAACGCCCTTGGTCTATGTCTTTGTACATGTACGACGTACAACGAAACAGACACGTCTCTTTCCAGCGTCGTCGCCGCTTCTCGGCAAGACGCCACGCGCAGTCCGTCGCCGCACGCCCGCAGCCCCGCACCCAACTCTTCCCAGCGAGGTTTTCGATGATGATAACTCAAGACGTACGCTCCCGCAGTCCCCAGCTTTCGAAATCTCAGCTGCCATTGTTTAACGTCGCTCGCCCGCCTCGCGGTGCTTTGTTTATTTAACAATTTGGATCTGTTCTGGCCAGATCTCCGGGCCGGCTCCAAGAAAACAGATTGGGAAGACGCGTATGCGCCGAAGGACCCAGCTGGGCAACATGCATGCAATGCATGGGAGGCCATTAGCTATTTGACTCCAAATGGTACAAACCTGGCTTTTAAAGAAAAGATGGTACAAACCACGAATTTCTATCTCTGCCAAGAGCTTATACTATAATATAACAGTTCTTGGACGGTGCCATCGTGACCTCCATACACTCCGCACACGGCACTCCCAATCGTACAAGCGAGGAGATCGCGTCTGACTCTGACGTCTCTTGGACTCACACACACGGAGGCCATGTGAGCTGATCGCCTTCGGTAACCACCCAGACAGCTAATCGATTCTGGGTTTGGGGTGATCTCAAATCTGATTGGACAAAGCAGAATCGGCGATCGATGACGTGAATGGAGGCGAAGAGGTACGTTTTGCGCCCTGCACCTGCCCGAGGTCCAGCACGAACTGCTGATTCACTCTATCATCAGTGGAGGGACCCGCGTCATCATCATCTTTTCGAACACCGTTTCTATCTCGCGCGTTGTACTTGTGCAAGTTTGTTTTTGCGATCAATGCGTGGCGCTGCTGTCCACCACGTGTAGTTCGCGCGCCCTGTGCGCTGCTGCCGGGTGGACACGGCGCAGAGAGAACCGTCTCGGCACCTTTCTCCAGCTCCCAAGGTACAGTATATAGGGAGCTTTAGTTGTCTGTTGAGAGATTTTCTATAGTCACCGACGCCGGCTCCCGATCCGTCCTGCGTCGTCGTGCATCCTAACGCCCTCCTTTCCCTGCTTGTGGGCTTGTGGCTGCACTCTCCTTCTCCAAATCCCGGTTCTCCTTGGTTTGGTCTGCGGATCTCGCGAACTCTAAGCGCGAGCGGGCGAGCATGGCGTCGCCGTCGTCGGTCGCCGTCTCGTCTCTGGAGACGGAGGCACCCCAGGCTGCCGTGACGAGGGAGCGCAAGCTCAACCCCGACCTGCAGGAGCAGCTTCCCAAGCCATGTAAGCATAGCAACTTCCAATCTTTCATCAACGCCGCCGCCTTAATCTGGCAGCTCAGCTGTGTTCTGCACTAACTGCATGCACTGCACTAGTAGTACATGACAACGAAACATGATGCAGCTCAGGCAGAGCGCACTAGCTCATTGTTTCCGTGTCCCTGTCCCCGCAGATCTCGCGAGGGCAATGGTGGCGGTGGACGCGGACCATCCGAACGGGACCGAGGGGCGCGACCCCCGCGGAATGAGCGTGCTCCAGCAGCACGTGGCCTTCTTCGACCGCAACGGCGACGGCATCGTCTACCCCTGGGAGACTTTCAAAGGTAGGTGAGGTGACCACCACCTGATCGATCGAATCACCCAAATGACATAACATGCATGTTTTCATGCTGGTAAAGTCTGTGGGCCGCAGAGCGGAGCCGCGTGCAGAGCAAAATCGTCTTCTCTGCCAGTGGTAGTACATAAATTAGCAATCGATCGACAGGAGAAGATTATTTCATCGATTCCGCTGTTGCAGTGATCCTTTAATCTGCTTTGCCTCCATGATTTTCAGGCATGCGAGCAATAGGGTGTGGGTTCTTTACATCCCTCGTTTTCGGGTTCCTCATCAACCTCGTCATGAGTTATCCCACTCAGCCGGTAACCTTCTGTGGACCTCTCTACATGTTTTGATTTTGGCTGTTCCGCAGCAGCTTTGCTAGACTGGTGATCTAGCTTTAGACATTCTTTTTTCTTAACGAACAAGCAGGAGGAGGCCATTTTTTTCTTTATTTTATATTTTATTTATCCTTTTGAATCCAAAGTTTTAATAACAACGTATGTGTAACTAGATTTTCAACAAGTAATCCATTGTGACATCTATGTGCTTGGTGTGACTCCCACTACAAAAAAGAAACAATTTTAGGAGAAATTGAATTTTATTGTTATAATAAGCCTCTTTGATCCGTGGTCTCTATAGATCATCTAAAGACCTAATGGTCAAGATCCACCTTTATAAATCCAATTTTAGAGTCGGGTCTCTATAAATGAGGCTATTTTCAAAGGCTGTTTTGGAAAACAATTCATAATTTTTCGTATAAAGTTTGATGAAGACAGATATATATTACATCAAAGCTGTAGAGCTCCACACGATTTATAACTTGTAGTTAACAACTTTTATACTTGAGAAGGTTAGAGGCCTAATATTCATTTTAAGTTCTCAAATTTTGGAATATTTTTTTTTTGTTTTTCAAATGACCTTGGATATTCACATGGTTATCCTATTTTTGAAGTTTGAGCTAAGTTCAAAGATCGGTGGCGCATTTTACTAAAACAGATATGTTCTCTTTGAATGTAGGGATGGTTACCCTCCCTTTTGCTCTCCGTCCATATAAAGAACATTCATAAGGCTAAACACGGGAGTGATTCTGAAACGTATGACACTGAAGGGAGGTATGTCTTGCTTATTCTCTTCTGAAAGGCCACAAATTTAAAGTCATTCTTGACATAAAATCTCTCTTTAAATGTAACTAGTTTTCTTTTAACTTGATCTTGTTCAGGTTTGATCCATCAAAATTCGATGCTATATTTAGCAAGTATGGTCGTATTCATCCAGATGCGTTGACAAAAGACGAGATGAACTTGATGCTTAAGGCAAACCGCAATATATATGATTTCCTTGGCTGGTAAGAACGACATGCTTGAGAAGTACTATTCTTAAATTAACCAATTTTCAGTTACTGTTTTATAATAATGGGTAGTGTTTTTTTAATAAAACGTTGATGTCTACACTCGATTATTGGGAAAAATTGTACACTTGAGTCTTGACAGCATCTAAGTAATATTTTCAAATTCTAACGTATAGTAGATTGATGGTATAATACTCCCTCCATTTTTAAACGTATGACACTGTTTACCTTTTTCATTCGTTTGATATTCGTCTTTTCTATAGACATTTGTGCAAATAAGCAAACTTACAATGCATACTTAAAGTACTTTGCATGACAGATCTAGTAATATTTATTTCACTCTACCTATTGAATAAATATCGTTGATTAAAGTTTGAACATAAATTCAATTTTGCCATATATATTTTAAAAGGGCTGTGTATTTCAGAGTACATTTCAAAACTTTAAGCTTTTTCCCTTATCTCTTTTCTTTTGCCATTGATTGTCTATTTACTATAGATATATTTGTAGTCGCGCTTAAAAGTTTTGTTCCCAAAGTATCAGATTGAAAGATTACATCGTGTATCCACAGGATCGCTGCTATCGGTGAATGGCATTTACTCTACAGCGTGGCAAAGGACAAAGATGGTCTGTTGCAGCGAGAAACTGTCCGGGGCGTGTTCGACGCGAGTCTATTTGAGCGACTGCAAGACAGCAAAAAATCCTCCTGATGAATGGGCCAGACAGGAGTTGTCCACCTCAAGAAGATTGTCGATAGAAAAATTAGCATGTTATACTTGTCCTGCGTAATTTTTTTAAAAAGGGTAATTTTGAGTCGTCTTCAAATAAGAAATGATTTTATATTGTAGTATATACATTCTTATAGTGCAATCATTGTCATCCTTATCTATTCGTGCAGTGCTATATGTGATTATTTAAGAGTCAAGGCCTTCTCATGTTTATACCATGTCTAGTAAACTTCTCTTGTAATCTTTTTTTTCTGAAGCTCATGTGTTCAAAATGGGCATGAAAAACGAAAAAAAAATCCATGAATAGGAGTGAGCAAGAGACAGGCATTGAGAGCATTTCTAGTAAGACTTCTTTACTTAGGCCTCACTTTAGGTGTTAGTAGACAAAAAGACTCACTCCAACATTGACTCCTTATTGAGGCTCCCAAAAGTAGGAGACTCTCCCTCGTTCTTGCCACTACTTTTCTATTTTCCACCGTTTCCCTCCCTGCTCTCATCCGAATCTAACTTGTGCCCGATCACCTCCGCCCCTTCCGCCGTCCCTTCCGCCGTCCCCATCGACTAGAACCATTCCTCAGCATGCTCTTCAACCACCACACCTTTCCCCATCCAGCTCCACCACCTGCGGGACCTTCCCCGGTCAGCTCCACCACCATATGCCCTTTCTTGACTACCTCCACCACTTGTGCGCCCTCCCCTGGCCACATGTCCTGTCGCATGCCCTTCCCAATGGTCTCCAACACTTGCACGCGCTTCCCTGGCAGCCTCCATCGTCCGCGCACCCTTCCTGACATTAGAACTGGATGTGCAAGCATGGGCTCGACGGGTGGCGGCATTCAACAACAACTGCGGTGGATCAAGTGGTGTAATGGGTTGAGGTAGAGGCTAGTGGTGGTGATTGGATTGATGGTAATGGAGGAGAGAATTGTTGTATTGCTATGTTTTATGTTTGTGGACTTAATATTCTGATGAATTATGTGATATGATAAACAATGTTGTTTAAATTTGAATTATGTAACATTATTGTTTGAATTTGTGTCCGGTCAAATTGGTATTAGCTTTAAAGAACAAATTTAAAGCTAATACCTTCTAAAAAGTACACATTAGTCATAATAAGTTTTGACCATTAATCATCAAAGCTGAATTAGTAGCCTAGGTGCTTTTAGATATTCAAGGACCCACTAATTTGCATCAAGTACACAGCTTCTAAACTCAATGACTTGAGTGCAAGGAGTTTGTGTCTATTTCCTAAGAGAAGATTGTGTAGAAACAAGAAAAATTAGGTACCCAATTTTTTTATGTGGGCCCTACTTTATTAGTGTGATCTAGGGTTGAATATTTAAGAAGAAAAAGGTCTTCTTTACTATAGTAAAATCAACAATCTGTTTGATCTCTGAAAACAAGATTTTAGCTCAATATACTCTACTAAACTATCTCAATTGATCCAATAATCCAAATGAGATTCTTTTTTTTTGTTTCTCCATGTATAAGTTGAGTTTTGAGTTCAAATTATGCGAGGAAATAAGAGCACGATATTAGGTATAGACAAGCAAACAAGTCCTTGCATTGCAATGGAACGATATACCTTGTCGCATGTGATCACTTGAACAACCTTGTTATGATGTCACTTGAATGATTTGTGGCTTGGAGATTTAGGTAACGGTCGTGTCATATGCTCCGGTAAGCAATCTCTATAATAGGAATCTTGCACCAAAAGTGGATGCAACATACTCAAGTGCCGGCCAGGAGATAGTTGTGACTACTTGTTACATCAAGCTTATTATTCATCTGCTAACCTTATCTCCTGGTCTCTGTAATCTCTGAATTTGTTGATCAGATTACGTACAACAAGGAACCGAACACGCACAAGACCATGACACATTTACAAGCTAGTCTTTGTAGGATGGATTTGGATTTCAATTGGACTTGTCTATTTATATTTGGATTTCAATCCATCGGCCACCACTAGACCACCACACCTTCTTACATGTGACTCGTAGGGAAATTCTATTCGTTTGTTACGTATATAACTGGTTAGGTTATTTGTGGTGGAACTTTTTCAATAGGTCTAAATTCAAGTCCCCGGCTTGACATAGATGCTCATATTTCTAGGATTACTTGTGGTGGAACTTTTTCAACAGGTCTAAATTCAAGTCCTCGGCTTGACATAGATGCTCATATTTCTAGGATTATCGCGTTGTTGACTTCATCAATTGGGGACCAGTCTCTCCTCTTAGGAGTAAGTTGTGTGCTCATACGTTTATAGGGATGAGTGTATATGCATGTACGTGTGTCTATGTCCGAAAAAAATCTATTTTTTTCTTTTGAGAAAATCCACATTTTAAGGCTCCACTTCTATTCTTGTTCCCTTTGAGAAAAGCCACATCTTAAGGCTCCACTTCTATTCTTGTTCCCTCTGAGAAAAGCCACATCTTAAGGCTCCACTTCTATTCTTGTTCCCTCTGAGAAAAGCCACATCTTAAAGGCTCTATTTTTGCCACGTCTGACATCAGTACTATACTACGTATTTCTTAGCATGAATAAGCATGTTTGAGGTTGTCTCGATCCCAAAATATAAAGGATTCTTAGTTATCCTAATTAAGTCAAATCATATTAAGATTGACTAGGTTTATGCAGAAGAATATTGTTTTCTATCAATCAAAAGAAGTAAATTATGAAAATACACAATATAATATATCTAATGAAGCTCGGTTTGCAAAAATATATATCTAATGAAGCTCATTTGATGTCATAAATATTATTATTATTTTCTATAAATTTGATCAAAATTATTAGAATGGTTTGTTTAAGAATAACTTAAATATATCTTAGGACCGAGCGAGTATACGAACCAGAAAAATGCCCCCACATTTTGGCACGTGAGTACGTGACATGGAAACGACGATAAAATTGACCGAGGCAGCCAGCATCAGGAACTGACACGTCCATCCTCCCACTCGCCGCACGGCACCGGCACGCCACAAACGTTGAGATGTACACCCTACACCCTCCGAGAGTCCGAGTTTGGAAACCTAAGTACCCTTTTGTTCAATCGTCGGACCCATTCATATTTTCTGAGGTTAAAAGGTAGTAGTAGCACTACTAAAATTGTGGTGGCGGTGGTGGTGGGGTCAGAGGTGGAACCAGTAATTAAGGGGGGTTGGACAAATATAATGACACATATAAGTGTATATTTCAACATTTTTTCGTGCTTTTGCATGTACAGTCGCATTCATAACGAAAAATAGATGAATTGTCGTATTTTCACAATATTATGATTTAAAATAGATTAATTGTTGTATTTGTTGCTATAAATTAACAAACTTTATAAGGATATTTAACAAAGTTTCACTGTGTCGGGGGGGAGGTGGGCACGGACCCGGCTGGCCCTCCTGGTTCCGCCTGTGGGTGGGGTGAGAACGATTGCGGGGGACAAGCAGGAAACGTGCAAAGCGAAAAGCGAAAAGCCGTTCACCATTCGATATTAGTTGCTACCGCGACACGAATATGTACCCCTGGTCCCTTGCCAAAGTGCCAAAAGCCTAAGAGCAGCTCCAGTGTATCTTCATATTGAACCATGAGCTGAGCTGGATGTTCGATTACCGAACCGAGCACACTGCAGACATCGAACCGTGGGATGTCAGAGCAAAAGCAACTCCTACTTTCGGTTCGCACCATGGACAATAAAAAACGAAGCACAGCTCCTAAGTCACTTGCACATGCAGCTAAAGCAAGGAAAGTGCATATGGAGTAGTACTTTTTAATTGTTTCATGGACCCCATTAACCGATGCTCGCACTAGGAGGACCGAACCATCTCCAAAATCGATTTTCAACTTACCTGTGTCAGTCTCGGTTCGATGTTAGGACTGGAGCTGCCCTAATGAAAATGAAAATGAAAATGATTTGGGGACGGCAGCATGTCCATGCACGTCAATGCAAATCAAAGTCACAACTCCCACAAGCAAGGAGATCGCGTCACTCACACATGACACACCGGCCGTGCGTGCCCAGTTTATCGAGTCGTTGTAGCCCGGATCAAGGATTGGAAAATCAGACATCGCAATGCAGTCCAGACTGCGTCGTGACGAGGTCCTAGCACACTGTTTCGGTGGAGGTTTCCCTTCTTCGGGCTCGGACGACGGACGGGTTTCTATCCTAACGATGACACGTTACCACTTTCTGAGGGTTTCTTTTTGGCAACAATCTGTGCTTGTCGTGGTGCCTCCCGCGGCCGTCCACGTGCGCTTGGCCCTGTGCGCTGTTCTCCGTGTGGACGAGGCGGACGGTGCACCGGCACCGCCTGCGCCTGCGTGAGCGGTGCTTCAGTTGCCGCGCCGCGAAGCTTTATAAAAAGCAAGCAGAGCGCACGTTGAGACATATACCATCAGCAGCTAGTAGCACATGACTCTGAGTCTGTGTGTGCAACTCGTTTCGAGCCTGTCCGCCCGGAGCCCCCGTCTCGCCGTTCTCCACCTCCGAAGGTACCTGATACTCCTTCCTGCCCCGCGCATCGCATCCGCGCTTTAATTTGGCGGCCTCGGTTCCGGTTGATTCCTCTTTTACTCTCTGCGGGCGTCCGTCGTTTCGTTTCATCCACTCGCCGAACCGATTTGTTTCGTTTTGTTGTTCGATCCGCAGATCCTGTTGCGAGTTCAGCCCGAGAGTGACCATGTCGTCGTACTCGTCGCCGCCCCCGCCGCCGCCGGACCAGTCCCTGGACACGGAGGCACCCAACGCGCCCGTCACCCGGGAGCGGAGGCTCAACCCCGATCTGCAGGAGCAGCTCCCAAAGCCATGTACGCACCTCGATCTCTGCTTCCTCCACTTTTCTGTTGCCTGTCAGCCTGTACGATTGCCTGTCAGCCTGTATGATGGTCGTTGTGGTTATGGGTTTGTTCGGTTCGTGATCACCCCGTGAATTTTGGTTCATGATCATGATGATCGTTGTGGCTACGGGCCTGTTTCGTTCGTGATCACACCGTGAATTTTGGTTCATGATCGTTGTGGCAAACTATGACACCGACTAACAGCCACTACAACTCTACAGCAAAATACGCATGGAGACAGCGCTACCTGTTTCCTTGTTTGAGAGAGTCGTAATCCAGCTATAGTGCATTGATTCCGTTTTCTTTTTGTCCCTCTCTCCCGGTTCGCAGATCTCGCGAGAGCTCTCGAAGCGGTGGACCCAAGCCACCCGCAGGGGACCAAGGGGCGCGACCCCCGCGGCATGAGCGTGCTTCAGCAGCACGCCGCCTTCTTCGACCGCAACGGCGACGGCGTCATCTACCCATGGGAGACGTTTCAAGGTACGTGGCACGGTTGGTTGATCAGTCATCACTGGGATGGCAGTGCTAGCTGATGAGAGAAGGCTGTGTGACTGATTCAGCAGTAGTAGCACCGATGATGTTTGTGTTGTCAGTGTCTGTCTGACTTTTGCTCGATGGGCTTAGGATTTTCTGTCTGTGTCTGTCTACTACTTTCAAAAGGATTTGAATTTTCAGACAGACACTGACAGAATTCAAATCCTAAACCCTACTGCTGCTGAATCGGTACTTTTTTTTTGGCCCATCGAGCAGTAGTCACTACTACTTTCAGCACTGCTGCTGAATCGGTACTGATTCAGCTGCTTAGGATTTGAATTTTCTGTCGTGTCTGTCTACTTTCAGGCCTGCGAGCAATAGGATGTGGACTCCCCGCTATCATTCATGGGCTCGATACTGATCAACCTCTTCCTCAGTTATCCCACTCAGCCGGTAACGTTCTCTCTCGGCCTCTTTCATGTACCTGCATGTTTCCTTTCTGAAATCTGCGGTACCTTTGCGTTACTGGGCAGCACCACCCCTCATGACATTCAGCTCTGGAAGAGTCTTGGCTGTCTCGCCACTTCCTTTTTTATTAGTATTTATTAAAGGAGAAAGACAAGTCTTGTCAATCTCTTTGCAAAAGAAAAGCTCTTGTAATCAGATGCTCTTTCTGAATTTAGGGATGGTTACCTTCTCCTTTGCTGTCCATCCATATAAAGAACATCCACAAGGGTAAGCACGGGAGTGATTCTGAAACTTATGACACCGAAGGGAGGTATGTATAGTACACTAGTACGCATAACACACTCATTACTGTCTCAGTCTATGACCAAAGGTTTAATGCCGATCCAGCCATAACTAGTCTGTACTTGCTTTAATTGTGCACAGGTTTGATCCATCAAAGTTCGATGCTATATTTAGCAAGTATGGTCGAACTCATCCTAATGCTTTGACAAGAGACGAGTTGGGCTCAATGCTTCAAGGAAACCGCAATACGTATGATTTCCCTGGCTGGTAAGACATAGTTCAACTATCAATGTTTGCGTCTACCAGTTCTATTTTAAACCGTTCTCGGGTTAGCCCAATTTTCCTATTTTTGATAATTCATTTTTTGCACAAGAAGTTGCTTTCAAATGTCCTGTTCTAATGCTTGTATTTTCCGAATGTCGTGTGATCTTGCCCCTTCAGGATGGCCGCTGCCGGTGAATGGTTCTTACTCTACAGCTTGGCAAAAGACAAGGATGGCCTCTTGCAGCGTGAAACTGTCCGTGGTCTATTT
The DNA here is from genome assembly GCA_904845875.1 of Miscanthus lutarioriparius. NCBI lineage: Eukaryota > Viridiplantae > Streptophyta > Magnoliopsida > Poales > Poaceae > Miscanthus > Miscanthus lutarioriparius. The sequence goes on from CAJGYO010000002.1 coordinate 18,342,952, forward strand.
GATGGGAGCCTATTTGAGCGACTGCAAGACAATAACAACAAGAAGTCGTCCTGAATGCTGAGCATTGTACAGCTCAAAAAAGGGCTGGCAGTACAAAACTACCAGATTATACCAATGGTCGTGTTCAAATAACAGATGCTTCGGCTTTGTCCAACCGTCATTAACTTTGTGTGTTGAGATTTGTTTATATGTGTTTTTTTTATAATGGTTTATATGTGTGTTGTGCCACCAGTTTCTTCTCCTTTTGTCTCACACAGGTACTGAATTACGCCTGTGTTTTCTAGTGTTCACGTGGAAAAATGTGCGTTTAAAAGTGATGGGCAGAACTGTCATGTTGGTCTTGAAAGACGTCAATAGCCATTATTCACTGTGAACAAAGGCATTGTTTGGCAACATTTGCCAACAGTACCCCTTGTATACAAGAAAAAAGATGCTTGACGCACCATCCATTTTATGCAACCGTACTTACAACAAGGCAATACAAGGCATTTGATTGATAAGTGAACCACCACCTCAAGGGACTCAAATTATCTGTAAAAATGGATGTATATTCTATCATGGCAATATCATGGCTGTAAAAATAAGGCTGTATAGTCTATCTAAAACGCTCGATTCCAATAAATAATAAGGCAACAAAAAAATGATTTCTGTTTATTTTATTTAAAACTGCATTTTTGTGTGTAGAATTTGAAACATTGCACATACTGTCTTTTCATTAGTTCATCTGGCTACCGGGCAACCAATTGGAAAATTAGTCTTGTAGCATTAAAAGATTGTATTACCATAGATGTACCATTAAAACATTTAACAACTGCTACATACCATTACAAGTTTACAATGGCATAGGCAATGGCGAAGCTAGAGAAAATTGAAGGAGGTACACTTGCCTTGTGAGTGTAAAGACTTGTGCCATGAAGAGTGCATATATGATGAAAAATTAGTTATTATAACTGATTTTTGAATTTTTGGGGTGCATGTGCACCCCAAGTCATACTATAACTTCGCTCCTAGGTATAGGTTTTACCATTCGGTATACTTTCAAACAATTACAAAGACCAAGACAACTTATAATATGATGAAGTAGATGTCAGTGTAATTGAGTTACTCGTTAGGTCGCTTCGATTAAGTTAGCTCAGGGTAGTCCATCTAAGCAATTAGTGGCGTAAAGTTGTTAGTTGTTCGGTCGGTGAATTGAAATTGTACAGGATGAATGATGCACTCGTAAATAATTTAAAACGAAGAGAGTATATGCTAGTGTAGTTGAGTTGCTTGTTGGGATTTTACCTAAGTAAACTCACGATAGTTCATCTAAGAACTAGTGGCGTGAAGTTGATAGTTGTCGGTCGATGAATCAAAATTGTGTAGGATGAGTGATGTACTCTTCCTAGTTTTTAAGACGGTGTGACTAAAAGGTTAGGCTGGTATTTATCTTTTTATTTTCTCTGTCTAATAAAAAAACACGGCAAAAAGGAAAAAGAAAGAGGAAAACATGTACTATCTGTACAGGAAGACGAAATGTTCCCCGCACGGGCGGCGGCGCGTTGGCCAACCTCCGGTTCCATGTCGGCCACCGCGCTCTTCCTGCCCGCAAACCCAAACTCCACGCCTAGTCCCGCTAGCACTCTCCGGCAACCTGCGCCGGCTTCCACCTCCGGAAAGCTCCACTTCCCGCTCCGCCTCCCCCGCCATGCCCGCTCTAGGACCTATCGCCCCGCCGCGTTCGGGAGGGGATCGCCTGTGGCCGGGCGTAAAGAGAAGGACCACTACGCCACGCTGAACATCCGCCGCGACGCCACGCTCCAGGAGATCAAGGCTGCCTACCGGATTCTCGCCCGCAAGGTGCTATTCGCTTTCCCTTCCCCTTCCTACCGCGTTTAGATTGGTGTTGCGTTGTATTAATTTCCCTACGGTTATTAATTTGAGCCATCTGCATATTTTCTAGATCCTAATGCTGGGAAGTAGTAGCATTTTTTAAGGGTTTACAAAGCAAACTCCAAATTTGTCATTTTTGTTCTTGGTGCTTCTCACTCATGCTGTGTTGGATCAGTTTTTGACATGTTTATAGTTATTAGTGCCAAAGCTACATACATTGAACATATTTCCCTGGTTTGCTTTCGGCTACAGTACCATCCTGATATGAATAAGAGTCCTGAAGCAGAAGAGAAGTTCAAGGAGATCAGTGCTGCATATGAGGTAATCTTCTGCCTTGTGGCTTCAGCTGAAGTGCTGAAGGAGAATAGCACTAGAACGTGCTTAGTATTAGATTAATTTATCTGTGATTTTGGTATTACTTAAATGATAGACATTAATCTACTCTATCAATGCAGACATGTCTTGTGTAAAATGTGATGTAAACCGAACTGGAGCGACAATTCCTTAAAGTTTTTGCAAGACCTTTTACTTCAAAAAATGATAGGCTCTCTACATGTCTCATGATCTCACCATGATTGTTGTGTACTTAATTTCTGGTTTATGCCCCTTTATCTGATAGAGTTTGAGTTGCATCTTAAAGGAAGGCAGTGAAACGTTACAAACCTGGTTTATCAACAATATCCTGGAATCGTAATGAAATTTACTTTGTATTTAACCAGTGTATTTAGAATGTGGTTAGTTCACTTGGCTGCTTCTACAGAATATATATGAGCAGAACACTTACAAATGTGATGATACTCCCTCCAGTCATTATTACTTTACATTTCTTACAGCAAAATACAACTAACTTCAGGACAACTTGGCTGCCTGAAATTTCAATTGATATTGACCGCAGGTAGTATTTGATGATGCTATCAGATGACCATCCTTTTATGTGATCTGTACTATTATCTTCTTCAGGTTCTATCTGATCAAGATAAAAGATCTTTATATGACCGCTTTGGAGAAGAGGGGCTCAGTGGTGATTACAGAGATGATATTGGCACACATGGGGTACACAATTTATTTAGCACTAAGTCATTTTCCTTTTTGACCAGTTTGATTCCTATATTGGGATATAAATTTATTTTCCTTTAGATGCTCTTTTTCTCTAGCCAACATCCTCTTTGTTGGTAAAGTGCATTTATGCCCACCAGTTAATGTAATAGCAGTAAGAACTGTTTAACTTGATGTTCTTATGGATGGACTTATAGACTGGCTTCTCACCTTACCTTAAGCGAATGTTTTGAACTCAGAAACTCTACTTCTACATCAGCCTGATTTCCATTGATTGAGAAAATGGAAAACTGCTAGTTAATAGAGAAGTCATAGTTTGAATTTTTTTTTTAAAAAAAAACTAGGCTCTAGGGCCTTTTAATATAGTTTGAAATTTTTGATTGACTTGACCTTTGTAATTTTTTTTTTGATTTTGCAGATTGATCCATATGAACTCTTCAATGCATTCTTTGGTGGTTCTGACAAGCTTTTTGGGGATAGTATGGGCTCTGGAGGATTTCATTGTAGTGCAGAAGCAAAGGGCAATAGGGCACTTAATATCAGGTAACAATTTCAACTTAGCACCATATCAGAATGTTAGATCTTGAATAGCTGTTTACAGCTTATTTTCTACTTTACAGCTATAATCTGCTCCTTTCTTTTGAAGAATCCATCCTCGAGTCAAACGTGAAATCAATATTTTCGTCATGAAACTTGTGGCACCTGCCATGGAACTGGAGCTAAATGTAGCAATGACATTACAGAATGCACCCGATGCAGAGGTCAAGGCAGGTTGATGAAAACTCAAAGGACACCTTTTGGTACAGTTTCTCAGGTGTAGTTATTTCTTCATGAAATATTGTTTGTCAGTTATTTTCTATATTCACCTCCATTGCTAGTTGGACCAATGTTCCTTACTATCATGGATCCTAAATTTACTTATACTACCAGTACAAACTGTCGTCTTAGAACAACTTCTAATACTTTAAGTCTTTAACCACGACTGTACATTCTCCCATGAAAATGTTATTAATGGATTCATCATCTTCTTTTTTTTGGTTAAATCCAAATGAGAAGAACCAGCAACAAAATGTGTGATATTACTTGGTCCGTGTAACCTATTTAACATTGTTGTTAACTTACTGTTTGCTCATTTTTTATAGTTTTATTTCCTGAAGTTCAACATAATATAGCTTATGCAATATCTTATGTTGTTGTATTCTGTAGATATCTTCATGCTTAAATTGTGAAGGCAGCGGAAGGTAATTACTGAACATTGCGAGAATGTTACGGTTCGGGCAGAGTCCCAGTTGAACGCATTATCAAAGTAGATATACCTGGAGGTATTGATGATGGCTCCACCATTCGAATTAGTGGTGGAGGTAATTCTGATAAGCAAAGGCAAGCATTGGTCAGCTGTTATATAATATCTTGGTCATGCATCATTTGTGTAGTTTGTTATATGTTTGATTTGAGTGTAACTTTTTTAAAGCTTTTACGAGATGGCAAGGTGGTGATTGAGTTGCATAACTGAGTAATACCACCTGGATGATATGTTAAACCCATTTCAGTTGTTACTAAAATGGGTCCATGACCACACCTATCTCTTTTAAATAGACACCCACCAGAATTACATGCTAACGATTTAAGATCCACCTATGGTAATAGATGTAACCATTACATGTTATGCATTTCTATCTTATTGTGCAGGGGTGCAAGTGGTGACCTGTATATATTTGTTCGCATTAATGAAAAACAAGGCATCCACAGAGATGGTCTCAATTTATACTCAGAGGTTTCAGTTGATTATACTGATGCGATTTTAGGAACCACAGTGAAGGTTAGCTGTTAATGCGATTTTAGGAACCTCATTCATATTATGCCTTGTCTACCTTTTTTTTCTTCTCAAACATGCAGGAGAGCTATGTATCATTATATTAAGAAGAAATATGCCTTGTATACCAATATCATGTGTTGTCAAAATATATATGAAATTGACGTGTGTTTGATGAACTCAAGTCTAACTTATGTTAATTCCATAGTTCTGGCAATATTCTCATTTAGTTCTAGCAAACCTCCCAGTTCAGCTTAACCTAGCAAGGAAGTTTATGTTTTCAGGTTGAAACAATAGAAGGACTCAAGGATCTCCACATTCCTCCTGGCACTCAGCCTGGAGAGAACTTAAAATTTTGTCAACTGGGAGTTCCAGACATTAAGAAGCCTAATGTCAGAGGAGATCACTACTTCATGATAAAGGTGAAGATCCCGAAGAGTATCAGGTTTGAATTGCTGGCACTTTCTAATAGCTCAGGGAAGGATATTGTATTTACAATCAACAATCTGACGAGATTGATCGATGTTTTCTCCAACTTCAGTTATTTTTGTTTTCTTGATGAAATTGCGTGCAGCTCTCCTGCATCGTTCAAAAAAAAAAAACAGCAATTTTGTTGTTTTAACCTCCAGAGGTTACTAAAACCTATAACATTGTTGTTTTTCCATTACATCCTTTAATGGCATATCTATCATATATCATCTAATTAAGTGTAAATATGAACTACAGATAATTGGAAATCTAGTCCAGCAGAAGCATTTCTTCTTGTGTTATGGTGTTAGCATGGGTTTGTATGGTTCTTTCGTAAGGGAGGATCTTGTGTTTTGTTCTCTTCTTAATATAATGATGCGCAGCTCTCGTGCATGTTCGAGGAAAAAAAAAACCATTTTAGCATCCCAAATATGGTCTCGGTTCATATTGTTTTGACTTTTGGTGTATAACTTCTGACAGTTATTTTGACTTCTACAGTGGCCAGGAACGTTTGCTGGTTGAAGAGCTTGCCACACTAAAGAAAGCTCAGAATATCTCAGTTCCCGGTGAAGTTTAATCCTTTTTCTTGAGTTATTGTTGTTAGCATCTGTCTCATGGGTTGACTCCTGAGTCCTGAGCCTGTTTTGTGCCTTTTCTTTGTCTTATTCAGAAATTACAAAAATAGAAAATTTTCGGGAGAGAAACCATCATCCATCTGCAAAGAGAAGATCGTTCTGGGGATCTGTCTGGAATTTGTTCAGGTAGTCATCATTTCTCATTATTTTTCTTGTCATGAAATGTAAGTAGGCTTATACTGATTACGCCTAATATGATTTGCTTTTTATTGATCTGCCAAGCTAGTTGTTTTAGTACCTAGTGCATGACGACAAGGACAGACTTGGTGCTCTTGAATCTCTGATTGCTCTTTTTTTTTTTGTGGGTGGGGGATGCTATTTAAAGGCAAGGACATATGTATATGTGGTTCAGATGCCTAGCTTATCTACATTGCCCTCATTCTATAAAACTCGAATCCACTTTTGATAAGGCTATTTAATAATTCCATTCATACCATTCTAGGGATGATAAAGGTGATCAGAGATTTGCTTCAATCAGTGTGCAACCTATTATCCCAGGATGGAATTCTGGCCGAGGAACTGATACTGCTGTCCCCTTGCTGTTAAAAGGATTCCTCATGACCGCAGCATTCTTATTTGTAATCAGCAGAACCAGTAAACTCAGGTACATTCGGAAGCGTGTTGACCGTCCAACTCAAGCCAAAATACCTGCAGAGCCAGAGTGAATTTCTGTTGTCCTCATTTCTGAACGTTAACGACATCACAGTTTTGGTGATCATCATTTCATAGTTTTGCCGCGCAAAAGCTTGTTCTGGGAAAAGAACCCATCCCGGCCGGCTTTGCTTGTAGTGGATGGTGTCCAGACGTACCAGTAACAGGTTAACAACGGTGACATAGAATGATATGGGCTGCTTCTCATTGGCCATTTCTTGATTCATTATTCCAATATGTATAAGACACTTGCAGCAATTTTGAGTTTTGACGAAAACCCAGAGGAAAGACATGAAGAAACATGGCCATGGGCTAATGTACACTGTATGCATCTTGTCTGCACAAAGTTTTGTAATCTTCCGGGCTTGATATTGGTTAACGATTTTGTTGCAAACAACAGTTCTGACGCGAGACTAACTTCATCGATGGGCCAATAATAGCTACTGATACATAATCACAAACACAGCAATATCTCCGTACAGTAAATAGCAATGACAACTATTCATACAGTCTGATTTCAAACTCATCATTTTTCGCTTTGAGATCCAACAGTTCAAATGCATTTTTTGACCTCTGCCATGTCCGATCGGTTTCCAGACTTCCAGTTCCAGACCGAGACAGGCGCCGCAGTACAGAAGGTTCGCGACATCCGTCCGCCCCAAAGCCCCAACGTCCGCTCTACTGCTCATGCTCTAGCCAGCTGACGGGATCCACACTGCGCCATGTCTTTCCGGCCGCCGCCGCCGCATCCGTCCCACCGGAATCCACGGCGATTCCCCTCCGCCTGCTATCTTCTAGTACTCACCCTCGCTGTCCTCGTCGTCTCCACCGCCGCCAAGTCCTCCCGCCGCCCAATATCCGTACGTCTCCCCGCCTGACCTGGCCCTGCCTTCTCTCCTCCGTCCGCCTCTTCTAGTCTCTATCCAGCTCATCGCGCTGACCGAACTCGTGGTGCAGGACAACGAGATCCGGCAGAAGAAGGAGGCCTGCTACACCGACGTCGAGAAGTACGTATTAGGATGATGAGTTCTCTGTTTGTTTTCTGTTCAGTGGAACGCATCTGACGCGATGCTTCTGAGTTCTGACGGTGGTTTCTCTCGGCCATGCCGCAGCGGGCTGTGGGGCTGGGTGTGCAGGTCCTCGCCGACGGAGAAGGAGAACTGCGTGCTGCGCTGCCTCTCGCCGGAGTGCTACGACCTCATATACGGCGGCGATCCAGTGAGTGGTGGCATCATGATGTGGGGTTTCAGCAGCTGCGATATACTTGATTTACTGATTTTTTTTGCTTGGCTGCGTTGTGCAGCTTGAGGAAGGGGAGTTGGACTATGTTCGAGGCCAGGAGTACAAGTACTGTATGCACAAGTAAGAATTACCAGAACATCTCGAATATGTTCGTTTGGGGTTTGGAATGTTGAATTGGGTCTGCCTTGTGTTGAAGATTGAAAGAATCGTAGATTATAAGTTGGGTTGGAGTCCATGTAAGATCCCAATCATATGATCTTAAACATAAGAATCATAAACTTGTGATACTATTGTTGACTGGAATCATAGAATCAGGCCCTTGATCAAGATTGTAAAGGTGAAAATTTGTAAGACAGAAACATAGATATTAACAAGCATTATTGTGGGTGCATTTGTAAATGAAGGGAAATGATATTGATACTCCCTCCGTCCACAAAAGAATGCAATTCTCGCTTTCGAGAGTCAAACAGTCTTATCTTTGACTAAATTTATATAAAAAGGTACAAACATTCATGATACAAAATAAGTACCATTAGATTATTTATAGAATGTGTTTTCATAATAAATTTATTTAGAGACGTAAATACTAGTACTATTTATTATAAACTTGGTCGAACTTGAGCTAGATTGATCGGCACGGATACCACAATTGCATTCTTTTGTGGACAGAGGGAATACTATGCCTTTTATGGTTGACTAGCTCTCTAAACATACAAATAATTAAATAAAACCGCACGACTAGGAAGAGAAATTTAAGTGTTGAGGGATCAGGAATAAGTAGGAATGATTCAGACCCAAGGTAAGGTTTGTACCTTATACAAGTGTACCTTTTATCAGTCTTCATTTACTAATTTTATCGTAACTATCTGTAAATCTTGGTAAGTGCTATGAGCAAATTAAAAAACAAGGTAGATTATACCTCATCTGACTCAACTTTGTTTGACGTATTCTATCTAGCAACTATTTTGAGTTTGACGTATTCTATCTAGCAACTATTTTGGTGTCTAAAGGGGTAAATAGCGTGGAGGTAGGTGAGCATAGTAGTTTCACCCAATTTTATTCCACCAATCAAATGTTGGGTTAATCTTCCCTATTGATTATTGTCTAAATTACACAACCTCCATAAACTGCCGACTGCAGTAGAACTGAAGTTTTAGTCCCTACTGTTCCTCACTCAACTAGAAGTATATAACTAGGACAGTCGGTCTCTGTAGTCTAGAAACTAGGATAATAGTTCTCTATGAGAAGATTCTTTGCTTGATATATTCACATTTGGATTCACATGTTGCAGTTTTTATTATCCATTCTGTTTTTTTCTGTTTCCGAACTCTAGTTTCAGGCATTCTTTTGGAAACTCTAATTTTTTCCTTTAAGATATCAAAGTTGTAATAGTTATAATCATCGTATGGATTTCTTTTTCTGTTTAGCACTAGACTGTCTGGCCTTGAAGTTGGTTACCTGATCATGTCCCCAAGACACCCACATTTGTTTTTCTTTTCAGATCATCCCTTGGAGAAAGCTTGGATGGTGTGAAGGGATCCTTCAGCTACTCATGAAGGAATGGGAAGAAACAGGTTCTGTTAGTCTGCTGTAAATTTTATTTTGCAATCTTGAACAGACACGCATATTTTTTAGATAATGGTATTGTAAATTCTAGACTTTGCTTTTTTCCCAAAGCATCACCGGTGCACCACCTTATATTAATTTTCATGAGAGAATTTCAGTACCTAATAGCCTTGGTAGTAAATAAACTAAGGCAGATTTGACCAAGTTGGCAAGTGTTCGTTGGTAACTAAATTTAGACAAGATCCCTTAGGCATGGCAGTGTGGCCCATCATCTTTAAACATGCCCAGACAAACGACATGTATGCCTCACTGCGGTGGCCAACCAGCTGTTTGGTTGGTAATGGTTGCACTGAATCTGCTGAAGGCAGTGGTTCGAGGCATGTTTGATGCATTCACCTTGGGAAGGCAAGGGAGGCATTGTTTATCTTGTCAAGTTGCAATGACAATTGCGACATGCACACTTAAGTACAAAGGCAAATTAAACATTGGATTACATTGTTGACCACACCACTGTTACGTGCATGAAGTATCACGAAGTTACAATTCCTTAAAATAGTAGTAGTATTTTAGCCAACACTTGCGATACCAACAGAGTGATTCTTTTTTTTTTTTTTGGAGGGGGGTCGGGGGAGGGGACCAACTACGGGATTTATAGGGGCCAGGGCGCTGGCCGCTGGAAACCTTATTTCACACTCTTTAACGGATAATAAGCCACTGAAAGGGCGTACGTTTCCATTTCACCTCTGCAAAGGAGAGTGCTCTCCAGAATCTCAGCATCAGTAGCACTAGCATCCATGGTTATACCAACAGGAGAACATTCAATAGAAGTCCCATCAGCTACTTGATCACCTTGCTTTCCCTGCATTCGCTTCACACTCCCTTCTTATCGACTCAAGGTTCTCTGCCACTTGCTTCATGTTGGGCCTGTCATCCATTTGCTTTGCAAGGCAGTCAATTGCAACACGGCCAACCTTATGAAGAAGCTCAATATTCTGAGCTGGGAATGCAATCTCTTCATCATACATCTCACGTGCCTTGTCTTCTGTGAAGTTGATCTTGAGGCTGTTATTTCCTGCATATGATGGTTTTTTTCTAGTAATCAGCTCTAGAAGGACAATTCCATAACTGTAGACATTGCTCTTCTCATTCAGAATACCCCTGGCATACACAGGGTCCAAGTACTCAATGTCCGCTATCGCATTCACAGATTCAGCATACATTTTCTCTATGGAAAGTAGCCTTGATGTCCCAAAGTCAGAAACCTTTGGCATGAAGCTCTCATCAAGAAGTATATTACCTGATTTCACATCTCCATGGAAGATTTTTTGAGCGACCGATAAATGCATGTATTCAAGAGCTGCTGCCGACTCAGCAGCATTATCCAACCTTGTTTGCAGTGGAAGTGGAAGTCTTGGGGTACCATGAAGGACGTCGCAGAGGCTTCCTCTAGGTGCAAACTCATAGACCAGCATTGGAATTTCCACCTCTAAACAGCAACCCAAGAGCCTAAGAATATTCTTGTGTTTAATTTCAGCTTGGATCTTGATTTCATTCTTAAACTCCTTCATTCTTATTTCCCAGATTTTTTTAAATTCTGGATAAATGGAGGTATGGGGTACTGGAGTGGAAAGCTTTTTCACTGCAACAATTTGATTGTCATTGGTGGTTCCCTCAGTAGACCTCTCCCAAGCTACCTTTGCCAATAACAGTGCTATAATTTCTTGTGATGTGATCTAATTCCTTCTTCGTGTAGATCTTGATGTTATTGATACTTGCCAGTAAAGGACCTCCATTTCTCTCAAAGAATGCTCGAAGCTTTCTCTTCTCATTCATCATAAAAATAAAAATTGATAGCGCTATAACACATGAGATGTCACATATTACTCCTGTGAAAAGATAATGGCAAATATAGTTCAGAATTTAGACAGCTTATACATCCTGCCTAGCTAGCGTACCTTTCAAACCCACATTTTATTTTAGATGATACTCCCTCCATCCCTATAAGTTGTTCCAGCTTTTTTTTATAGAGTCAAAATATCTTAAGTTTGATCAAAATTATGTCCACGTAAGTCAAAACTCGAAGACATTTGAGCCCCACATACTACATATGTCCACGTTAGTCAAAACCACTATAAAAAATACTGTGAACTATAAGGTGGTTTTATAAGTTATAAAGAGGGTATGTTGTCGGATCTCTTTTTAAAACTGTCCGATATTCAAAATTGGGAGTTTTTAAAATTTAGCTACAAGCTCGAGTGACAAATCAGACTTTACTAAAAATAAGCATTGCATTACCTATACAGATCTTTGCTCCACGAGAGAAATTGGGATCGCATTTCTGTTGTAGTGGATTGCCGTGGCTGCCTCGTTTACATTTGCAATCATAAGAGCCCTCTGTGTTGTGACAAACCCCGTAGCACGGATACTTCTCCGGACGCAAGCACTCGTCAATATCTGCATGGATGGATCATGCACGACTCCGAAGTCATGATTATTTCGGTGGACATATATAGTGGTGAAAGTAGTTTCCTGCCTGCTGCATGCTTACCGGTGCATCCATCGACGATGTACGCGTTGCCCTCGTAGCCGTGGGAGCAGTTGCATGTATACCCAGGGCCATTCACAGCATCGACGCAGCTAGTATGCTAGCTCTTGCACGCGTACGACGAACTGCTGCTCTTCATGGCGTCTGAACCGGTGAACGCCGACGCCCCGTTGGGCCGGATCGCCCAGTCGAGCCACACCTGCATCGTCCGCTTCCCCGAATTTTTTATTTTTAGCTCCTTTTTTGAAAAAATTTCACGAATATGTCCCTGTAGGTAAGATTTTAAAATCTGAACCCTTAGCGCCGAGCTCGGCGCCATCGTTGCTGGCGCCATGGACACTGACATGGCAGCCAGCTCGGCGCCGTGGATCTTGGCGCCGAGCTCGACGCCAACAATCCTGACGCCAAGCCCTCTTACGTATGGGCCCGAGGTTCCTTTCTCTTTCCTCTCTCTCTCTTCTCTCTACCGTCCCCGTTTGCACGCGTCGTCACAAGCGCGCTCTCCCTCTACATCAATCGTCGAAAAGGAAGTACCTAGGGTCAAACTTGTCTCGCACCGGCCGATCCACCAAAGAAGAAAAGGCATCTCTCATGGTCCTACGCAACAAGATTCCAACAAAATATTAGTAGCATACTTACATAAATAAAGAAAAAAAGATAGTGGAAACAATTACTTACATTAAAACGACTGCATGTGTAGAAGCAACGCGCCGCTGTGTCTGGATGTCTCGATTGAAACATGTGGGCCGGGAAACTACAGTCACAGTTAGGGACAGGGAGGTCAGGAGGGACGGGGCATCTTTGCTAGACGCGTCGGGGTATAATTCTCGAGGACGACCCCGTTTTCACCAAAACTCATCCCGATACATTTCTTACATATAACAAAATGGTTGTAATTTAACAAACAAAAATCAAAACATCACAAATTAATGTCAATAAGAACCATAACTACAATACAACCAATTTCATTCTAAGAACCGAAAGCAATTAACATTAAACCATAAACCTAGGGTTGTATAATACAAATATTAAAAATTGCATGAAACCCTAAGTCATGACAATTCTTAGGTTGAAAAATTCGACTAATATATACCGAATCGATGCAAAAAAAACTAGGAGGGGAACGAGAATGCCTTGCTCTCGAAGATCTATGGATCAAATCAAAGTTTTCAAAGTCCAATATACCGATTCGTGAGGTAGGGCGAAGTGGGAAGAGAAAAAAGCCGAGAGGGAGGAGAAAGAAGAGGAAGAAGGCTAGGACAGGAAGGTTGGGGCGCGCCAAGCTCGGCGCCAGGATCTATGGCGCCGAGCTGCCTGTCAAGTCACCGCCACGTCTATATTGAGCCCAAGACCTCAGCACCAGCGACGATAAGGGTCCAGATTTTGAAATTTTACCTCCAAAGATATATTTGTGAAAAAATTTCAAAAAAAGGCTAAAAAATAAAAAATTTGGTCCGCTTCCTGTCCATCTTAAGGTCAGCGGTGCAGAACGTGTAGCTGTTCCTCTCCACCAGGAATCCGTAGCTACACGGGCTGAAGTTGTAGATGAGCCGGCGGACGGCCAGAGACTCCTCGTCGTCGGTGTCGACGCCGACGGAGTTATCGGTGAGGTCCGGCGGGATGTCCACCCTGCAACAGCCAACGCCGGCGCAACGGCCCTCCCTGACGACCTCTGCTCTCCTGCAGTAGGAGACGCAGCCGGTGTAGTACTCGTAGGGGTACCCAGCGCTCCTGCTGCTGTTGGGCCGGCTCTGGATGTACGCCGTGACGTCGCAGCCGACGACGAAGAGCTGGTTGTGCGCGTCCGATATGCGGAACACGCCCTGCAGGTTGAACCTCACGGGGGCTTCGGATTCGTACGAGCGCCGATTGCCGGACCTGTCGTAGCAGGTCCAGGCGATCGGCAGCTCCACTCGAGCGCCGGCCGGCACCACAGACAGGTTCAGGACCTTGTAGCCCGTGCCGGCGAGGAATGCAACGCTGCTGCCGTCGCACGTGATCTCGAAGCCGGGGCGGAAGCAGTTGGCGTCGATGCCAACAGGGTAGGGGACATCGACGTGGCCGCATGTAGCTTTGGCAGCCGGGCAGTGCCCAGTCCTTCGCAACGTGGACAGACGGCGCGGAGGATAGCGTCATGAGCACGAGCAGCAGCAGTGCCGACACGGAGGATACCATAATTCCTGAGGATACCATAATTCCCGTGGCTACCATGGTACTCACACTAGGCTTCTGGTTTCTTGGCCGCCGTTTCCACAGCCCCGGGTTTATTACATACTACCCCGTTCCTAAAATAACTGTAGTTCTCGCTCCCAGTAAGTTAAGCATTTTTAATTTTGACCAAACATATATAAGAAAATATTAATATTTATAGTATATAATTAGTATCATTAGATAAATTGTTGAATCTATTTTCATAACAAACTTATTTGGAGATATAAATGTTGCTAATATTTTCTATAAATCTAGTCAAACTTAAGAAAACTTGACTGAAACATATACATTAATAGCGACACTTATATGAGGACGGAGGGAGTATAGGCGGAACGGCTGGATAGGTTACGTACTGATACCTAGTTGGTGAGATGTGCGTGTTTTGGGTGTGTTTCTCCGTTATTTGGTGTCAGGGCAGCTGGCCCAGCGCCCGCCTTGGTTAATCCTTAACGGAGGCGAGCAACCTTAAGCGCCCATCTCAGTTAATATCGATTAACCGAGGCAGGCGCTTAAGGTTGCCCGCCTCGGTAAACCCATTTTTAGAGGCGGGTGCACTATAAAGCCCACCTCCAAAAATAGTGGCCTAGCTCCCACCCCAAACAAAGGTCCATATCTATCACCTACCGGGATCATATATAGTGGAGACTTAGGGTTTTTCTTCTCAATTCATTCTCTCCCCAGAGCCGACCCTCTCCTTCCTCCCTCTCCATAGACGGCGGCGCCCCTCCCTCTCCCTCTCCCTCTCTCCCATAGACGGCGGCGCCTCTTCCCCTCCCTCTCCCCCATAGGCGAGCAACGACCGGATCTGGCGAGCGGGCGGCCCCCTGCTCCGGCCACGCCCGGATCCAGCATGGAGGCGAGCAGCGGGCGGATCCGGCGTGGAGGCGAGCAGCGGGCGGACCACAGCGCGGCGGCGCCCCTCCCTCTCCTCTCCCTCTTCCCCACAGGTGAGCAGCGCCCGGATCTAGCGTGGAGGCGAGGAGGAGGCCGGCATGGAGGCGAGCAGCGGGCAGATCCGGAGTAGGAGGCATGGGGTCAGCGGATCTAGCGAGTAGGCGAGGAGGAGGCTGGCGTGGAGGCGACGGCGGCGTCCTACGTCGCTGGGTTTGGCTAGTGGCCTCAGGAACGGGCTCGACGGCGGGCTTGGGAACGGGCTCCGATGGGCTCGGGATTTTGTTTTTGTTTTTTTATCAATTAACCGAGGCGGACATTCTAAGGAGCCTCTCTGTTAATTGATTTACCGAGGCGGGCAATACAACCGCCTTCGTTAAGGATTGATTAACCGTGACCTTTGAACGGAGACGGTTGCGTTGCCCGCCTCCGTTAATCGAAATTGCCCACCTCCGTTAAGATTTGTATAGTAGTGTGCTCTAATATGTTTGTATCATGAAATACTAACTACTCCGTTTGTTCTCAACTGTCCTGAAATACAAGGTAGCTTAGGAATTTTAGATTAGATTACGGGATAAAACAAACGACGGATATTTACATGATTCGGTATAGTTTTGTCGGGGACCAAGACTAGGGTACCAGAAGAAGAGGAGTTGATACCCATCAACGCTAATTCATCAGAGCGATCAAGAACGCGACTACATTTCCCAGTAGGCCCCGCCTCGTCCAAACCACCAAAGCCGCAGGCTCCATTTCGTCCGATCATCCGACCCCCGAGGGTTGTGAACGCCTCAGGCTGACTCCCGAGGGTGGCTTCGCCTTGCCCAACGTCTGAGGACTGGCTCCACCTCGCCCGACCCCCGAGGGTTGGCCGCGCGCGACTCCTTCCTAACTACGTGCGCAGATAAGGCAGGGCACTCAAGTCGACTGCAATACCGAGGACCATACCCTGCACGCATGTAGGAAAGTACCGTTAGGATATGACAAGAAGGGTGCTTTGAGACCTTCCAGGCATGTCAGTGCCCAAACAGTGTTGTAGGCGCCGACATTTGTCTTACAGTGTTGTGGGCGCCGCCATTTGCCCTCGGGCGTGGATACTGACGGAAGCTCACGACAATCACTACGGTCCAAGAGGAAATTCACATCACCTACAGTAACGGACGTGCGGTCACTATGCCATCTGTTCCCCATAGGGCCACGGATCAAGACTGGTCCGTCGTCGCAATACCGCCGGGCGAGATGGGACGTGACAACTTGTCGACAATGTCGACATGGCATCATCAGCAGAGATGACGCCCAAAGACGGCCCCTATCAGATCGCCGAACATGCACCTAGTGTGGAGCTATCCTCGCACTGCCTCGCCATGTCGGCGGGGCTCGCAGACGGAGGAAATGGAAGACCCGACATCTTTAAAGGACCTTCTTGGTCTCTCGGTTTTTCTTCTTTCTCCCATCTGTACTTCCCGCGCTCCCCTTGGCCTATAAAAGGGAAGGCGGGGCACCCCACTAAGGGATCGATCCGAGACATCACACATCACATCACACATAGCCGAGCAAAGAACTAAGCTCTCGGCATCCATTCGACCTTTCTATCGAGACTTGGGACTGCTCTCTCTCGCCCGCTTGTAACCCCTACTATGAACTTTTTAGTGCTAATAACACGAGCAATGTACCACTTAATCGGGACGTAGGGACATTCTCGCCCGATCCAAGATAAACCTTGTGTCTTTTAGCACACCATCCAAAGTGCCGTATACGCAATAACACAATTTACTCATTGGTGTTTACTCGAAACACCGATAGTTGGCGCACTGTAAGGGACCTTTGTGCTGCTCGACATTAACATTAGACCACGATGGCTAGCCACAAGATTAGCTGGGTCCTAGACACACACGTGCGCTTCGGAGACCTAGACTTTATCATCACGGTAAGAGGAGAGTTGGCATTGGCTCATGCCGCCATCCAACCTCTCCCCTCCATCGACCTCGACTACGGGAGGCTTGAGCGCCAGCTCGGCGTCTCCCTGGGACCCTAGCCATCCTGGGAGGACCTGCGCCACCTCACCTTCTCGTACGCCAATGACATGGCACAGTTCACCAGAGGGGAACCCCTCTCTCTGGAACATCTCATCCGGAGCGCCCAAACGGTGCTCCCTTTCGGTCTCTGCAACGCCGCGGAGATCGTTGGCCACCTTGTGGCATAGCGCAAGATCTAGTCCCCTACTAACAACGAAGTTCATGGGGGTGATCGAACACATCATATAATCTTTCCACGACCTCTGGCAGAGGAGCCAGAGTCGCCTCTAGCTCGATTTCTAGTAGGGGAAGCCATCACCCTCTTGTGAATGCTTCATGACGGGTACCCCGAGGGACACGCCAAAAGCATCTCTGCGAGGAGGAGGCTACCCCGGCGAACAACCTCGATGATGAGGCCGAGGGGGAGACAGCGGCCCCACCTCGCATGCGGGTGGAGCAGCTAAAAGCCCAACACCGAGAGATAGAGGAAGTGCGGGTCTAGCTTGAGCAGGAATGCGTGGAGCTCGATCGAGAAATCAAGCGTCACGGAGACGGTGGGCGCGCACGCGTCATGGCCTGCGACGTGAACCAAAGGATCATCACCGACGATGAAGCCCTCCCTCATTTCGTCTAGGTGAGCCAGAACATCACCGCCATGGCGGCCTTGCTCCATGGCATTCCAGAGGCCACGACGCCCGAGGATCGTCAGGCCCACCGCGAGATTCACTCGCTGCTCGAGCGAGCGGCGGCGCAGCAGGCTAAGAGCTCGTTGTCTCGACGATACGAGCTTAACACCAGCCAGCACATGCTCTCAGAGTGTCCTGGTAGGGACGCGTCGGTCCACTAGGCACCACAAAGCGGTGGGCAACACGCCGTGGTCCCGATGCATCAGCATCTCGGCCGCAACCGTGACACACGCAACACCTCGACGCCGCAGCATACCCACGAATGATCCAAGAGAGGGGACTACCCACGGCTATCACCCTCGCCGTGGTGGACGCTACGACAGCGGTGAGGACCGAAGCCCGAGCCCCAGCCTGCCGGGGCCTTAGGCCTTCGGTCGACACATCCTCAACGCTGCCTTCCCGCCAGGGTACCGACCACCAACCAACATCCCAAAGTACTCTAGGGAAACAAACCCCAGACTATGGCTCGAGGATTATCGGCTTTCCTGTCAAGCCAGTGGTGTGGATAATGACGATTTCATTATCCGTAACCTTCCATTGTTCTTGGCCGATTCGGCACGAACATGGTTGGAACACCTGTCGTCCAACAGAATCCAAGGTTGGGAGGACCTGAAGGAGACCTTCGTGGGAAACTTCCAGGGCACATACAAGCGCCCTGGGAACCTATGGGACCTCAAGAACTACCGACAGAAGGCCGGAGAAACCCTCCGTGGGTACATCTGACGCTTCTCCTAGCAGTGCAACGAGCTGCCTAACGTCACCGACGCTGACATTATAGGGGCTTTCCTATCCGGGACCACCTATTAGTTCCTGGTTCACAAGCTAGGATGCAAGGGTCAGCGAACCACCAAGGAACTCCTTGACATCACCACCAGCCATGCCTCGGGCGAAGAAGCGGTCAGAGCAATCTTTGATCGCCTCAAAGGCAAGGAGAGGTGGGACGAGGAAGCTGGCGAAGGCGCCTCCAACCGTCCCGCCAAAAAGAAGAACAAGAAGCAACGACGCGAGGGCTCTCTCATGGTTGCCGTTGACCGTAGGGGTGGTCGGAAGCCCGCGGAGGGCACTTCGAACCACTTCAAAAAACTACTCGAGAGTCCATGCCCAAACTATGCCATCCCCATCAAGCATCTATACAAGGACTGCGCCCTCATGAAGCGGTTCTTGTCCGGAGGCTCCAACAAAGGGAGCATGGGAAGGACGCCGACCCTACCATGGACGACACCGAGGGGAAGGATGATGGCTTTCCAACTCTAGATGGCTGCCTCATGATCTTTGGAGGATCAGAGGCCTATGACTCAAAGCGCCACTAGAAGATCACGCGTCACGAGGTCTATACGACTGAACCGGCCACGCCTGCCTTCCTTCGGTGGTTAGAGTCTGCTATAACCTTCGATCGAACCAACCACCCGGAGAGCGTCCCATAGCTAGGGAGATACCTGCTCATGGTCGACCCAATCATCAGCCCGAAGCAGCTCACTAAAGTACTGATGGATGGAGGTAGCGGCCTCAACATCATGTACACCGAGACGCTCGATGCTATGGGCCTTGACCAAGCACGCATTCGGCCAACCAGAGTGCCCTTTCATGGCATCATGCCTAGAAAGCAGGCCATGCTGCTTGGGTAGATCAATCTGCCCATCACCTTCGGGGATCCATCCAACTACAAGATGGAGACCCTCGTCAAGTGGTGGAGTTCTACGGAACTTACATGCCATCCTGGGACGACCATGCTAAGTTTAAGTTCATGGCTATCCCCAACTACACCTACCTCAAGTCAAGATGCTAGGCCCAGCGGGTCATCACCATTGGCACCTCTTTTTCAGCAAGGCCACGAGGCAAGGAGAGTCGAGTGCACGATCACGCCATAGCGATCGTAGCCTCCGGAGAACTCTCGCTGCCCTCGTGCAAGAGGTCGCCAAGAAGCACTGACCCCAAGCGGTCGACCGGGTCCTTCGAGCCAATGGAGGGCTCCAAGGAGGTCCTCAGAGACCCTAGGAGCACCGAGGGTAAACGGTGCAAGATTGGTACCACGCTTCCTCCGAATAGGAAAGCATGCTCGCCGGCTTCCTCCCGCCAACAGAGACATCGCTATGCGTGGAAACCCTGACATGCCTGCATTATGAGGGAAGTCACCGAGCATGCCTTGAAGGTCTACCTAGGCTCCAAGCCGGTGAAACAACGCCACGCCGCTCGATGAGAGGAAACGCTAGACCATCGGCGAGGAGGAGATCGCAAAGCTTTTGGCGGCTAGATTCATCAAGGAAGTGTACCACCCAGTAGTGGTTGGCCAATCCCATTCTTGTATGAAAGAAGAGTGGGAAATGGAGGATGTGTTGACTACAAGGGTCTCAACAAAGCGTGCCCAAAGGATCCGCTTCCTTTGCCGCATATAGACCGAGATAGTTGACTCTACCTCGTGGTGCGAAACCCTCCGCTTCCTTGATGCGCACTGGTACCATCAAATCATGATGAAAGAGTCCCACCAGCTCACGACATCTTTCATCACCCCTTCGGATCATTTTGCTATGTCACAATGTCGTTTCGGTCTCAAGAACGCCGGAGCTACATACCAGCTGTTGTATGCTTTATGTTTCAGTGGACCTCATCGCATGCACTGCTGAGGCTTACGTTGATGACATCGTGGTCAAGTCCAAACAGTCGACCACCTCATAGCTGATCTCGAGCGCACCTTTGCAAAACTCCGAGCAAATGACATCAAACTCAATCCTCGAGAAGTGCGTTGTGGTCTCAAGGGGCATGTCGCTTGGTTTCATCATCTCCCAGCGTTGCATCAAGCCAACCCGAAGAAGATCTCACCATCACTAGGATGGGCCCTATTTAAAACATAAAGGGAGTACAACGACTTACAGGGTGCCTCACCGCGCTCAATCACTTCATCTCGTGCCTCAGCAAACGAGGTCTCCCCCTTTATTGACTTTTGAAGAAGGCCGACCACTTCAAATGGACATCCGAGGCCCAAGAGGCACTTGACATGGTCAAGCTGCTTCTAACGAAGGCCCGATCCTAGTTCCTCCTCCCGATGGAGAACCCTTCGCTTCTACATTACGGCCACCACACAAGTGGGTCGCCATCCTGGTAGTGCAGCGGGAAGAAGAGGGGCACGCCCTTAAAGTACAGTGCCATGTGTACTTCATCAGCGAGGTCCTATCTAACTCAAAGACCCGCTACGCCCAAATCTAGAAGCTTATGTACGCTGTTCTCGTCACCAAGAGGAAACTACGGCACTACTTCGAGTCACATCCGGTGACAGTCGTGACGTCCTTCCCCCTCGGTGAGGTCGTTCGAAACCAGGATGCCACGGGAGAACCATGAAATGGGCACTCAAGTCGATGGGTCGTGGCATTACGTATGCCTCCTGGACAGCCATCAAGTCCTAGGTGTTGGCTAATTTCATAGCGGAATGGACCGAGGTCCAAATGCCACTAGCGGTCGTCGATCAAGAGTACTGGACGATGTACTTCGACGGATCTCTGATGAAGAAGGGCACCAGCATGGGACTAGTCTTCGTGTCACCCCTCGGAGTACGCATGAGGTACATTGTTCATCTCCATTTCCCCTCCTCCAACAATGTGGCTGAATATGAGGCGCTCATCAACGGCCTTCACGATTGCCATCGAGTTGGGTATCCGATGCCTCAACGCTCGAGGAGATTCCAAGTCTGGTCGTCGACCAAGTCATGAAGGAGTCAAGTCGCCATGACTCCAAGATGGCCGATATTGCCGAGAAGTCCGCCGGTTGGAAGAGAAGTTCGATGGCCTCGAGCTCAATCATATCCCGAGGCGCCAACGAGGCGGCCGACGACGCATTGTAAAAGCAAAGATCCGCCAAGAACCGTGCCAACGGGCATCTTCGCCAAAGAATTCAGCACAAGCCCTCGGTTCGTTATGAGGGGTCGGAACAAGGTGGTGATAGTCCGCCCAATCCAAAGTGCTCGGGACTAACCCATCGACGGCTCCATTTGGCCCTGAAGTCATGGAGCTCAAAGAGGACCCAGCGATAGAGCCCGACCCTCTGGTCGACTAGAGGACACTCTACCTCGACTACCTCCTCTGTGATGCGCTATCGATGGACAAGACAGAGGCTCGACGACTCACGGTCGTGCTAAGTCCTTTGTTCTTGTGGAGGCTTAATTCTACAAGTTTAAGCCACACTGGATCTCACAAACCGCATCCCCATTGAATAGGGGAAGCATTTGCTGAGCGATATCCACGGTGGGGTTTGCGGTCACCATGCCACGCCCAGAGCCCTGGTTGGAAACACGTTCCAATAGGGCTTCTACTGGCCCACCACTGTAGCTGACACCGAGCAGATTGTGCGCACCTACGAAGGGTGTCGTGATTTTACGCCGGCGGATTCATCCATCGCCCAAGCACTCCGCATAATCCCTATCACGTGGCCATTTGCGGTCCTGGGGGCTCGATTTTGTCGGGCCTCTCAAGAAGGCGTACGGAGGCTACACCCACTTACTTGTCACCATAGACAAGTTTACAAAGTGGATAGAAGCTCGGCCGATCTCCACGATCAAGTCTGAGCAAGCCATGTTGTTCTTCCTCGACATCATCCATCGCTTTGGGGTCCCAAACTCCATCATCACGACAATGTTACGCAGTTCATCGAAAAGAAGTTCCTTCGATTCTCGCGATGAATATCACATCTAGGTCAATTGGCCATTGTCAAGCACCCTTGAACGAACGGGAGGTTGAGCACGCAAACGGCATGGTCCTACAAGGCCTCAAGCCCCCAGATCTTCAACGGTTGAACAAGTTTGGCGCATGTTGGGTCGCCGAGCTTCCTTCAAGACTTCTAGAGCCTAACGACAACCCCCAATCGAGCCACCGGCTACACACCCTTCTTCATGGTCTACGGTTCTAAGTCCATCCTCCCAACCAACCTCGACTATGAAGTGCCAAGGATCGTATGCACGATGAACAGTAGCTGTGGCATCCCACGAGGATGCCATAGACCACCGGACAAAGCGAAGCGATGTCGCTTTTTCTCCGCTTCCGCCAAGTACCAACAAAGCGCTAGGATGGTACCACACCGATGAGTGCGGGCCAAGCCTTCAGCCTTTTCGGAGACCTGGTCCTCCGCCTACACAGAGCAACAAGGACCGCCACAAGCTCTCCCCATAGTGGGAGGGACCATACGAGTTGCAAAGATACTCCACCAGCGCCTACAAGCTTAAGACCATCGACGGTGTAAATCTTCACCAATGCCTCGGAACATCGAAAGTAGTTTACGCCGCTTTACCCCTAATAAATACACAACCGGCCATTATCAACCCCCCGATCCTTTTGTGATATCCGACCCTAGCAACAAAGAAGGGGTTAGGCCTCACCGGGGCCGATATGAGTACATTTATCCTCGCAAACATTCATCGTGGCTCGCCTCTTTTCTCATGTTAATCCCTTAGGAGCTAGGTTTTTGTGGACAAACTCGAGTATAATTGATCGGACCACGAGAAACCTACACCCCGTGGGCTATTTACACCTTTGCTCACAAATAAGGATCGAGTCGACTCACCCGCAAGACTCGAGCTTTTATGACCTTAACTATGGAAAGGGTCGGAATGCAATAAACCTTTTTACAAAAAAAAGGGGGAGAAGAGCTAAAAGCTATTTGCTATAACGAAGATTAAGAGCTTGTCCATTTTGCACAAGTTCATTGCTCGGCTTATCTGCCTAACTAAATTATTATGCGAGATGTTCTTGTTCCTATATCCGTAGGGAAAACTTGTCTCAAAGAGGTAACACGAGTCGATCGGATGGCTTGGCCATTAGTGAGAAGTGGGTAAGGAGTGATGTGATCACGCCATATCTCGTAGAGGTTTTTGAACCCATCACTCTTACCATAGAGGTAAAATCGGTGCCTAGGTCGATCCAACGGCTCAAACCGCCGCCAAGAGACAAGCACCCTTACTTACTTCATGTATTAATTTTAATAGCAAGCCTCGACCCTAGCAATGGCAGGGGATCATACATCGCCGGGGTCAAGTGGGAGTGTCTATTCGCTAGACATTCTCTTTGCTCAACCCTTCTTACGCTTAAAAATCGGAGGCAAGGTGTGCGGATTTAAACTTTGAGTAAACTCGGTCGGACCTCTAGGACCCCACGCCCAACGGCCACAAATGCTTTTTGCTCACCAATGATCGTAGTCTTTGTCTTCGTGACTCCAAACCTTAACCTCCACCTTCTTGGGAAGGGTATTGAGGGCCTACCCACGGAATCTCCATCAAGGAGAGGCGCCAGTCGCCTAAGTCGATCAAACGGCTCGAGTCAGCCGCCGAAAGTGATGAGACACGGAAGAATGGGAGGCTCGTAAAGTTACATCGGCCCCATCACTTAACATCGGACCCGGACCCCGCACGGACATATCCGTAAGAACTCCCGTAACCCCGCCACTCGTGCCATCGAGGTAACATTATCGACTTCGTTATTTTTCTTTATATGATCATTCATTCATCCATTTTCATTCATACATTCATCTCATGCATCCAAGCATTGCATATGCAATTGTCGCATCACAACGCTTCGCAGATCACAGAACGAAGCGGTAGTCGCCTCATTCGACATGAGCGGGCGATCGACCGAGGTTTAGAGGCCGGGCCACGAAGGGCTTGAGGCCACGTCATGTCAAACAGAGACAGGGGAGAAAAACCGAGATGAGCCCCAAGGGCCTTGCCTCGACCCCGCCAAGTGGACAGGACATCTCGACCTTTCTTGTTCGATTCTAACCTCGAGCCAAGCCCACGTAATCTCCATCGAGGAGAGGCCAACGGGCCACCCAACCTATCGAACGACTCGAGCATCTCGCCAGAGGCGGGTTAAGAAGTAGTGGAATGCCACATGAGGGCTCTATCGACCCTGGCGGCCGGATGATGCACTCCTGCATTCCACTCGAACACACCCATTAGCGAAGTTCATCGAGCACGACACACTCGAGCCATCGAGGCAAGTGTCGTTAGTTTAGCCCCTCCGGTCATGGAAATCGAGGACGGGTGACGATGAAACACAAACCGACTCCCTCACCAACCCCACGGATCGGGGGCTCGAGCCACCCGATCCTAGATCGAGAGACCGAGGTTCAAAGGTGGCTCACGAAGGGCCCGAGGCTGCCTTCAAGGCCAAACAAAAGCTTAGGGGAAAACATAGATGAGCCCCAGCCGCCTTTGCCCGTCCCTCCTAGAAGCGGACAAGGTCATCTCAACCTTCTCGCTTGATCTAAACCTCTAGTCGAGCCCAAAGAATCCCCATTGAGGAGAGAATCTGGAAGGCGGGTTAAGGAGCAACAAAATGCCACACGAGGGTTTTGCCGAACCCCATCGCAAGTTTACTTCGGCACTAGATTCCATTCAAACATGCCTCGTTAGTGAGTTTCATCGAGAGCGCCACTCGAGCCGTCGAGGCAAGTGACGTTAACTCAACCCCTTTCATTGTGGAAATTATGCATGGGGCGACAATCACAAAAAAAAGCCGACCTCGAATCAATCTTCGCTATGCGCGGGGGCTCGAGGAAGGTTGGACTTACAAGGAGACTGAACGCACGATCGCAGAATGATAGCTAAGATCCTAGGGAGGGGGTATGTGTGAATACAAGAGATGCTTTCTTCTACTAAGTTTCGCTTATTCTCTCTCGATTTTTAAAGTGACATCCAACCCCAAAGAATGGCAAAGGGTCGGATCTCACTCGAGGGCTGATTAAGGTATAAGTACACCTTTTCTGAAATAGTCGCAGTGTCAGACCTCTTCTTCATGCTAAGCCTAGCGGCAAGGTTTGTGGAAATGAATAATTGATCATGTCCGGTTAGATCGCAAAAATCTATGCCTCGGCAGCCTATGGTGTCTTTGCTCACCAGTCATGATTGAAGTTCTCTCTTACACCTCGGCCCCTACAGCCTTAACGTAATGTATGGGTTGAATATGTGAGCCCTTTCTTCACATACAAAAGGGAAGGAAACAAGTTCAATCAAACAAAATGAAGTTATGAATTTGTTTTTTATGATGCATAAGGATCGACAATTGTCAACAGATTACAATAATGTTCATCCAAATTCACTCGACCTATTTGACTAACTAGCCCTTCAGGGGGAGAACTATGTCTTCAACTCTATCCGCCAGGTCCCATAGAAGAGGAGCCACTGCCGTCTCTATCTCATCCAGCTCAGAGGCTTCATAGCTAGGAGCGAAGCCGAGGCTCATCATCTCCAAGTCAATGCTGTCCGCCAGAATGAGAGCGAGCAATTACAAAGGCATGGGTGACCTGCACAAAGAGCGCCCTCTCGAGTCGGGCGCACTGCTGGCCATGATATTGACGGCACGGGCCGCGAGCTTAGCTGGTCCCTCCGACCGCACCACCTCCTGTGTCATCGAGACCACTCCGAGGGCAAGGTTTCGGGAGACCGAGCACGCCACTATCCGCCTCAAGGTTCCTCTCGCCGACGAGCTCCATAGCCACCGGCGGAGACGCCTCGGCTTCCAGCCTCCGGGTTGTCACGGTTTCGAGCTCGGCCTAGAGGGAGCCGATCCTCTACGGCAGACCTCATCGTGCTCTCAGACGGCCTAGTCACGCCTCACGAGTCATGCTACGCTATGAGCATAGCCTCCCACGGTCCGAGCAGCTCGCTGCCTCGCCTCGGCGCAGCCTGAGCGACCGCCCAAGATCTCGACTCGCCCTCCTCCGCTAGAGCTACGAACTTCTTTGGCAACTAGCTTCAGCTCCTGCTCCTTCTCGGCCTCACCAGAGGTCGAGGATCCACTGGTGGGTCTTAGTGTCCCTCTCGAGCAGCTTGGTCCCACTCCCTCCCCGACTGGCAGCCTCCTCCTCATCTCGCCAAGACCCTCACCGATAGGGCCTCAATGCCTTCTCGGTCTCCTCCTCGATGCCGATGGGTTTTGGCCTCTCTCGCAATGTCAGAGACCTGCTTGCCTCCTCGGCCAGGGGAGTCGCTCGGCCACCCTCTATTCGGCAAAAGAGTAAAGTTGCTGCCACATCCCTGCGGCGTACCAAAGCCTCTTCGATGAGGCGGTCCTAGTTCTCCTTCTGCTCGTGAAGGAACCAGGATTTCTCCCGACTGCGAGCGATAAGGGACTGATAAAAGACAATGGCCTAGAGCACAAAAATACATAAAGAAAAAGGAGGGCGAGAGGCAAGATTGAGTGAATACCCGGCCAATGGAACGATGATTTCACGAGGGCGCCCGGTTTGGTCTAAGGCTTTTATCACGCCGCAATTCCCTCGTCAAGACTCTCCCACCCATGCTCTCAAAGAGCATCGTTGAGGGCGAAGTGTGTCAATGTCGGGTCTTGCGGGTTCATCCATCGGAGCAGGGGCTCACCCCGCGCAGCCGAATGGCTGGCCCCCGATGTCACGGCTAGGGACGATTCCTCGCTGGTCCACTCCACCACCGCCACCACGCCTGGGGACCCCTCGGTCGTGTCCCCTCTCGTCTGTCCACTTCGCCATCATCACTTGGGCCACCGATGGCGCAGATCGCGTCGCTTCCTCAGGCACCGCCACGGCTACATCCGGCTGTGCCAGGCTTGTCGCAGTCGCTGCCACCTCCACCTACATCAGCAGGGCCTCGACCGGTGGTGTCGCGCCCGCCGCAGTCGGTGCCACAAGCGTGAGCGATAGCTCAGTCCGCTCCGACATAGGCAACGTAATCTCCTCCAACGTCGGTTGCTCGGCGACCTCTGAGGGCGCTCCCTTAGCCCTAGTGCTCGCTTGTCCCACCAAGGGCACGGGCACCACCGTGAGCGGGCGCCACCATCCAGCCGACGTAGTCGATCGGCGCGCCTCCGCCCGAGACAGAGCGACATTGACCGACGGCCGCCGCCTTGCTCAAGGGCGACATTCTTCTTGGGCGCCAAAGCAAAAAGTTGCCCTGCCTCAAGACGCCGCAAGAAACAAAAGGCATAAGTCACGCTGAAAGGTAGAAAATAGAGAAAACAGAGGAGTTGATGGCTTAGATTGGCGTTGTTGGGCGATGGATACGCTTGGGGACGAACCCCAAGTCTCGCCCCACCTCGTCTGGGACGAGGCCATTTTGAACCCACCCCTGTGCTCCTAGGCGTAGGGACTCGCTTCCCTTATGTCTCGGGGCATAGCGGCGGATCCACCCCCTCCATCGGCACTCTCGGGCGCGGGCGCGGATGCACCTGCCGCCTGCTGCTATTTTGGGAGTGGTCATGGAGCCACCCTTCTCCATCGGTACCTCGTGCACGGTGGTAGATCCGCCGCCTCTGCGGGCTCTTGAGGCGCAACGGTGGGGCCACCCTCCGCTGGCACCTTAGGCGTGGCGGCTGATCCGCCTGCCCCTGTTGGTTCTGAGGGCGGGCCGACGGTTCGGCCCGTCTCCACCGGCCTCACAGACGTGCTTTTCCTCCATGATGCGAGAAAGGTCCCAACCCTTGCAAGGATGAGCGGTACTTGTCAAGATGTCCTCGCCTCCGTGCCATCACGCCGTGTCATCAACTACCTCATCATCTTCTTCCTCGTTGTCATCATCGCCACTATCGGTTTCTCCCTCGCTCTCAAGCACACAATTTCTGGCCGCTTCTTCTTCCTCTTGTCCTTCTTTGCTTTTCTCTCACCGCAAATTTTGCGCGCGTTCATCGCCTCATGGACGGATCCTCGCAATGGAGCCGGGAGATCCGTGAGGATGAGGTCCCTCGACCTGGTCTCCCAATCTCAATATATCGATCAAGGGGTTGGAAGTTCAATTGAAGAAGAATGCACGAGGAAGAGAAAACTTACGAGGACAATGTACCTCGGTTCCGCCAGATCGAAGGATGCCCCAACACGGGGTACACAAAATCAAGAGGGCGCCAGGCTTGTCCCGAGAAGGCTCCATCGCCTCCTTGATGTGCTACGCGACTTCAGAGGGGAGAGCGCCCTCGGCAAGCGCCGCCCCTCGAATGACGCCCGGGTGCCATCACGCATGTGGGAAGCACGTGTCTCATCGCTGGCGCCCACCTCCTCTCATGGTAGGTGCCAATTATTCCCGCCCCTTTAGCCCTTCTCCTTCGTGAAGTGGATGGCGCGAGATGGTCCCGGATCCTCTTCTTGTCCTTCTCCCGACACCCCACTTCCTCCAAGAACCCGGGCCTCTTCAATTAAGCGCCCCAGAACTCGGGCAAGGGGGCGGCATTGTTCTTGAGATAAAATCAATGCAATGCCACCCTTGTTGGAGGTCGACAGCCCCATTGCCGGGTAGTCACCGACCCATTATTCAAGTCGGATGCCCAAGCATCCCATCGGCATGTTCAACTCCGCCTCTTCTCCTCTTCTTCCGGAGGGTGACGCGAAGAAGTGCCACCATAGATTGAAGTGGGGCTGATCCTCAGAATCCCTCACATGTATGCATTTAATGCCGCCATGTGTTGGATCCTGTTGGAGTTGAGGTGCTGCAGCTCTATCTTGTAATAGAACAAGAATCCTTGCAGGAATCTATAGGTGGGGGTGGCAAGCCCACGCTCATGGAAGCACGCGAATGAGACGACATAGCCGTCGGGTAGCGATGACATGTCCTCCTCGCCGGGCAGCCGCCACTCCTCGATGGCAGTCCACACGCAAAGAAGACCGCGGCGGACAAGGCCCTCCAAGGGCTAGAGGGTGATTTCAGAGCGGCTCCACGGCTCCATTGGAAGATGGGGGTGGGTGGATGCGAACTTGACGACGGCTAAGACGTGGATGCGGGGAGCTAGGTGATTGGTGGTATGAGGTGGGTATGCGAAGGCAAAGAGACAAAGTATGCAACCCTAGGGGCAAACCTTTGGTTTTATAGGGACGGCATGGATGTGAGGAAACCAAACGTCTGTTTAGATTCGCGCCCCCACGATCTCGCCACAATGTCATGTCGTGGATACGACACGCAATCCCTATCCTTTCCTTTAGGAAACTCACCGGACGCTTTCGCCTCCCCGAGCGGACCGGGACACATTACGGTAAGAGGAATATGGATCAAAAGCATGTTCACGGTCCGCCCGGGACTAGGAGTCCAACGGTTGGCCCATCAACGGTCCAATAGCAGCCCAAACACCCCTACGACAAAGGGTGGAAAGAGCTAGGCCTCTTGAAGCTGCCAGCGTTTAGGCGCACGAGCGCCACGGGCATCTTGGACCACGATTGAGTCTCACCAAGCTTACCTCGACCGATCCCCACGGACGGGATACCGCGGACCCCAATCAAGCTATCTAGCTAAACAACCATCAAAACTCACAACCACACCCGCCAAGGGTATGACTCGACAAAAGGAATCGCCATCCCTGTGGCAAGCCGTGGGCTTACAAGAGAAAGCGAAGGTCTGCAGAGTCATCCTTTCAAAAAACCTTCAAGGAGTATTCTACCTTCGCAGCTCGTGGTTTACACCCATCGGGTCTGGCCACGCCGCACTACCGGGCAAGTCGAAAAAAGCCTCCCAAGGAATATTCTACTCCACAGTGCTCGGGGTTACATTCCACGGGTGCGCCACACGCACTCCGCTTAGCAAGTCGAAAGATCCCCAGATGATTCTACTTGAATCGCCCGGGGCTCGTGGGCTCATCGTCGGGGACCAAGACTAGGGTACCAAGAAGAGGAGTTGATACCCATCAACGCTAATTTATCGTAGAGCGATCAAGAACACGACTACATTTCCCAATAGGCCCCGCCCGTCCAAACCACCAAGGCAAGCAGTCTCGCTTTGTCTCGATCATCCCACCCCGAGGGTTGGGAATGCCTCAGGCTGACTCCCGAGGGATGGCTCCGCCTCGCCCGATGTTTGAGAGCTGGCTCCACCTCTCTTGACGCCCGAGGGTTGGCTTCGCCTCGCCCGACATCTGAGAGCTAGCTCGCGCTTGCCCGACCTCGAGGGTTGGCTCCACTCGCCTGGATGTCTCGAGAGCCGGCTTCGCTCGTCCGACCTCGAGGGCCGGGCTCACGCCTCGGCCTGACCCCGAGGGTTGGCTTCACGCCTAATGTCCGAGGATCGGCTCCACCTCGCCGACCTCGAGGGTTGGCTCTGCCGCCTGTTCCGAGGATCAAGCTTTCACGCCCGACACCCAAGGGTTGGCTGCCACATGACTCTTTCCTAACTACGCGGCGCAGATAAGGCATGACACTCAAGTCGACCGCAATATCGAGGGACCATACCCCGCATGCCCGCAGAAAGTACCATCGTGGATATGACAAGAAGGGCGCTTTGAGACCTTCCGTGCATGTCGAGACCAAACAAAGGTTGTAAGCGCCGACATTTGTCTTACAGTGTTGAGGGTGTCGCCATTTGCCCTCATGCGCGGATACTGACGGAAGCTCACGACAACCACTAGGGTCCAAGAGGAAATTCACATCACCTACAGTAATGGATGTGCGGTCATTACATCATTTGTTCCCCGAGGGCCATGGATCAAGACTCGGTCCGTCAGTGCCGCTTCGGGCCGGGCGGGATGGGACATCATTAATTCGTGTTTTGACCGCGGGTCCTCAACCAACGAAAGTGAAAATATATCGCGTGTCCCTATCCCGGATGGTGATGCAAAGAGACACAATGTTTATACCGGTTCAGCAATAGGTGCCCCACGCCCGGCCCTGGGAGAGCGATCTTGTATTCCTTGCACCGAGGTGCTCGTAGTAGGGGTTTATGTTGTGGCGAGAGAGGGAGCTAGTCCTGTGTCTCTACGTGGAGCGGCGTGGGTTGCTCGAGATGTTGATCTCTTGCAGTGAGGGAGCGTGCGTATTACAGAGTGTTGCTCGTTGCTTGCAAGTGTGTTTATCTGAGCGATGTCTCCGTGAGTGTATTGGGTGTGTCCGTCTTCCCTAGAAACGGCCCCGGTCACCCCTTTTATAGTAGAAGGAGAGGACGGGGGCGGTACATGTGTTCGCTACATGGTGTTTTGTGAGTGGAGGTGGTATGTCCGAGCCTTGCAGCTCATTTCTGTGGTGGTATGGTCGATGGAGCGGTCCTGTCCTTGGTACTCTAGAGTGACGCGCCGGTCATGCCTGGTCTTGCGCGACGTGGGAGCTCCTATGGTGGCAGGCATACCTTCTTCTGTTGGAGGCATGCGGGTCGCTGTATGTTTGACCGGCGCGGAGTGCCGAGGCCGAGTTGATGCGATGGCATGGGTGTGCTGACTCCGAGGACACAGGAGCTCAACCCTGTGCGCGACGTGGGAGCTCCCTGCAATTTCATTACATGTGGTATATGCGTTTCTACGGCAACGTGTCGAGGCCCTGAGGCCGATTTACATAGAGAGCCAAGGCCTAGTCGATGCAGAGGCTGGGCCATTGTGGGGGGCTCGGCGGGCGCGAGTCCCGAGGCTATAGGAGCCCGGAAGCGAATAGCCGAGGCTCGGAGGGAGCAATTTGTTTTTTATGCTGATTCCGAGGCTATAGGGGCCCAGACATGACTCTCCACGCCGCACTATCATCGGAGCAGGGTCGTAGCAGCAAGGCCGCATGGGTGCTGGGCCAGGCACATGGTCGAGCATGGGCGCCGCAGTAACCTTTACCCCTGGCCCCGTCCCCTGATCGCATGGCGCTGATGTGACTGTCGTCGGCTCGGGCCACTGTCAGATCAAGGCTGACAAGCCGGGCCGACGCTATGGGAGTGGTTGGATGGCACATCCCGGTCGTGGAAATTGGTCAAGGCAGCGGTGATGGGGTCGATGTCGAGCCGGCCTCAGGCGAAGTTTCAGAATCGAGGGTTCGCCCGAGGCCTCGTGGGCGTGGGGCCCAAAGCTAATCGGAGAATCTGGTACTCGCCCAAGGCTCAAGGGGCCTCAAGCAGGCGGAGAATCGGTACTCGTCCGAGGTCTCGGGCAAGGGGGCCTGTGTGAGGCGGAGAGTTGGTGCCTCGTCCGAGGTCTTGCGCATGGGCCCTTGGACGATCCGGCATCTCGTCCGAGGCCTTGCGGTGTGGGCCTCCAAGGACCGAGAATCGGCCGAGGCCTCGTGGTTGTCTCTTGGCTTCGAGATTAACAAGGTCTAAGCAATTTTTTCTCGTTCTTGCTTAGGGTACCTTTTTTTTATATATCCGACAAGAGCCCCGAGCTCGGGGAGGCGGGCACTCTCTCCGGGAGGTTTTGACGAGACTGCCTGCAGCAGCCCTCTGTCTGGATTGTGTTTTGTGTTGAGGTCTCTGGTGCAGTGCGCGAGCGCACCCTGGCCGAGTGTAGTTTCTGAGGCCCTAGAGGAGTGGATTTACTCCTCTGTGGGCTTTTTTCCTATTGAGTGAGGGGTTTTATCGTGTTTGCCGAGCAGCCTCGAAAAAAGAAGTTTGGGTCACTGGTCTTTAGTCAAGTTGCAGGAAGAGTCCTCGAGCCTCTCACATGAGCAAGAGGGCGATCGGGAGTTTCTATCTTTTGGGCAGCCCTCGCAAGATCCTTTTTATTCGGAAGGAGGGGTGGAGGTGCCAGCTACCCTGTGGGCTGAAAAAGGACACCTCCGGTGAGCTGTTTCCTGTAAGTCCAAGTGGAGGCCTGTGCCCCATTTGATAGGGGTCATTAGCGGTCCGTAGAAGCGCCCAAAAGTACCAGAGGGCTTCTAGTGGGGTCCTAGGCCTGATTGGCCCCGGGGGCTCGGTGCCTCCCCACGGTGGGATCCCATTCAGAGACGCCTCACGGGTCTCTTGACACAACTTAGGGCATCCCAAGCTATTTGCTGCTCGGCCTCGCCATGTACGGGCTCGCCCACGGCCATCCCCCGACTATGTTTGTCCTAAGCAATTGCCGAGACCCTCGGGGCCTAGCCTTCAACCCTCTGGACTGTAACAGCCTTGGTGCCCGCCTTAGCCCCGAAGGAATCAGCTTGGTTGGTGAAGAGCCCCGATCCTCGCACAGAAAGCAAGAGAGCCATCAGAGTCTCCCCCGCTTTTTGTGCGGCCCTTGTGCATCCTTTTCATTTGGAAGGAGGGGTGGAGGTGCCAGCTACCCTTGGTGGGCACGAGCAGAACACCTCCCGTGGTGAGCTATTATCGGTAAGTCCAAGTGGAGGCCCCGTGCCCCATCTCGATAGGGGTTGGCTAGCGGTTCAGAGACGCCTCCAAAAGTACCAGAGGGCTTTCTAGTGGGTCCTAAGGCCACCAATTGGCCCCGGGGCTCGGGTGCCTCCCTCACGTGGGATCCCATTCAGAGACCTCCCCCGCCGGCCTCTTGACATGACTTAGGGCATCCCAAGCAATCGCTTTGCTTGGGCCTTGGCCATGTACGGGCTCGCTTGCATAGTCATCCCCGACTGCTTGTCCTGGGTGGCTGCCGAGACCCTCGGGGGCCCAAATTTTCAACCCTTGGACCAGAAGCGGATCGGTGCCCGCCGTCATAGCTCGAAGGAATCGGGTTGGGATATTCTCCTCCCATCGGTGACATTAACGGTGGGTGCGCCTTTTGAGGCGATTTCGGAGAGACGGAATGGCGCCTACCATTGCCGTGTGGTCGACATGACGCTGGATGTTCCGCGGATGGGACGTTATCAGGCGCAGGTGGTTAATGAGAAAAGGTGGACGCGCTGGCGGTTTAATCGATCCACATTAATCGCACTGCATCTAGAAAATCACCTTTCCCGCTTGCCGCGCCATCTGCTTTCACCCCCTTCCTCCCTTTATAAATATGTGACGAGCCACGCCCGCCCCACCTTACCTTTTTCCGCCTACACTGTGTTTTCTCAGACCGAAAGCGGTTGTCAAGCGACAGCCGAAGAGAGCGCCGGGAGAAGAAGGGAGAAGGGGAGGAGAAGAGAGAGAGAGCACGCAGTTACCGCTGAGTCGCGATTCTCCATCAGACTCATGGTCGGTGCGCCGCTTGTCCTCGCAAGCAGATCTTGGGGTCCGGCCTCGACATGTCGAGGAGATGCTGCAATGGTTGTCGACGATGGTCTCTCCGCTCGGCCACCGAACCCTAACAAAGCTGTGAGTGGATTGCTCCGGAGCGAAGCTAGAGCCAAAGCCACGCCGATGGCTACATCATGAGCTTGTGTCCTTCCACGAAGCGTGGCCTCGGGCGCAAGTGGACTGTTCATGCGGGCGCCCCAAGACATTACTACGGCGTGAGCTTCACAACTTCAACCCCAACTCCATTGCGCAGTGGCCATCTTCGCTGCCATCTATGAGGGATACCTAGGCATTGCCCCCACCGGGAGCCGTGGCTCCACCTCTTCCGGGCGTGGCTCACCACCAAGCCGACGGGCATGCTAAAGGTGATGAGGGCTAGCAATGTGACTCTCCGCGCCAAGACCGGCAAAGACTTCTACATCCCTGCCCACCAAGGTCCGTCCAACCACTGGCCGGTACAACAAATTGCTCTACCTTCACAATGATGATGGTGGGTTTCCCATACCTGTGTGAATCGTGGAGAGCCAACCAGAGAAGTGGAGGTATGGCGTCCCTGCTATCGACCACCCAAGTCGTACCGCTTCTAGAGGCGCCGGAGAGGTCACAGGCCATAGCCTTACGGGCTGCTATGGTCGTGGTGGCCTTCCACCACCGGAAGGTGCCGCCATCGATGGCTCAAATGACAAGACCTGGTTGTCCGTCGCTGTTCTCTCCGGACGAGGAGATTCTACGGGTGAAAGAGACGGTGGATGGGTGGATGAAGAGTGGTGGTTCCGTCCTGCTCCCATGCACCCTGTCAAGGGGGTACATCTCTAGTGAGTCACGATCGCCGCAGCTCTTTCGAGGCCTTCTTGCTCCTTGCATTTTCCTCGCTTCCCTTATTGCATTTGCCATCCCTCGCAGGGATGAGGGATGTGATTTCTCCCCGCCGCCTGCCCCGAGGACGCGGGGCGGCGAGCCAAGAACAGGGCATATGCCGAGGTGTGTAAGAAGCGGAAGGACGCCAAGGAGGCAAGGCGCAACAGGAAGATCCTTGAGCATGAGGAGCTGGAGAAACGCCACGGCAACAGAGGTGCGACGGCCTCCCGTGATGAGCTATCTCTATCATTGTCGTCGCTGGACCCTTCGAGCGACGACGACGACGAGGTCGAGGTGGGGCGGGGTCCCATGGACCACCTCCCCGACGCTGGGAAGCAAAGGCTCGGGCGCCAAGAAGCAGCCCCGACATCTCTGTGAGGAGGAGGAGAGAGTGTCTCGGCCAGCGATCGCCCACCCTAGGGCCTAGGCCGACACGCCCGAGGCACGGGCGTTGGGGAAGAAGCGCCGCCACACCCCGAGGGACCCGATGGCGAAGTGGAGCGGGCGACGGTGGGGGCGATTCAACCGCCCGCAGAGAGGGACGAGGGAGCATCGGAGTTGAGCGAGGGCCGGCGGCAGACCGGTGGACACGGAGGTCGCACCACACGCCTGGCCGCCGCCGCCATTGCAAAGGATGAGGGGTGCAAAGGTCAAGTTGTTATGTCCCTGCTCGAGGTGAGTGTTTTGTCGCTGGAGTTTGTAGCGCCTCCCGCCGCCTCTTGGTCAGAGCAGTCGATTTTGCAAGTGCTCTTGCATTCACCGGAAGCTGTGTGGAGGCGCCCGCCTGCTCCACGTGAAGGCACTCAAGGTGAGCACCACCCCCCGCCATTGGGTGGTTGAGCGCAGTCGCCACACAGCTGTGGCATGGCGTCCCCATGAGGGCCGACCTGGACAGAGCCGGGCCGCCTAAGGAGAGTCTCGCCGAGGCGGCCATGGAGCAAAGTGGAGGGGGCGCCAGACCTCCGAGGCCAAGGTGGCCGAGGCCGTGGCTCCCCAAGTAGAGGTGGTGAACACTGGGCTCCCGAGACCACCGAGGACGAGGTGGTGGAGGCGGGCGTGGGCAGCCGGGCGCCCAGATGCGGGCGGTGGAGGCGGAGCAAGCCTCAGCACTGGCCCTCGGTCCAAGACTCGCCACCGCCGCAGTGAGAGCCCTAGGCAGCTTGCATAATCTCCTCCACCGACACTTCCCGGGAAGGAGGTGGCGGACGCCGAGGCGGCCAAGACCGCTGAGCAGCCTGTCCCGACTTTGCCGAGGGGAACTCAACCCTTGTCCGGTCCGACCTGAGCCCCTGCTGGGTGGGATCACCCGTGTGTGGTGGTGGAGCCGGACGACCCTAAGGGGGGAGCTCTGTCGCCTTTGAGGATGCGGCCGAGGGGGGCTGGGCCCTTCGAGCAATTTCGCCCAGCAGCGGAGCTGGCTGCTATGACAACATTGTCTGGTTTGATTCGACGATCCGCCTGGGTTGCCCAAAGCCGCTTTCTTCCCGTGCAAGGTCGTTTTTTTCGAGTTTTCTCGCAGATTTTGACCCCTATTTTGCCTACCCAGAGCTCGAGGCCCGGGTCCCTCAGAAGTCGATATTTCTCCGGTGGGAGAGGGATGTCTGGGACAAGCTCCGGGCAGCCTTCGCCGGCGTGAAGCACGGAGGTGGAGGACCTCCGCCTCACTGTGGCCGATATGAAGGTTGAGGCGGCCATGGCTCGGGAGGAGGTCACCCTTGCTTCGGCAAGCGGATCGAGGAGCTAGAGGAGGAGCCGACCCGGTGGTCATGAGCGGACACCTTCTGTGTCTTGGCCCGAAGAAGACGACGGCTCGCCAAGGCCATCACTGGGCACTGGTGGTGAGAGTGTGCCAGATCACCGACGAGGGTGCCTCCGGCAGAGGCCCTCAAGGTGGCCGAGGCCTCCTGGTCAAGGCCTTATCCAGAAGAAAATGTCCGAGGGTGAGTCCTGCTAAACAAATACTTTTATTTTATTTGTTTTTCTTCGCTCCTAACCCCATCCCTCCAATCTAGGCATAGAATCGAGAAGGAGGTCTCCTGCAACCGAGGCCTCCATTGAAGTGCGGGTCGGTGCTCGAGGGTGAGATACGGGAGCACAACGCTACTGCAGAGCGCCGCCCATACCACTCATGAGGTCCTAGAGGTCTGGGGGTTAATCACCCTGACACCTCCCTCAGAGCCACCCGACTGCTACTGAGGCAAGTACCGAGTCCGCGAGCGGCTTTGGGGGCGCCGACACGGGCGCCAAGCGCACCTCGCCATCGCCTCAAGACTACGCCAAGATCGACCTTCGTGCGTTAGTGATGGTTACATCATGGCCGAGGATGACGAGGAGGCCAATGAGGAGGTCATGAAGTCGGAGGAGGCGGCCGAGGACCCCCGCACGGTGTCAAGCGCTTTGTTCAAGAGGAGGTGGTTACATTCCACACGCTTGCTACCCGACGCTTAGCTTAACCTCGAAGTTTTGACCGGGCCAAAGGGGTCATAAAATGATTAGGACTTATGTTACCATATAATAACGCTTTGTGGCTATCGAGGCCTTTTAAAGTACTCGTGTGTATATGCTTTTTAATCATTTTTATTGTATTTCGAGCCTTCTCGCCTCGTCTCCTGCTTTCTAGACAAGTCCTTGCAAAAAATTTCCTGAGCCTGCTGCCCTATGGGCTTAAAGTCGGTGAGGGAGTTGCCGAGCCTGCAGGCGAGGCGCGCCAGGCACTGGCCACCTTTTGGCCTTGAGGCAAACTTTCTCGGTCCTTAGGTTTTTTACAATCGACTTGTCGAGTACGCTTAGAGAGTTTGGCGAGAAATTTTTTCAAAAACGATTGAAAAATGGATCTCGGGACTTAGGGGTCCCCCTTTAGCCCCCTCGAGGGAGGCTCGGTTCTCGCAGAGGCAGAATGAGTCTTGTTCGAGTTCTCGCGGTGGGCACCTTTTCAGAGGCAGAGCCAGTCTCCCTTATAGCGTTATCGAACGCCGATCCCCCATCAATGAGCTTTCGGGGATTTTTCAAAAATTAGAACTAAAGAACGCTTTTTAATGTATTTCGAGAAACAATGTATACAATGCTTGGAAATTTAAGGGTAGAAACGACGAGTCGTTCTATGTTCCAAGCGCTGGTGAGGATTTCACCCTTCTCGCTGGCTAGCTTGTAGGTCCCGGTTTTAGCACTTGGGCGACGTATGTATGGCCCTTCCCATGGTGGGGTCACCAGACGCCTTCTTGTTGTTCTCGCCTCGGCATCATCACTGTGTCGCCTACCTTCAAGTCTCAAATTTCTCTTCAATGCGCCGGGCTTGATAGCATCGAGGGCTTGGTCGGTATTATCGAATGTAGCAAACAAGAACATCCCAAGCTTCTAGTTGGTCGAGGGCGCCTCGAGGGTAGTGCAGCTTGTTTTTGCTCGTTGTAGGCTTGTAGCCTCGTGGAACCATACCCAAGTCAAGGGGAGGATGGCCTCGGCTCCATAGACCAGAAGAACTGGCGTGAACCCCGTGGCTTGGCCTGTGGTGTTCCTCGTGCCCAGATGACCGACGGAGTTCGACTAGCTATTTCTTGCCAATTTCTTCAACCGTTGTATATCCTTGGCTTGAGGCCTTGTAGGATCATGCCGCTGGCACGTTTCTACTTGGCCGCTTGTCCTAGGGGTGTCCTATGGTTCACCAAACCACACGGATGTGGTGGTCATCGCAGTAACATCGTGAACTTGTCGTCGGTGAATTGTGTTCCATTATTGGTGATGATGGTGCTTGGAACCCCAAACCTGTGGATGATATCAAGAAGAACAAGACTACTTGCTTGATTTGATTTGGGTGATCGAACCAGCCTCGATCCACTTGGAGAACTTGTCAATAGCTACCAACAAGGGGTGTAGCCCCTGGGTTTTTCAGAGAGGCTCAACCATATCCAAATTTTCACACGGTGAACGCACCACATGATGCGGATGGTTTGAGGGCTTAGGCCAAGAGGTGCGCCCGCCATGCATAGTATCGGCATCCTCGCAGAGCTGCACGGCTTGTGGGCGCCAAGAATCGCTGCTGGTCAAGAGAGAACTTTAGCGGAGGGATGCTTCCGGCGATGAGCGCCTCGAGGCGAAAAGATGAGCCCCGAGAGGCCTCAAGGCAAGTTCCAAAGTAGGGCTTGGCCCACCTTTGGGGATGCACCATTGAGGACAACATATGGGCTTCACCTGCATAACTCTGTCGCTGCCGAGGACATAACCTTTGGCTCTGCCATGCAAGCCATCGGGCCTCTGGCCCCGTCTGCGCAGAAGCACCTCGAACGAGGCAATCAAGGAGCAGACTCGCCACCAGCATTCTCGGTCGGCCTCGGGAGGCCCCGCTCAATTCCATGGCCTCGGCCCTGGCCACCGGGTCTCGGTGGTAGAGGGGCCTCGGGTTCTATGGTGGGCCCAACTGTGGGCCCGCTCACGCCGCCGAGATGTAGCCGATCGAGGGCTTGTGGAGGTCTCTCGGGCGAAGATGTTTAGGGGGACCAGAGCCCACGCCGATGCTATCTCTTTTGCCAAGGCCTGGCCCACGCCCTCGCTGAATCTCCGCAAGAATGTGGTTGAGCTCGAGGCCGCCGAACTTGTCTTCTAGGTGGCGCATTAGTTCGCAAAGACGCCCCATTTTGGGGTCATGGCAAATTTTGACTCCTTCATCACTTGATCGACGATGAGTCATGACCGCCTGTGACGCCCAGACGTCAGACTCCAAGTTTGATGGCGATCCGCAAGTCGCTGATGAGGGCCTCAGACTCGGCCACGTTGTTGGAGGCGGTGAAGTGAAGCCGGATCATGTAGCGATGTGCACTCCGAGGGGTGAGATGAAGAGCGCACTGCGTCCCGCCTCCCGATCTTCATCGAGACCCGTCAAGCACATGGTCCAAAGATTCTCGCCTCGGATTTGAGCAGGGGCTGCTAGGTGTCGGTCCACTCGCCTACAAAATCGCCAAGACTGGATTTGATCGCCTCGAGGCGTAAAAGATGTGGCTTCCCCATGAGCTCGATGACCCACTTGGCTATTCTACCCGAGGCCTCCCCGATTCGGACTATCTCTCCTAGAGGGAAAGACGACACCACTGGTCATGTGGTGAGACTCAAGCAGTGACGCAGCCTTGTGTCGAGCCAAGACTATGGGCGATCAGCCTTCCTCGGATGTGGGGGTAGCGTGTCTTAGTCTCGAGAGCACCTTGTCGATGAAGTAAACAGTCGTTGGATGGGTAGAGCATGCCCCTCTTCCCGCCTCTCGACTACTATGGCCAAGGCTTAACCACTTGGGTCGCTAGGACGACGAGAGTAAGAGGGCTTCATCCTTGGTTGGTAGTACCAGACTGGAGGGTTGGTGAGTAGTGCCTTGAGCTTGGTGAGTGCTTCTTCGCCTCGGGGTCCAAGAAAAGCTGCTCGGATTTTCTCAAGAGACCTGCATGAGGTAAGCCTTTTTTTTGCCAAGGCGTGAGATGAAGCGCGCCTGTGGCCACGAGGCATCCCATAACCCTCTCTGACTCCCTTTGAGGTCTCTTGATTGGCCCCTATGTTGGTCACGGCCGAGACCTTCTCCCAAGTTGGCCTCGATGCTGCTCGAGACTATGTGGTAGAACCTCCTAAGAAATCGGGCCTGTGCACCTATCGATGTCTCAATGCACTTTCGATAGCATGTATACAAGTTCCCAACAACTTAATAGGTCTGTTTGTGTCCTCGGAAACCCAATCATCCACGCTTTCAAACAGGATTCCAATCATACCATTGCAGATTATAACATTTTTTCAATATACATACCAGAGGTAATAAAGGAAGACTTGTTTAATATTACAAACCAAATTGTTTCAAACTTACATAACCATAAGCCATACAACCATAGTAGCGAGATAGATAATATTACATTAACCTTATTTATTTCACACAAACTAGTGCCTTGTCCAAAGGCTATTCATCATTCCTCATCGCCATCGACTTCATACATCGACATGCAAAGAGGACCAAAACAAGCCTATGTACGCTGCTCTCCCCGCAACAAGGGTTAATAAACCCCGAGTACAAAAGTACTCAACAAGACCCATTCACCAAAAAGGGCGAAGGTCTTAGGATGCCGGTACAAGGTCAAGGTAAGGAT
This sequence comes from Miscanthus lutarioriparius, assembly GCA_904845875.1. Classification (NCBI taxonomy): domain Eukaryota; kingdom Viridiplantae; phylum Streptophyta; class Magnoliopsida; order Poales; family Poaceae; genus Miscanthus; species Miscanthus lutarioriparius. The sequence goes on from CAJGYO010000002.1 coordinate 18,384,393, forward strand.
GTAGAAAGATTCAAAATTTCTTTTGCCAAAAGCTTACTATTCTTGATCCTAGTTTCAAGTTCTACCACTAAGTATTTTAGTTCAATATTCCAACTAAGTGTTCATATCCCATGTTCCAATCCTTCTCATTCCATTCTTTTCTCATGTTTTAGTAATTCACCAATTCTACATTGCTTTTGTAATGAATCGAGTCTCCATGAACCCATGAAAGCACCTGCAATTCGAATTGATTCAAGTCCCAAATGGGATTCCTTATCACACGACATATGTAGAACTTAATCTTGCATATATCAACCTCGCCACCGGATCCTCCTATACTAAACCGCTCCATGCCACCCGAAAGCACAAAGACACCTCAAATCCAACCACATTCAAGCTTAATGAGGGTACACGCTTACTTCCGCCATCTCTCCACTCCCATAAGGTAAGTATTCGCCTTTTAGTATCGGATTAAATAAGTAGGCTTACCGTAGTATGTGACCAAGATTACAAAGTGTCTGCTTAGAAGATCCACAATGAGTGGCCTTTTGTTTACATAGCTCGGGCAACATTACCAAACATTCAAGATAAGCCACCCCGACTAGTCTCTAGTTCATTCTATCTTCTTTCTTTCTTTCTTTGGCCAAGATGCCATCTTTGATTGTATCAAACTTTACTCTCAAAAACTACCATAAAGCATACTAAGTATTATTATACTTTGTAAATGAAAACATCTTCAAGGATGGTAAAACAATTAACAAGGTAGGTAATGCATCAAGTAG